>CM046040.1:37051527-37476133 GCA_025215565.1 Flaveria ramosissima | reverse complement strand
TTGAAGAGTGGGTGTAAAGGGGATGGCAGCCCCTCCCCTCTCCCTTACCCATTCAATCGGTTCAAAGAGGGAGAAAGGGAGAAATCAAAAGCTAGGATTTTTGAAGAATCAAGTACAAGTCGAAGTTTAGCGGGTTTGTGTGAAGTTATACTCGAAGGGGTTGTTAATGTGAGTTCTAGGACCCCTCTTTTACACATTTCTGACTTATTTTGGGGCTAGAACACATCTAAAAATTGTTTTTTGTTGTGTGAGGTGTAAACTCGTATGTGTGTGTGTGTGTGCGTGTGATTCGGGTAGAGGGTTTGTTTGCGGGCTGTGTTGTGCTTGAATGGTGTTGTGGTAAGTGTTTCTAAGGTTTAGGACGGTTGATTGAGCTTAGAACAGGTTTGAGAGGGCTTGGAGGCTGAAATCTGCAGTTAGGGTTCGAAGGGGACTGCATTCTGCACCAGCTACGGCTCATGCGACTAGGGGACATGAGTCCGAATGGCATGCGACTGGAGGCCATACGGCCGAAAGGCATGCGACTGAGGTCCATGCGCAGGGGTACCATGCGACTGAGTTTCATACGCATGGAAGTCATGCGACTAAAGTTCATGCGCGTGAAATGTAATGCCCGGATATTTTCTTTGAAGCCGTCAAAGAAGAAAAAGAGATAAAGTCCAAAGTCGAGGGATCAAACTTGCCAAACGGGAGAAAGATTGAAAGAGTGGGGGGAATAAGAGGGGAGGGCAGCCCACACCCTCCCCCACACTCACCATTTTTCAGCCATAGAGAGAAGAGAGAAAGAAAAGGGGTTCCAAGTTTGGTTCTTGTGGATTCGAGCGTGAAAGTTGAAGTGTAGCGGGTTAGATCGAAGCTCTACTCGTCGGGGTTGTTTGTGTGAGTTCTAGGAGCCCTCTTTTACATGTTTTCAACTGATTTGGGGCTAGAACACATAGTAAAACCCGTTTTTTAAGTGTGTGTGTTGAACTCGTGTGTATATGTTTGTGTGTGATGCGAATGGGTTTTGTTTTCGGGCTTGTGTGTGCTTGAATGGTGTTGTGGTATGTGTTTCTAAGGTTTAGGATGGTTTATTTGGGCTTAGAATGAGTTTGGGAGAGCTTGGAGGCCGAAAATGGTAGATTGGGTTCGGGATGAATTGCATTCTACATCAGCTAGGGCTAGGCGACCGAATGGCATGCGACTGGAGGCCATACGGCCGAATGCGACAGAGTCCATACGCATGGAAGTCATACGACTTAAGTTCATGCGCCTGTAAGGTATGCGATTGAAGGTTATGCGACTGAGGTCCATGCGCTGGAGGCCATGCGACTGAGGTCCATTCGTACGAAGGGTATGAGACTGAAGCCCATGCGACTGAAGGCCATACGTATGGAAGTCATGCGACTGAGAGTCCATACGCATAGGTGTCCATTCGCCCATAGTCCATCCGCATAGGTCCATCCGCATAGGTCCATCCGCATAGGTCCGTTCACATAGGGTCCATTCGCCTGATGTCCATTCGCTTAAGTGCTCAGTCGCCTAGAAGGCCATGCGACTGAAGGGTGTCCATAAGCCCAAGTAGGGCTCATACGCTCGAAAGAACATAGTTTATTTACTGACTTTCGGGGGAAAGTGTAGATGTAAGTTTTGACGTGGAAGGTTCCCGGTAGTTGATGTAAGTTGACTTTTGAGACCAAAGAGGCTATGTTGGGCATGATGATGATGATGTATGATGTTGTATGATTATGCATGATGTATGCTATGTATGTATGATGATGCTCTGTATGATGATGTTGACTGTGTATGTTGATGTTCCTTATTACTATGTATGATTATTTTCCCTTGGCTTTACGTGGAATGTTAATGAATGAAATGAAAGTATTATGTAACGTAAAGTGGAAGATAATGAAAGAGGAACATGATGAATGAATACATGCATTAATAAACGATTGAATGTAACAAAGTCTTGCAAGCCTTGGATGTCGGGACACGCCCCATTGTAGGGTGTTAGCCCAATGGTGTGCGGGTTAGCTGCCCCGGAAGGATGCACATTGGGGTCCTTCTTTGTGATTGACCATTTGTATAGAACCATTGTTGCTTGCCTTCGGTAATGTGGCCATGAGGTGTTGTGCACCGTGATGGAAGGTCTATGATAGGCTTCGGCCCAGTACCAACGGACGGAAGGGCATAGCGCATGACAATAGTATACCTGAATTTTTACCTTCGGTACTGTGGCCATGAGGTGCTGTGCATTGTGATGGAAGGTCTATGATAGGCTTCGGCCCAGTACCAATGGACGGAAGGGTAAAAGTTCATGGTTTGACGGAAAGAAAAGATGTAATGGTGAACGAACGAATGGAAGTAAGAAAGTATGAATTGATGGAAGTTAATGGACGAATAATGAAGATAATAATGATATTATCTATGTGTACGTATGATGTATGATCACCTGCAAAAGTAAAGAACGATTTTAGTGAAAGAAAAGTATGTTTTATTATAAAACTAGAACTCACTCAGCAACGCTGCTCTTTTATGTGTTTCCAATTGGTAGGTAATGTTGCTGGGGATGGCACGGGGCGGCTACTCAGCTCTTTTGGATGACATTATTTTGTTTAAATGTTTTGGCATTGTAATGTGAACAAACGATGTTTTGAAATGAACAATTGTATTAACTGGCAAAAGCATATATAATGAAATGAGATGTTAATTTTGATGATTCCGCTGCGTTGTTTATGAAAGTTAAATGTATTTATATGTTTTATGTGCGATGAGGATCCAATTGTAAGTGTCCCGGGAACGGGGCCTTACAAGGTGGTAGCAGAGCCAAAGTTTAAGTGAAACGGGTAAATTTTCAAAATAAACCTTAACTTAAACTGAAAATGGGACGGAAAGGGAAGGGATGCCAATCGTAGCTGCGTGCCATCAGGTATTTCTCTTAATGTTAATCGGTATTACGTGCGCATGTTATGTGGTTATGTGTTGTTTGTAGATTTAAATACTGATGTAGTCAAGACAGGTAATGCTTGGGGTATGAAGAGTAAAGTAAGTGGCTAATCACAACTTGCCACTGTAATTAGGGACTTATTATACTTGACATAAACTGAGTTGTTCCCTTGAATGACCGTGTTGGTGTTTGAATCTTTCAGTGTGTGTGAGGATGGCCGGTGGTAGATCTTCAAAAGCTTCTCGTAGTGGTGGTCGTGGTGGGCTTGGTGCTGAGCCGCGACCCAAGAGGGGAAGGCCCAGAGTGGAAAAGGTGGTTCTTGAGGAACCCGAGACCGCTCATCTGGAGGGTGGTGATGAGAGTGCAAACTTAAGGGCCTCGGTAAACGAGGCTGTTGTTAAAGAGGTGCATAAGGTCATGCAGACAATCTTACCGTCTGTGGTGACCGAAGTCATCAGGGTTGTATGGGAAGGGGAAAGAAAGGAGAGAAACAGGTCCTCGGGAGGACATGAGCAACAGAGCCTGAAACGGTTCTCTCTGATGAGGAAGAAGAGGAAGAAGAAGAGCTTGCGCCGGAGGCAGCACGAGGTTGTAACTACGGGGCGTTTCAACGATGCAAGCCCCCTACTTTTGATGGTAACAACACTGCTGCTGCTGCTCACCGATGGGTGAGAGAAATGGAAGTTGTTCTGAATATCAGCGAGTGCCAAGAGGATCAGAAGGTAAAGTTTGCTGCCCATTCTTTCGTGGACTCAACTTTATGCTGGTGGGATAATATTGTCCAAGCTGAGGGTAGTCAGGCTATTAAAAAGGAATAAGATGGTCCGAACTGAAGAAGTTAGTGATTGAGGAGTTTTGTCCTCACAGAGAAATGGACAAAGTTGAGAGAGAGTTCCTGCAGCTGGAGGCGGGAACCATGACACCTCAGCAGTATACCACCAAGTTCAATGAAATTGCACGTCTGTTGCCGGATCAGGTGACGCCTCTGTCGTGGAAGATTAAGAGGTACATTCAAGGCTTGCTAGCGGATATTCGCAGACACATGATCGCTGTCCGACCGAGTACGTTTAGGTTGGCGGTGGATTTGGCAGGGAGGTTGTATGATGAGAGAGCTGTGGTGGTGGTGGCTGAGGGTAGCAAGAAAAGGAGTGGTGATCGGAACTGGAATGGGAAGAGGTTTGGTCGGGGTGATGCCTCGATGGGTAACAAGAAGGCACGGGTGGACGACCGCCGTGTGGTCACATCGAGTGCGGGTTCGAGGAAGTGTGGTAGATGTGGAAAGGAGCACAGTGGGGAATGCAAGCTGGGGTCGAACTTGTGCTTCAAATGTGGGAAGATGGGGCATGTAGCAAGGGACTGTCGTATGGTCCGGTGTTTTAACTGTGGCGTGGAGGGCCACATGAGTAGGGATTGTAAGAAGCCGAGGGCTGAGGGATCCGAGGTGAAGAAGGATGGAGGAGAGGGACCAAGGGCGAGTGCCAGGGCGTTCACGATGACATAGGAGGAGGCTAGGACGGACCCTGACGTTGTGTCCGGTACGTTTCTATTGAACCAAACTTTAGCTTCTGTGTTATTTGATTCTGGTGCTAGTAAAAGTTATATTTTTGCTGCTTTCTGTGCTAAGTTGCCTGTTAGCGGTAGACGTGTTGATGCGCCCTTTGATGTGGAAACTGCCATAGGTAAGTCTACCTGGACTTCTGAGATAATAAAAGACTATGATGTGGAACTAGAAGGTCATAAGTTTCCTGTTTGACCGTTCGTGATGACCTTAGGTGGTTTCGATTTGGTTATTGGGATGGATTGGTTAGCGGACTTTGAGGCGAACATTGTGTGTCTCAAGAAGATGATTCATCTGACAGCGCCTGACGGGAGTTCGGTAACTGTGTATGGGGATCGGGTCACGATAGTCCCGAAAGTAATTTCAATGGCGGTGGCGGAAAAGTGCATGAAGCATGGGTGTGGAGCCTACTTGGCTTATGTAAAGGATGTGGATACGCTAACACCACAACTGTCCAAGGTACTGGTTGTGTGTGACTTTCCAGACGTGTTCCCAGAAGACTTATCAAGAGTGCCACCTGAGCGTGAGATCGAGTTTCAGATTGATCTGATACCGCGTGCCCAACCTGTTGCCAAGGCATCGTATCGGCTGGCTCCAACAGAGATGAAAGAGTTGATGGAGCAATTGCAAGAGTTGCTTGATAAGGGGTTCATTAGACCGAGTATCTCTCCTTGGGGTGCTCCGGTCCCGCTTGTGACGAAGAAAGACGGTAGTATGAGGATGTGTATTGACTACCGTGAGCTGAATAAGTTGACGATAAAGAACCGATACCCCTTACCGAGAATTGATGATTTGTTCGATCAGCTTCAAGGTTCCAGTTGGTTTTCAAGGATAGACCTTCGATCGGGTTATCATCAGTTAAAGGTAAAAGAGCAGGATATCCCTAAAATAGCTTTTCGCACGCGTTATGGTCACTACGAGTTTCTTGTCATGTCTTTTGGTTTGACCAATGCACTAGTTGCTTTTATGGATCTAATGAATCGAGTGTTTCGGTCGATGTTGGACAAATCAGTGATCGTGTTTATTGATGATATCCTGATTTATTCGAAGAGCGAGATAGAGCATGTCGGTCACATTCGGGAGGTTCTGGAGACATTGAGAAGGGAGAAGTTGTACGCCAAGTTTTCCAAGTGCGTGTTCTGGTTGCGCGAGGTTCTATTCTTGGGTCATGTTGTGAATCCTGACGAGATTATGGTGGACCCGGCAAAGGTGGAGGCGGTGATGCAATGGAAGTCTCCAAAGACGCTATCCGAGATTCGTAGCTTCTTGGGTTTGGCGGACTACTACAGAAGATTCATCCAAGACTTCTCTAAGATCGCCTCTCTGCTAACTAAGTTGACCCGGAAAGATGTGAAGTTTGTATGGGATCAAGCTCAAGAGAAGACGTTCGAGGAATTGAAGGCGAGATTGACTCAAGCTCCTGTTCTGTCATTACCTGATGGAAGTGAAGATCTGGTGGTTTATTCTGATGCTTCCTACTCGGGGTTGGGGTGTGTGTTAATGCAGAGAGGAAAGGTTATAGCCTATGCATCCCGACAGATGAAAGTTCATGAGGTTAACTATCCTACTCATGACTTGGAGCTAGTAGCCGTGGTCTTTGCGTTAAAGATTTGGAGGCACTACCTGTATGGGACGAAGTGCACCATATTCACTGACCACAAGAGCTTAAAGTATTTCTTCGAGCAGAAGGACTTGAACATGAGGCAAAGGAGATGGTTGGAGCTCATAAAGGACTATGATTGCGAGATCCATTACCATCCGGGCAAAGCCAACTGGTGGCGGATGCCCTTAGCCGAAAGGAAAGACCAAAGCCGATTCGGGTGAAAGCTTACCAGTTGATCATGACCTCGGATGTGATGAAGCAAGTTAAGGAGTTTCAAGATGAGGCATTGAAAGAAGATCACCTTAACTCTGAAAGAATGAGAGGTCTGGTTGCGGAATTGGGTGAAAACACACTCGGTGTTAGAACCCGATTCGGGCGAATGTGGATTCCTCGGTTTGGGGACCTACGGGTTAAGATTATGGATGAAGCTCACAAGACTCGATACTCTATTCATCCCAGTGCTACAAAGATGTACCAAGAAATGAAGAAAGATTATTGGTGGCCGGGTATGAAGCGTGACGTAGTGGAGTATGTGAGTAAATGTCTTACTTGTTTACAAGTGAAGGCTGAGCATCAGAAGCCGTATGGGAAGATCCAACCTTTGGATATACCGGAATGGAAGTGGGAGTACATCACCATGGATTTCATTACGAAGATACCACGTACTCTGAAAGGGTATGATGCCATATGGGTGATAGTTGACCGTTTGACGAAAGGTGCTTACTTCCTGCCGATCCGCGAGACATAATCATCTGAGAGGTTGGCCGATCTATTCATCAAGAAAATTATAACTCGTCATGGTGTGCCGGTGTCTATTGTGTCTGATTATGACACCCGGTTTACATCTAAATTTTGGAAGAAATTCCATGACACGATGTGGACGAGGTTACATATCAGCACGGCTTATCATCCCCAGACAGATGGTCAGTCCGAAAGGACCATTCAGACATTGGAGAATATGCTACGTGCTTGTGTTATCGATTTTGGAGGAAGTTGGGATGACCACTTACCGTTAGCTGAGTTCTCATATAACAACAGTTATCATGCCATCATTGGTATGCCACCTTATGAGATGTTATATGATAGGAGATGCAGGACACCCGTCTGTTGGGGTGACATTGGTCAGAAGGAGTTAGGAAGCGTCGAGTTAATCGAGGCTACGACTGAGAAGCTTGAAAGGATCAAGGCTTTCATGAAGGCAGCAAAAGATAGACAGAAATCGTATGCTAATAAACGACACATACCGATAGAGTTCCAGGTGGGTGACCGAGTTATGTTGAAGGTCTTACCTTAGAAGGGTATCATCCGGTTCAGGAAGCAGGGCATGTTGAGCCCAAGGTATATAGGGTCTTTCCGAATCATTGCTCGGGTAAGAGAGGTGGCCTATAGATTGGAGTTACCAGATGAGCTAAACGGGATTCACCCGACATTCCACGTATCTCATCTGAGGTAGATGAACGGCTCAATTATATGGAGCAACCAGTGGCAATCATCGATCGAAAAGAGAAGATGCTGAGGAATAAAGTGGTTTCTCTTGTGCGTGTACAGTGGAAGCACATGAAAGAATCCGAGTCAACGTGGGAGACTGAAGAAGAAATGAGGCAGCATTACCCACGTTTGTTCTAGGAATAAGAGGTTTCGGGGACGAAACCTAAATAAGGGGGTGGACTTGTAACACCCGAATATTTTCTTTGAAGCCGACGAAAGAAGAAAAAGAAATAAAGTCCAAAGTCGAGGGACCAAACTTGCCAAACAGGAGAAAGATTGAAAGAGTGGGGGGAATAAGAGGGGAGGGCAGCCCACACCCTCCCCCACACTCACCATTTTTCAGCCATAGAGAGAAGAGAGAAAGAAAAGGGGTTCCAAGCTTGGTTCTTGTGGATTCGAGCGTGAAAGTTGAAGTGTAGCGGGTTAGATCGAAGCTCTACTCGTCGGGGTTGTTGTGTGAGTTCTAGGACCCCTCTTTTACATGTTTTCAACTGATTTGGGGCTGGAACACATAGTAAAATCTGTTTTTGAAGTGTGTGTGTTGAACCCGTGTGTATGTGTTTGTATGTGATGCGAATGGGTTTTGTTTTCGGGCTTGTGTGTGCTTGAATGGTGTTGTAGTATGTGTTTCTAAGTTTTAGGATGGTTGATTTGGGCTGAGAACGAGTTTGGGAGAGCTTGGAGGCCGAAAATGGCAGATCGGGTTCGGGATGAACTGCATTCTGCATCAGCTAGGGCTAGGCGACTGAATGGCATGCGACTGGAGGCCATACGGCTGAATGGCATGCGATTGAGGTCCATGCGCACGATTTCCATGCGACTGAGGTCCATACGCATGGAAGTCATACGACTGAAGTTCATGTGCCTGTAAGGTATGCGATTGAAGGTTATGCGACTGAGGTCCATGCGCCTGGAGGCCATGCGACTGAGGTCCATTCGTACAAAGGGTATGCGACTGAAGCCCATGCGCCTGAAGTCATGCGACTGAAGGCCATACGCATGGAAGTCATACGAGTGAGAGTCCATACGCATAGGTGTCCATTCGCCGATAGGTCCATCCGCATAGGTCCATCCGCATAAGTCCATTCACATAGAGTCCATTCGCCTGATGTCCACTCGCTTAAGTGTTCAGTCTCTTGGAAGGCATGCGACTGGAGGGTGTCCATACGCCCAAGTAGGGCTCATACCCTCGAAAGAACATAGTTTATTTACTAACTTTCGGGGGAAAGTGCAGATGTAGGTTTTGACGTGGAAGGTTCCCGGTAGTTGATGTAAGTTGACTTTTGAGACCATAGAGGCTATGTTGGGCATGATGATGATGATGGATGATGTTGTATGATTATGCATGATGTATGCTATGTATGTATGATGATGATCTATATGATGATGTTGACTATGTATGTTGATGTTCCTTATTACTATGTATGATTATTTTCCCTTGGCTTTACGTGGAATGTTAATAAATGAAATGAAAGTATTATGTAACATAAAGTGGAAGATAATGAAAGAGGAACATTATAAATGAATGCATGCATTAATAAACGATGGAATGTAACAAAAGTCTTGCAAGCCTTGGATGTCGAGACACGCCCCATTGTAGGGTGTTAGCCCAACGTGTGCGGGTTAGCTACCCCAGAAGGATGCACATCGGGGTCCTTCTTTGTGATTGACCATTTGTATAGAAACATTGTTGCTTGCCTTCGGTACCGTGGCCATGAGGTGCTGTGCAACGTGATGGAAGGTCTATGATAGGCTTCGGCACAGTACCAACAGACGGAAGGGCATAGCGCATGACAATGGTATACCTGAATTTTTACCTTCGGTACTGTGGCCATGAGGTGCTGTGCACCATGATGGAAGGTCTATGATAGGCTTCGGCCCAGTACCAACAGACGGAAGGGTCAAAGTTCATGGTTTGACGGAAAGAAATGATGTAATGACAAACGAACAAATGAAAGTAAGAAAGTATGAATTGATGGATGTTAATGGACAAATGATGAAGATAATAATGATATTATCTATGTGTATGTATGATGTATGATCACTTGCAAATGTAAAGAACGATTTTAATGAAAGAAAAGTATGTTTTATTATAAAACCTAGAACTCACTCAGCAACGCTGACTTTTATGTGTTTCCAGTTGGCAGGTAATGTTGCTCGGGATGGCACGGGGCGGCTACTCAGCTCTTTTGGATGGAATTCTTTTGTTTAAATGTTTTTGCATTGTAATGCGAACGAACGATGTTTTGAAATGAACGATTGTATTAACTGGCAAAAGCATATGTAATGAAATGAGATGTTTATTTTGATGATTCTGCTGCGTTGTTTATGAAAGTTAAATGTAATTATATGTTTTATGTGCGATGAGGATCCAACTATAAGCGTCCCGGGAACGGGGCCTTACATGAAAGGCATGCGATTGAAGGTTATGCGACTGAAGGCCATACGGCCGAATGGTCATGCGACTGAAGGTCACACGACTGAAAGTCATGCGACTAAATGCTATGCGACTGAGGGTCCATATGCCTAAGTGTTCATGCGTATGGAAGCTCTCTATACGCGTAAGTGCCCATTCTCCGCATAGTGTCCATACGCCTAAGTGTCCTCATGCACCTGGAATGGCCATGTGACTGAATAGTGCCCATACGCCCAAATAGGGCTCATGCGCCTGAAAGAACTTAGTTTATTTTCTGACCTTTCGAGGGAAAGGGTAAATGTAGGCTTTGACTTGGGAGATTCTCGAGGGTTCATGTAAGTTGACTTTTGGGGCCATAGTTGTTATGATGGTATGTATGTGGTATGTTATTTATGCATGATGGTGCCTTGTATGGTGATGTTGTATGTTTATATTCATGTTCCTTGCTATGTATGATTATTTTCCCGTGGCTTTACGTTGAATTTTAATGAATGAAATGAAAAGTATTATGTAACGTAAAGTGGAAGATAATGAAAAGAGGAACGTAATGAATAAATGCATGCATTAATGAATGAACAAAAGTAAGAAAGGCTTGCAAGCAAATATATGGAGGTTCATAACCAATGCGGGGTGTTAGCTCAACCGTGTGCGGGTTAGCTACCCCATGAGGATGCACACTGGGGCTTAATCCGTGTGATTAAGCATATGCATGGAGGTTCACACCCAATGAGGGGTGTCAGCTCATCTGTGTGCGGGTTAAATACCCCATGCGGATGCACACAGATGTTCAATCTTTGTGATTGACCATATGTATGGGGTCCTTGTCACTTAACCCTAGATGAATTGCTTGGTGCTCTAGAGGGGGGTTAAGCACATGACAGGACCTAGATGGAAGCAAAAGATAATAAATGTACGAAATGAACGATGATGAAGATAATAACTATTATCTATGTGTACATATGATGTGTGATCACGTTCTAAAGCCTGGTATGATTTGAAAGAAAGTAAAGAACGGTTTTAATCGAAAGATAAAGTATGTTTTATATTAAAACTAGAACTCACTCAGCAACGCTGACTTTTATGTGTTTACAGTTGGCAGGTAAGGTTGCTGAGGATGGCACGGGGCGGCTACTCGGCTCATTTTGGATGGCATCCATTTTTATAATGCTTTTGTGATGTAATGCAACAAGTATTTTGTAATGTGATAACGATGTATTATTTTGCAAAAGCTATTATAATGAAATGAAATGTCATTTTTGAATGTTTCCGTTGCGGTGTTCATTTAAGTTAAATGTAAATATATGTTTTACGTGTGATGATTGGCCAGCTGTAAGCGTTCTGTGAACGGGGCCTTACATAGAGTCAAGGTAATCACACACATACACATACACTTACACCTTATCAAGTTTTCATCTTTCATTTCTTTCACTCTAAAACCTAAACTAATCCATCCTTTTGGATAGCTCCTCCATCGCATTTCAAACCTTTATAACAACCCTTAAACTCCACTCATTCAGTCGTGCATCAAGGTAATCCGTCACAATCCAAAACACACAAAATATTGCGTATTGTCACGTTAGTGACACAACCAACCCCATGACACCCTCAACATCTTATGAACCCTTATGACTCTAAGTATTTTAGTTACTAAAAGATTAAAAGAATTATTATAACCCTCGTTGATCATAAGTGTGGTTTTGATAAATCTAAGGCACCAAAAAACACGGTTTTTATAATTTTGAAAATATAAAAATTTTGAAAATATTAAATTCGTGTACTCTTAGAATGTTAAAATAAATAGCTAGAAATTTAATTATTATAATTTTTGGAATTTATTTGCTTAGTAAACCAAAATCTAGAAAAATACAAAACCTAAATAACTTAATAAGTATATAAAAGTAATATATGATCAAAATTTGACTAAAGTCAACCCAAACCCGAAAACAAGTTAAAAACCGAACCACAATGGTTAAAATCACAAAACCAACAATGAATAACTTAGAATCTGGTTTTTCAGTAACTAGTGACTTAAGTATGATTTATAAGTTAAAAGCCAAATAGTAGTAGTTATAGAGTTTTCTTGTAATTTATATAAAATTATCTAATATATAATAGTAAAAATAGAAAATTATGGAAAATACTTAAAAATAAAGAAATTGAAAACTTATAGTAGGATATGACTTTTAAACATAAACCATATTGTAAGGATTCCTATAAGTCTGATGCAGTCAAAACATCCAAAGTCTCTCTGCATCCATGCACTAAAGAACAGAAGTAGAAATGCTTCGGAAGTTTTACACCATGCACTAGAAATATTCTAAGCGTAAAATCTTTCGAAGCCAAGACCAACATCTTTCGAAGCCAAAAGTGAAGTCTTCCGAAGCTCCAAAGACAAAGTCTTCCGAAGCCAAAAAGTGAAGACGGATTTCTTCCGAAGACTTTTAGAGACATGCCTTTATCTGATGTATTTTACCATAAAGTTGGACCACCTTTCCACTACAACTCTATAAAGTTACCAACTTACATGAGTTGGTGAAAAGGTCTATGCTTTTGGTAATTGTACATTGAGGTCTTGAGTCTGTGCTTTCTACTTTATGTACTTTTATTCTTTTTGTAATATATTAGGATGTGAGCTATGGCATGTCATAGTCACTAGTCAAAAGGCAAATCTGCCTTTTGACTCTACATTTGATTTTGTAGATGTCTAGTCTTATGTATCCAGCTGGCCTTCAAAGTATGGGCCGCTATAGGATGTAGTATATGTATCTCAAGTACTTGTAACTTTCCTTTATGCTTTGTAACATTTGTAATAGAACTTGAGAAGCAATATACAGCATTCTTGAAAACCAATTACTTGTGTTGTTTGCCATCTTGTTCTGTCTCATTCTTACTTGTGTTCTTAGAATCTTTCACTAAAGTTAACCAGTTCCCTATTTGATCTGTGAAGTGTTCTAAGTAACTCTCCTCATTGTGTTGTTGTGTTGTACGTGCATACCCTTCAACGGTCCTGCATTTGGTATCAGAGCTTTTCAGGCTCTTGATATAAGATCTCACCATCTTAAGATCCCTCACACATACAAATTACTTAACAACTCAAATGGCAGCTATTACCAAAGCTGATATGGAAACTGGAACTATGAAAAAGTCTCCACTGATCACTCCTGAAGACTTTGATACTTGGTGTCAAAGGATGGAAGGCTTCATCAAGTCTCAAGACTCCAGGATGTGGGACTCTATTGTTGAAGGACCTTACATACCAAGCATCACTTCTTGCTACTGGTGGTGGTATGATTCCAAAGGCTGTGGCTGATTACTCTGAGGAAGACAGGAAGAGAATAGAGATTGATCAGAAAGCCATGACAGCCCTTCAAACTGCTCTTCCAAACTCCATCTACAAAGGCTTCAAGAAGTGAAAAACTGCCAAACAACTATGGGAAGCACTGAAGCTGATGTATGAGGGGTCTAGTGAAGCAAAGGAGAACAAGAAGGATCTCCTGAAGCAGCAGTTTGAAAATTTCACCTTCAAGGTAGGTGAAACCATGACTCAAAAATACTTCAGGTATGTTGAGATTGTGGATACTCTAATGGATGTTGGAGTAACTCTTGAGAACAAGGACATTGTAAGGAAGATTATGTCCTCTCTTCCTAGACAATGGACACATTACTGTGTTGTTATCAAGAGGACTGAGAACCTTAAAACTCTTACTCTTATAGAGTTGTATGGTATTCTTAGTGGCTACCAGATGGAGATGAACATGCAAAACTCATCTGGTAACTCCAGCAATCAACTAAGTTCAGCCCTCCATGTGGTTGAAAGGGAAAGCATTGAGCCACAACATCATCTTATATGCTACCCTGACAACTCACAAAAGGGCTTTCATCACCTTCCTAGAGACTCCAAGGAAAAGCTACACTCATGAAAGTCCTTTTCAAGAGACAAGTTCTTCTCATGCTTTTGTCTCTGCTGATGAAACCACAGGCAACTTTCTCTTCACCCTTGAAGATTTGGATTGTATCCATCCAAGTGATCTGGAGTACATGGAGATAGTCCAGCAGATGGCTCTTCTCACTCACAGAGCCAAGAAGTTCTACAGGAGGACAGGGAGAAAGTTTTCAAGCAATGCAGCCAGTGGAAAGTTTGGGCTGGATAAAAGCAAAGTAAAGTGTTACAACTGTAACCAGATGGGACACTTTGCAAGGGAGTGTAAGGCACCAAGGACAAATGGTGACCAAGCACAAACCAGACCAAACTACACTGAGAAAGCCCCCCAAAATAAGAAGCCAAAGCAGCAAGTTGCAGTTGTTGTTGAAGAAGGAGGCTTTGACTAGAGCTTTCAGGTAGAAGATGCATCTCCAAACCAAGCACTCATGGCAGACCACGATGAAGCCAAGGTATTGAAATATCTTTGTACTCCTGAATGCATTGCTAAAGTCAATAGATACAGGTCCTATAACTTAGAAATGAGATTTGATCTTGAGTCCTTAAATATCTTAAAAGCTGATTTTAAAAGAGCTGAAAATAATTATAAACAAAAGATAGAGGACTTAGAGAAAACCATTTCAACTCTTAAACATAAGCATACAAACTACAGAACTCAGATCGAAGACCTCATTACTAAGCTAACTGAATGCCAAGCTTAGCTTGTTGTAAGGATTTCTTAAGTCTGATACAAACCAAAACATCCAAATGTCTCTCTGCAACATGCACTAAGTACTGAAATATGAAATGCTTCGGAAGTTTTACACAATACACTAGAAAATACTCTAAGTGTAAAATCTTCCGAAGCCAAGACCAATATCTTCCGAAGCCAAACATGAAGTCTTCCGAAGCCTCAGAGACAATGTCTTCCGAAGCTTCAACCTATGGAGACAGATTTCTTCCGAAGACTTTTAGTATACATGCTTTATCTGATGTACTGTTCCATAAAGCTGGACACCTTTCCGCTGCATCTCTGTAAAGTCACCAACTTACATGAGTTGGTGAAAAGGTCCATGCTTTTGGTAAGTGTACATTGAGGTCTTGAGTCTGTAACTTTCTACTTTATGTACTTTATCCTTTTTGTAATAGATAAGGATGTGAGCTATGGCATGTCATAGTCACAAGGTCAAAAGGCAGATATGCCTTTTGATCCTACAATTGATTTTGTTAGTGTCTAGTCAATTGTATCCAGCTGGCTTTCAAAGTATAGCCGGCTGTAGGTTGTAGTATAAGTATTCCAAGTTCTTGTATCTTTCTTTATTCTTTGTAACACTTGTAAAAGAACTTGAGAAAGCAATATACTGCCTCCTTGAAACCCAACTCTCTTGTTCTGTCTCTTTACTTTACTTGTGTTCTTTGTATCATTATTGGTTAATCCAGTTCACTGTTTGATCAAGTTTAGTTGTTCTCCTCATTGTGTTGTTGTGTTGTAATTTGTTCAAGCCCTTAACCGGTCCTGCAATTGGTATCAGAGCTTTTCAGGCTCTTGATATAAGATCTCACCATCTTAAGATCCCTCACACACACAAAAACTAAGCTCTCCAAATGGCATCCATCTCAAAGACTGATATGGAGACTGGAACCATGAACAAATCCCCACTGATCACTCTTGATGACTTTGACACCTGGTGTATGAGAATGGAAGGTTTCATCAGGTCTCTGGATTCAAGAATGTGGGAATCTGTTGAGAATGGACCTTTCATACCCAGCACTCCTTCTGCTACTGGTGCTGGTATGATACCAAAAGATGTGGCCAACTACTCTGATGAAGATAGGAAGAGAGTAGAGATTGATAGGAAGGCCATGACTGCTCTTCAGACTGCTCTCCCAAACTCTGTATACAGAGGCTTTAAGAAGTGCAAAACAGCTAAACAGCTGTGGGATGCACTGAAGCTGATGTATGAAGGCTCCTCTGAAGCCAAGGAGAACAAGAAGGATCTCTTGAAGCAGCAGTTTGAAAACTTCAACTTCAAAGCAGGTGAAACCATGACTCAACATTACTTCAGGTATGTTGAGATAGTGGATACCCTAGTGGATGGAGGAGTTACTCTTGAGAATAGGGACATTGTAAGGAAGTTCATGTCCTCACTTCCTAGGCAATGGACACACTACTGTGTGGTGATCAAGAGGACTGAGAACCTCAAAACTCTTACTCTGACAGAGTTATATGGGATTCTTAGTGGATACCAGATGGAGATGAACATGCAAGGTTCATCTGGCAACTCCAACAATCAAATGGGTTCAGCCCTTCAGGTGGTTGAAAGGGATAGCATAGAACCCTAACATCATCTCATATGCTACCCTGACAACTCACCAAAGGGTCCTTTCATCACCTTCCCAGAGACACCCAGGGAGAACTTTACTCAAGGAAGCCCATTCCAAGAGACAAGTTCTTCTCAAGCCTTTGTGTCTACTGATGAAAGCTGTGGGAACTCTCTCTTCACTCTTGAAGACCTGGACTGTATCCATCCAGATGACCTGGAGTACATGGAGATAGTTCAGCAGATGGCTCTCCTCACTCACAGAGCCAAGAAGTTCTACAAGAGAACAGGAAGGAGGTTTCCAAGCAATGCAACCAGTGGAAAGTTTGGGCTGGATAAAAGCAAAGTCAAATGTTACAACTGTAACTTGATAGGCCACTTTTCTAGGGAGTGTAAGGCACCTAAAACAAATGGTGGCCAAACACAAACCAGACCAAACTACACTGACAAAGCCCCTCAGAATGAGAAGCCAAAGCAACATGCTGCTGTTGCTGTTGAAGAGGTAGGCTTTGACAGGAGCTTTCAGGTGGAAGATGCTTTTCCAAACCAAGCACTTATGGCAGACCATGATGAAGCCAAGGTATTGGTACATCTCTGTACTCCTAAATGCATTGCTAAAGTAAACAGATACAGGTCCTACAACTTAGAAATGAGATCTGATCTTGAGTCTTTAAACATATTAAAATCTGATTTTAGAAAGTCTGAAAATGATTACAAGTTAAAGATAGAGGACTTGGAGAACCATTTCAGTACTAAATTATGAACATACAGATTTTAGGACTCAAATCCAGGATCTCATAACTAAGTTGACTGAGTGTCAGGCTGAGCTTGTGATCAGCAAAGCCAAGGCAGAAAAGAGTGTTCTTGAAGAAGAGACCTTCAAGAACATGATATCCTCATCCCTGCACAACAAAGTGTGCTATCAAAATAGACAGGGACTAGGATCAAATGAGATAGCTCCTCCACACACAATCTTGTCTGTAAGATCTCCTAGGTGTGGAACTTGTGAAGATGAGCTTCCTCTCATAGATCCTATAAGTGATGAGGATGAAGAAGAGACAGTGAAGAATTCCTTTGAGAAGAGTGAAGAAGAGGATTCTACCAAGGGCCACTATCCTTCTGAGGAGAAGAAATCTACTGTGATGACCAAGTCCAAGAGAAAGAACTTGATCAGGGAGAGCAAAAGAAAAGCAAAGAAGGCTCAAGAGATTAAGGCTACTTTTGATTCTAAGCAGAAACAAGTTTTTATCTCTGCAGGTTTTAAAGTAGTAAGGACTGAAGACATCAACCAAGACTCCTCAGCTAAGAGTCCTGGTTCTTGTTCAAATCATCTCAGTAGAAAGAAGAAGACTGCGCTGCTGTGTACCACTGCTGCACAGCCTAGACCATCAAACTCCAAGAACAGTTCACAGCCCAAAAGAACTGTCTCAGCATCTACCAAGATGAAGGTGGAGAAGGGATGTGACCAAAGCCAGTCTTGCTTTCATAAAGAGACTCTTTTGAAGAAGAAAATGTTATGTGTCATGTGTGAAAGTACTTCTCACATTGCTAAGGATTGCCCATACAATCCTAAAAGTACTATCCACATGACCAATGCAAAGACTTCAAAGAGTTTCAAGAAGATTCAAGCTTCGGAAGGAAAGACTGTTTCCTTCGGAAGCTCCAAATCAAAGAAGAAGGTAAATGGAAAATTACCTTCGGAAGAAAAATTGGTCTCGAAAGAAAGGAGTTCTTCCGAAGCACTGAAGTCTGCTGCAGTGATAAAGGAGTTCTTCCGAAGCACTGAAGTCTGCTGCAGTGACTGTAGAATCCTCCGAAGGTTCAGTCATCAAAACTTGTGAAGTCCCAAAAGCTTCTAAGGTTTTGAAGGTCAAGTCCAAGACTCCAAAGGTGGTGTGGAAGTCTAAGAAACACCAAATGACTGAAGTTTCTCCATCAACAACAGCTGAAGATCCCCCTAGTACAACCATAGGATCTATTACTGTTGCATTACCTTCTATTACACTTAGTGAGCCCAAGACAAGTAAGGCTTGGGTTTCCAAATATAACTAATCATTTTCTTTGTGCAGGAATAGCTCAAGACAAGCAGGAATGTCTGGATAATAGATAGTGGTTGTTCCAGGCACATGACAGGCAATAGGTCACTACTCCATAACTTTGAGAGAATTGATGGAGGACCAGTTGCTTTTGGAGGAGATGAAGGTGGTTACATTTAAGGAAGGGGCAAGGTCACAAATGGTAAGCTCAGCATTGAAAATGTAAACTTTGTTAAGGAGCTTGGGTACAATCTTCTGAGTGTATCCCAATTTTGTGATCAGAGTCATAACATGCTCTTTACTGAGCATGAGTGCATTGTTCTCAAGCCTGGAGTGGTCATTCCTCATGAGCATATCCTGCTCAAAGCCCCCAGGAAAGGGAACATGTACAAGATGGAGTTGCAAGAAACATCTCCCTCTGGAGAAGTTTCATGCTTTCTATCTAAAGCAAATAGTGATGAGTCTTTCCTATGGCATAAAAGAATGTGCCATGTAAACTTTAAGAACATGAATAAGCTAATTAAACATGATTGGTAACTGGAATGCCAAAGAAAGAGTTTACAAGTGATAATCATTGTGTTGCATGCCTGAAAGGGAAGCAACATAAGGTATCTCACAAGCCTAAGGAAAAGAACTCCATCACTACTCCCTTACACTTGTTACATATGGATCTTTTTGGCCCCACCAGTGTAATGAGTCTAGGAAGGACCTCTTATTGTTTAGTGATCACAGATGACTTTACGAGAATCACTTGGGTTTTCTTTCTTAGAACTAAGGATGAAACCCCTGAGATTCTAAAGAATTTCATCTTAAAAATTGAGAATCAATGTGATCACAAGGTCAAAACCATAAGATGTGATCAAGGAACTGAATTCAAGAACCAAATCCTTGATACATTTTGTGATGAAAAAGGTATTACAAGAAAATATAGTGCTCCCAGAACTCCTCAGCAAAATGGAGTTGCTGAGAGGAGAAACAGGACACTAATTGAAGCTGCAAGAACTATGTTGTCTACCTCTAAACTGCCCATCACCTTCTGGGCAGAGGCAGTAAATACTGCTTGCTATGTGCAAAACAGAGTTTTGGTAGTTAAGACACATGGTAAGACTCCTTATGAACTTTGGCACAAGAGGAAACCTTTCATTGGTTTTCTCAGGTCATTTGGATGTCCCTGCACCATCTTGAATACCAAGGATCAAATTGCCAAGTTTGCTGAGAAATCAGATGATGGACATTTCATTGGATATTCTTCCCAAGCTAAGGCTTATAGAGTATACAATCTCAGAACTAGAATTGTTGAGGAGTCAGCCAATGTGACTTTCAATGAACACACACCCTGTGTGGCTGGTTCTGGTCCTGATTGGCTATTTGATCTTGATTTAGTTACCAACTGTTTTAACAAATCTTGTGAGCATGTTTCAAGATCTGCAGAAAATCTAAATACAGGTGATCCTGATCAAAGATTTGAGCTAGGAAGACCCTCAACTCATACATCTTCAGCTCCAGTTGGAACTACTTCAGCAAATGAGGTCTCTATCAGCACTACAATGACAAATTCAGCTGATACATCTGGTATGCCTTCAAATTCCAGCTCAGAGGCTCCTAACCAGATAAAGATACCTCAATTGTAGAAGACAACAATGGTGATGGTGATAGTGATCAGGAATTCCTTGATGCTAATAACCACACCATAGATGACAACATCAATGATGTCACACACTCATTGGATCAAGTTAATCTTGATAAGTGTGGTAATGTGGAGGGTGAATCATCTATGCCAGATCTAAATTTTTCAAATTTGGATCGTTCTCAGCAACTTGCTGTGATCCCTCAGCTAAGGATCCACAAGTCTCACCCCACCACAAACATCATTGGAGATGTTGTCACAAGGGTAAGAACAAGAGGACAAACCCATGAAGCAAATGTTTGTCTTCACTCTTGTTTCTTATCTCAGATAGAGCCAAAGAAAGTTGATGAAGCTCTAAAGGATGGAAGTTGGGTTGAAGCTATGCAACAAGAGCTGCTTCAATTCAAAAGGCAGAAAGTTTGGAACCTTTGTCCTCTTCCTCATGGGAAGACTACCATTGGAACCAAATGGGTTTTTAGGAATAAGAAGGATGATAGAGGAATTATCATCAAGAACAAGGCAAGACTAGTTGTTCAAGGATACACACAAGAAGAAGGGATTGACTACACTGATGTCTTTGCTCCTGTAGCAAGATTAGAAGCTGTTAGGATATTCCTGGCATTTGCTGCATCCAAGAACTTCAAGGTCTTTCAACTTGATGTAAAGTGTGCTTTCTTATATGGAGTGATTGATGAAGAGGTTTATGTCAAACAACCACCTGGTTTTGTAGACCCTGATCATCCTGATTATGTGTGCAAGCTTGACAAAGCTCTTTATGGGCTGCATCAGGCACCCAGGAAGTGGTATGAGACACTGTCTGAGTATCTTTGTAAACATGGATACAGGAGAGGTACTATAGATGGAACTGTCTTCATCAAAGGACAGGGAAATGACTTACTGCTAGTTCAAGTATATGTAGATGACATCATCTTTGGTTCAACTAATCCAAAGCTCTGCAAAGACTTTGAGAAGCTGATGAAAGACAGATTTGAAATGAGTGCAATGGAAGAACTCAATTTCTTTCTGGGAATTCAAGTGAAGCAAGTTGAAGATGGCATCTTCATAAGTCAGTCAAAGTATATTCAGGACATACTCAAGAGGTTCAACATGACTGATTGTAAGATTGCTAAGACACCCATAGCCAGAAACCACTCTCTTGGACCTGATCTTGAGGGGGAGTGTGTAGATGAACATTTATACAGGGCTATGATTGGGTCTCTTATGTATCTTACAGCTAGCAGGCCTGATATCATGTTTGCTACATGTATTTGTGCAAGATATCAAGCCAACCCTAAGATGTCTCACTTAATCACTGTCAAAAGGATTCTAAGATACCTCAAAGGTGCTTTAACACTTGGTTTATGGTACCCAAAGAATTTTGACTTCAATCTGTATGCTTATACAGATAGTGATTATGGTGGTTGCAACATGACTGCAAAGTCTACATCTGGGGGATGTCAATTCCTTGGTGGAAGGGTTGTCTCATGGCAATGCAAGAAACAATCCTGTGTGTCTGCATCAACTGCTGAGGCTGAATACAATGCTGCTGCAAGCTGCTGTGCTCAAGTGCTTTGGATTCAAAATCAGATGCTGGACTATGGATTTAACTTCAAGGAGACTCCTATCCACATAGACAACAATAGTGCTATCTCTATCACTGAGAACCCTGTGCAGCACTCAAGGACCAAACACATCAATATCAGGTATCATTTAATAAGAGATAACTATGAAAAGGGATTAAATAAACTAGTCAAAGTTCATATAGATGAACAATATGCTGATCTGTTCACAAAAGCTTTTGATGAACAGAGATTTAAATATCTAATATCAGCTATTGGGATGATTAACTTTGAGTAGACTTTTTCTTAAAACTAATTCTAATTATTTCTTCTTAAAATATGTGTGTCCTAAGTTGTCTAGTTTATCACTTTCATAAGCTCATGTTTTCTTTGGATATAAAATTCTTTTTGAAGACTTTTCTTAGATTCTTGAAAATTTTCTGATCCTTCGGAATATAAAAATTTTATCTTCGGAAGAAAATCATGTCTTCAAAATAAATAGCTGTCTAAGAAATTTTACCTTCGGAAGAAGTCTAAATCTATCTTCCGAAGCTTAAATTCTTATCTCAGACACTTATTTGTTTTTAAGGACTTTTTCCTTCTGAAGCAAAATTAACTCTCGGAAGCTTTGTTGTTTCTTATACAAAGCATTCAAGTGTTTATTTCTCTTCCGAAGCAAAATTTTCAAGACTCTCAGGAAAATCTTCGAAGCCATTTTAGCTTTGGAAGCTTTTTCATTAAAACTTCCGAAGACAATTTACCTTCGGAAGCTTTTCGAATTCCAAGAAAACTACTTTTTGAGCAAAAGTAAACTACTTTTTCAGAGGTGGGACCGACTTTCGGATTTTAAAGTTTATCCTCTTTCATTAACTTTGGTTCAAATCCCTTTTCACATAAATACCCAACGGTTCCCCCTCTTCCTCACTATCTTCCTCAATTCCACTATTCCTCAAACCTAATTCTCTAAACCTAATTCTCAAGACAAGCTGACAGATTGGCTCAAAGAATCCAAGATAGGATCCTTGCAGAGTTCACTCTAAGAAGGAGACTTAGGCAATCAGGCAATGTCATCGGTCAACTTGATGTTGAGGTGGACCCTAAGATTAGTTTCATAGGAGAAACCTTGACTGAAGGCCCAGTGACAGAACCTGAGAGCCCTGTCTCATCATCAAAAACTGCTGCAGAGGTTCACACTCCTTCTGAGACACCTGCTGGTGAAGGTGTTTCTCAGCCTCTCTCTGGCCAGAGCATGGAAGCTACATCAAGCAATGAAGGCCAAGCCTCTATCCACCCTGAGTCATAAAGGTCTGTGGGTGACAAAGGGAAAAGGATCATGACTCCTGAGGAAATTGAGGAGGAAGAGAGAGAGAGGAAAAGGAAGCTAAGGGGAGAAAGTTCCTCTGGGTCTTCTAGCTTTATGCAAGCTGCAATCAGGGCTGCCCCCAGACCAAATACTCAAGATGATGAGTTGAGGGCAGTCAGGATTACTTATTTACAGACCAGGAACTATGATATTGATGAAATCATCTCCCTCCCCTTAGAAGAATTGATGAACTGGCTGACATGGAAGTGTCAAGAGAGATGAAAGAAAAAGAGGATGCAAGGCTACTTCTCCAATTCAAAGAGGAGAAGAGACAGAAAAGACTCTACAAGCATGCTCCTAATCTCTCTCCAGTTCAAGAAAGTCCTGCACAGGAAGATGTGGCTCCACAAGAACCTCAGGTAGACAAAGAAGAAGATAGGATCAAGATGATCAACTACCTGAGTGCCACAGGCTTCTATCAGGCAAATGCACTTCTTCCCCTGTCCTATGACTTCATTGAGTTTGAGTACTTAAAACAACTTGAACTTGAGCTAGTCAAAGAAAGAAAGACAACTAAAAGGAAGCTAAGGGAAGAAGCTGCAAAGTTAAGAGCCATCATCCAAAAGAGCATGAAGAAGTCTGCTGATAGACAAAGGATGATGAGCTTCTTGAAGCTATATGGATTCTCCGGAAGGAGACTTGACCCTATGTCTCTATCTACAATGGATGAGCATATAAGGGTGATCAAGCAGAAGATTAAGAGTGGTGAACTGATTGACTTGCACTCTCTTTCAAGTCAAGTCCCACCTGAAGTGGAGGTTAAGTTTGAACAACCTGAGACACCTCAATCCGGACCTCCAGCTGAGCCTCAGCAAGCTTCATCTTCTGATCCAAGGCAGGGTCAAACTCCCTCTCCTTCTGAACCTGTGAGGGAGGAACACCCAACTGAGAAAGACAAGGATGATCAACAAGGTGCTGCAGACCAGTCTTCTCAGTTAAAGTCATCTAAGAGGAAGAAGAAAATGGCTTCTAAACCAAAGTCAAAGAAGAAGAAGCCTAAGTCATCTACCTCTACACCTCAGGCTGAGTCAGATCAACCTGAGAAAGTGCATGATGAGGCAGCCCAATCAACTCCAATGCAAGTGGCTCCTCTGACAACTGAGACACCCATCTTGTCCTGGACTTACTCTACCAATCCAGAAAGATGGCATGTAATCAGAGATCAAGGTGTTGAGAATGTCTATACTTGGCAAGACATAATCAACTTACCTCTGCATGATCTCTTTGAGATGAGAAGATACTATGAAGGTCTTAATGATCCTGACCATCTAATGAAGAAGGGTATGGTCATGATTGTACTGAAGACCCCTAACATCTGAAGATCTTCTTAGTGTTTTGGTAGCATCAGCCTAGGGGGAGTTTGTAAGGATTTCTTAAGTCTGATGCAAACCAAAACATCCAATTGTCTCTCTTCAACATGCACTAAGTACTGAAGTATGAAATGCTTTAGAAGTTTTACACAATACACTAGAAAATACTCTAAGTGTAAAATCTTCCGAAGCCAAGACCAATATCTTCCGAAGCCAAACATGAAGTCTTCCGAAGCCTCAGAGACAAAGTCTTCCGAAGCTTCAACCTATGGAGACAGATTTCTTCCGAAGACTTTTAGTATACATGCTTTATCTGATGTACTGTTCCATAAAGCTGGACACCTTTCCGCTACATCTCTATAAAGTCACCAACTTACATGAGTTGGTGAAAAGGTCCATGCTTTTGATAACTGTACATTGAGGTCCTGAGTCTGTAACTTTCTACTTTATGTACTTTATCCTTTTTGTAATAGATAAGGATGTGAGCTATGGCATGTCATAGTCACAAGGTCAAAAGGCAGATATGCCTTTTGATCCTACAATTGATTTTGTTAGTGTCTAGTCAATTGTATCCAGCTGGCTTTCAAAGTATAGCCGGCTGTAGGTTGTAGTATAAGTATTCCAAGTTCTTGTATCTTTCTATATGCTTTGTAACACTTGTAAAAGAACTTGAGAAAGCAATATACTGCCTCCTTGAAACCCAACTCTCTTGTTCTGTCTCTTTACTTTACTTGTGTTCTTTGTATCATTATTGGTTAATCCAGTTCACTGTTTGATCAAGTTTAGTTGTTCTCCTCATTGTGTTGTTGTGTTGTAATTTGTTCAAGCACTTAATCGGTCCTGCACTTGTCATCAGAAAAGCCAAGGCAGAAAAATGTGTTCTTGAAGAAGAGACCTTCAAGAACATAATATCCTCATCCTTGCATGCAACAGTTTGTTATCAAAATAAGCAGGGACTGGGATCTTGTGAGATAGATCCTCCACACACAATCTTGTCTGTAAGATCTCCTAGGTGTGGAACTGATGAGCTTCCCCTCATAGATCCTGTGACTGAAGAGGATGAAGAGGAGATGGTGGAGAATGGCTCTGAGAAGAGTAAAGAGGAGCATTCTAAGAAGGGTCACTATCCCTCTGAGGAGAGCAAAGCTGTTGGGATGACCAAGTCAAGGAGAAAGAACTTGATCAGGAAGGCCAAAAGAAAGTCCAAAAAGGCTCAAGATATCAAGACCACCTTCAATTCTGCATAGAAACAAGTCTTCATCTCTGTAGGATTTGAAGTGGTGAAGGCTGAGGACACCAAATTGAACTCCATCAACAAGAGTTCTGGTTCATGTCCAAATCATCCCATCATCAAGAAGAAGGCTGATCAGTTGTGCACCACTTCTGTACAACCTGAACAATCCAGCTCCAAAGGTAGTTCTAACCCCACAAGAATTGCCACAGCATCTGCAAAGATGAAGATGGAGAAGGAAAGTGATCAAGTTCAGCCTTGTTCACAAAAGAAAACTCATAGAAGGAAGAAAATGGATTGTGTTATGTGTGGGAGTACCTCTCATCTTGCTAAGGATTGTGTTTACAATCCAAAGACTACTCTCCACATGACCAAGAAAGAAACTTGTAAGAGTTTGTAGAAGAAGAAGCAAGCTTCGAAAGGAAAATATGTTTCCTTCGAAAGCTCCAAAATGAAGAAGAAGACAAGTGGAAACTTACCTTCGGAAGAAAATTTGGTCTCGGAAGAAACGAATACTTCCGAAGCACTGAAGCCTGCTGCAGTGAAAGCAAGATCCTCATAAGGTCCAGTCATCAAAACTTCTGAAGTCATCAAAACTTTCGAAGTACTGAAGGTCAAGTCTAAGCTTCCAAAGGTGGTGTGGAAGTAAAAGAAAGATCAAGTGGCTGAAAGTTCTTCATCAACATCAGCAAATGATCCTTCTAGCATGTCTATAGGATCAATTACTATTGCATTGTCTTCAACTTCTTTTGATGAGCCCAAGACCAGTGAGGCTTGGGTTTCCAAATTTAACTAACCATCTCTTTTGTGCAGCAACAGCTCAAGACAAACAAAAATGTATGGATCATTGACAGTGGCTGTTCCAGGCACATGACAGGCAATAGGTCACTACTCCAAAAGTTTGAAAGAATTGATGGAGGACCAGTTGCTTTTGGAGGAGATGCAAGAGGTTACATTACAGGAAGGGGCAAGGTCACAAATGGTAAGCTCAGCATTGAGAAGGTAAACTTTGTCAAGGAGCTTGGGTACAATCTTCTGAGTGTATCCAAATTTTGTGATCAAAGTCATAACATGCTCTTCACTAAGAAAGAGTGCATTGTTCTCAGGCCCGGGTTGGTCATTCCTCATGAGCACATCCTGCTCAGAGCCCCAAGGAAAGGGAACATGTACAAGATGGATTTGCAAGAAACATCTTCCTCAGGAGAAGTTTCATGCTTTCTGTCTAAAGCAAATAATGATGAGTCTTTCCTCTGGCACAAAATAATATGCCATGTAAACTTTAAAAACATGAATAAACTAATTAAGAATGATTTGGTAACTGGAATACCAAAGAAAGAGTTTACAAGTGATGACCACTGTGTTGCATGCCTGAAAGGGAGGCAACACAAGGTATCTCATAAGCCAAATGAAAGAAATTCCATCATTAATCCCCTACACTTATTACATATGGATCTCTTTGGTCCCACCAGTGTAATGAGTCTAGGAAGGACCTCTAATTGTTTGATGATCATAGATGACTTTACAAGATTCACTTGGGTCTTCTTTCTTAGAACTAAGAATAAGACCTCTAAGATTCTGAAGAATTTCATCTTAAAGATTGAGAATCAATGCGATCACAAGGTCAAAACCATAAGATGTGATCAAGGAACTGAATTCAAGAATCAAATCCTTGATACATTTTATGATGAAAAAGGTATAACAAGACAATATAGTGCTCCCAGGACTCCTCAGCAAAATGGTGTTGCTGAGAGGAGAAAGAGGACACTAATTGAAGCTGCAAGAACTATGTTGTCTGACTCTAAACTGCCCATCACCTTCTGCGCAGAGGCAGTGAACACTACTTGCTATGTGCAAAACATAGTTTTAGTGGTTAAGACACATGGTAAGACTCCTTATGAACTTTGGCACAAGGAAAAAACTTTCATTGGTTTTCTCAGGTCATTTGGATGTCCTTACACCATCTTGAATACCAAAGATCAAATTTCCAAGTTTACTGAGAAACCAGATGATGAACACTTTATTGGATACTCTTCTCAAGCTAAAGCTTATAGAGTATAAAATCTCAGAACTATAGTAGTTGAGGAGTCAGCCAATGTGACTTTCAATGAGCATACTCCCAGTGCGAAAGGTTCTGGTCCGGATTGGCTATTTGATTTGATTTAGTTACCAACTGTATTAACAAATCTTGTGAGAATGTTTCAAGGTCCCCAGATATACTACCTACAGGTGATCCTGACCCAAGGTTTGAGCTAAGAAGACCTTCAAGTTACACATCTTCAGCTCCAGTGGTAACCAATCCTGCAAATGAAGCTTCCACTAGCACATCAATGACAAATCCTGCTGATACTTCTAGGGTGCTTTCAAATTCCAGCTTAGAGGCACAAAACTCAGAAGAAGGAGCTTCAAATGTTGGAGAAAGGTGGTGGTGAAAGTGATAAGAATTTCTTATCTTGATGTGATACCCACTCATTGAAGACAACTCAATGATGTCACACACTATTTGATCAAGTCAATCTTGATAAGTGTGCTGATGTGGAGGGTGAATCTTCCTTGCTAGATCAAAATTTCTCAAATTTAGATCTGTCTAAGCAACTTGCTGTGATCCTTCATCTAAGGATCCACAAGTCTCATCCTACCACAAACATCATTGGAGATGTTGATTCAGGGTGAGAAAAGAGGACAAACCCATGATGCAAATGTTTGTCTTCACTCTTGTTTCTTGTCCCAGATGAGCCAGCCGAAAATTGATGAGGCTCTAAAGGATGGAAGTTGTTTGAAGCTATGCAAGAGGAGCTGCTTTTCAATTCAAAAGGCAAAAGGTTTGGAACCTATGTCCTCTTCCTCAAGGGAAGACTACCATAGGAACCAAATGGGTTTTCAGGGATAAAAGGATGATAGAGGACTTGTCATCAAGACAAGGCAAGACTAGTTGTTTCAAGGATATACTCAAGAAGAAGGAATTGACTACATAGATGGTTTTGCTCCTGTAGCAAGACTTGAAGCTGTCAGATATTCCTGAGCTTTTGCTTGCATCTAAGAACTTCAAGGTCTACCAAACTTGATGTCAAGTGTGCTTTTCTTTATGGGGTGATTGATGAGAGGTGTATGTCGGACAACCACCTGGGTTTGCAGATCCTGATCATCCTGAGATGTCTGCAGGCTTGATAAAGCTCTTTATGGGCTGCACCAAGCATCAAGGAAGTGGTATGAGACTCTATCTCAGTATCTCTTTCAGCATGGCTACAAAAGGGGTACTATGATGGAACTCTTTCATCAAAGGAACAGAAATGACATAATGCTAGTTCAAGTATATGTAGATGACATTATCTTTGGGTCAACTAATCTAAACTCTTTAAGACTTTGAGAAGCTATGAAGGAAAGGTTTTGAAATGAGTGCCTGGGGGAACTCAATTTCTTTCTAGGAATTCAAGTGAAGCAAGTTGACAATGGCATCTTCATAAGTCAGTCAAAGTATGTACAAATACATACTTAAAAGGTTCAACATGACTGATTGAAGGTTGCTAAGACACCCATAGCCAGAAATCACTCCCTTGAACCTCATCTTGAGGGGGAGTGTGTTGATGAGCATCTCTACAGGGCAATGATTGGGTCTCTTATGTACCTCACAGCTAGCAGGCCAGATATCATGTTTGCTACATGTATTTGTGCAAGATATAAAGCCAACCCCAAGATGTCACACCTGGTCACTGTCAAAAGAATTTTAAGATATCTCAAAGGTGCTCCATCACTTGGCCTTTGGTATCCAAAGAATTCTAACTTTAATTTGTATGCTTATACAGATAGTGACTATGGTGGTTGCAACATGACTGCAAAGTCTACATCAGGGGGTAGTCAATTTCTTGGTGGAAGAGTAGTCTCTTGGCAATGTAAGAAACAATCCTGTCTGTTTGCATCAACTGCTGAGGCTGAATACATTGCTGCTGCAAGCTTCTGTGCTCAAGTGATTTGGATTCAAAGTCAGATGCTGGACTATGGATTCAACTTCAAGGAGACTCCCATCCACATAGACAACAACAGTGCTATCTCGATCACAGAAAATCATGTGCAGCACTCAAGGACAAAGCATATCAATATCAGGTATCATTTGATTAGAGATAACTTTAAAAAAGGATTAATCAAACTAGTCAAAGTTAACACAAATGAACAATATGTTAATCTGTTCTCCAAAGCTTTTGTTGAGCAGAGATTTAAATATCTTGTATCAGCTATTGGGATGATTAACTTTGAATAGCTTTTCTTAAAAACTTAATCATATTATTTCTAAAACCTGTGTGTCCTAAGTTGTCTATCTTATCACCTTCATAAGCCCTTGTTTTCTTTGGAAGAAAAATATTTTCAAAAGATATTTCTTAGATTTTTAAAAATTTTGATCTCTTTTATTTTCAAAAGATTAAAAATTACCTTCGGAAGAAATTTATGTCTTAGTAAACAAATAACTACTTCAGTAATTTTACCTTCGGAAGAAATTTCTAAAATATCTTCCGTAGATTAAAATCAACTTAAGTAGTTTTATGTTTTAAAAGAACAAGTTTCTTCCGAAAGCAATTTACCTTCAGAAGTTTTTATTCTCTTTAGAATAAAAAACTCTTAGTGTTAATTCTCTTCCGAAGCAAAATTCTCAAAAACCTTTAATATATCTTCCGAAGCCAATTTGCCTTCGGAAGCATTTCCTTCAGAACTTCCGAACCAAATAACCTTCAGAAGATTTCTCGACTTCCAAGAAAACTACTTTTTGGGCAAAAGTAAACTACTTTTCAGAGGTGGGACCGACATCCGGATTTCAAAGTTTATCCTCTTTCATTAACTTTGTCTCAAATCCTTTTCACTTAAATACCCAACGATTCCCCCCTCTTTCATTATCTTCTTCAATTACACTATTCCTTTCTCTCAAACTGCCTTTGTTCTTCATCTTCCTTCACCTTTAAGATTCTCAAAATGGCCAACCTAAACCGTAGAAACAACCCAGATTTCTCCATGCAACTTCACAGGCAAGACAACCAGGTTGCTCTGTTGAGCTCTGAGAAAGATGAAAGTTTCTCAAAGATTTGCCGTTTTCTGGCTCTATCCAACTACTTCACCTCCCTAACCATTGATTCTACTCTCTATGAGGATCATCTGCTTGAATTCTGGAAGACCTGTCAAGAGGTCATTATGGATGGGGAGAAGGCACTGTCTGCCATAGTGCAGGGGAGGACAATCTTCATCACTCCGGCCATCATCAATACTCACTTGCAGCTAGAAGATGAAAAAGGTGAGTTGTCCTTCCCAAAGGAAGCTGTAAATCATTCTTTCGAGTAGATGGGCTATGAGGGAGATTTCTCTGGAAAGACCTTCAGGAAAGGGAAGGTCTCATCCCAGTGGAAATACGTGCTTCATGTGATTATCCACAGCTTGTCAAACAAGCTTGGAGGGTGGGACCAGATTCCTGAGGATCTCTCCTTTATAGTGCATGGAATGGTTCAAGGGGTCAAGTTCAGGTACTCTCAGTTTGTTTATACAAATTTGTTTGCTAACGTGGACTCCTTAGAGTATTATATGTTTCCTAGATATGTTCAACACATTCTCAACTGTGAACTGGGCTCACAATTGAGAAAAACAGATAATATTCTTAAATTGGGACAGATGAAGCCCGACATCTTTAAAATTATAAAGAAGCCAACTGTAGGCTTCTCAGGGGTAGAAACAGCCCTTGTCCCAAAAATGTTAGAGCTTATTGCTCAAGGTGACAACCTAGCAACACAAGCTAGTGTTGAACCCACACCTTCTACCTCCCAACCACCAAAAAGACCACAAATCACACTCACCTACCAAAGAAGATCCAAACGAACCCCTGCTCAAGCTATCGAGTTTGTGCAGGCCCCCATACACTCACCCATACAGGAGGAAGTGGACACTAGAGCTCCCACTTCCCCTGATGAGCAAACCACTCCCATCTCTTCAAGAATCAGTGGTGAGGTTCCTCATGCTCACCCTGATGAGCTCACAAGCCCAACTGCCTTAAGACTTCACTTTGAGTCTCAACACTCAAGTGAGCAACCTTCAGGGGACAGTTACCATCCCCAACCTTTAGACTTAAATCAACCCATTCCCAACCTCTCATTCTATACTAATGAAGATTTAGATTTCAGTGAGTACCATGAGTCTCTCTACTCTTCCCCTACTCAAGAGAGATGAGAACTCCTGAGTCTCTTTTGTCTATCCCACATCAGTCACCTATCATTGAGGTGGATCTCCCTAAACCTGTTCAGAAGGTCCATATGGAAGAGGCTCTCACTTCTGCAAGTGATTACATCATTAAGACCTCAACCATGACAACTCAGCCCATTGACACTTCAACTGAGGCTGCCAATGTGCGGAGGAAATCTAGCAGCCAAGAACCTGAAGCTGGTGGTGAGAGAGAGGACTTTGGTCCAATCATCTCATCCCCCAATGATTCTTCTGATGAATATGAGGGGAATTTGAGACTAAAGGTGCAAAAACTGTCAAAAACATGCTCCTATTTAGTCTCTAAGGTTATTCATCTTGAATCTCAGGTGACTATCCTGCATAACAGGGTCGATGACCAGCAACTTGAGATATGTTATCTCAGGGAAAAACTAGCTGGGAGACCTTTAAGGAGAGCTCAACCAGGAACACAAGAACCTGTGAATGTGATTGACCTAACTCCTAGCTCACCTATGCAAGAGGGTGATGCTACCAAAAAGGGGGAGAAAGTCATTACAGTAACAGAACCTGGGAGTTCTTCAGGAGGTATGGACATTGAGGACTCACCATCCTCACTTGCAATTGTGCATACTCAGCAACTTCCTCAAGTTTACATTGATGTGGACTCTATAGACTCTTTCATTAGGAGTCTCTTTGAGGAAGGCATTCCAAGGGCTATATCATCCCCACCTCAAGGAACTTCAAACTACATTATTGGGTGGAGGTATGATGCTGATAGAAGAGCCCTAATTCTTCAAAGAGTTCAAGGGCAGCAAGAGGTGTTCAATTTTCTGACCTTGAACTACTATGAAGGTCTTGACCTGATGAACATGCCACTTGTAACCCAAGTCAATCTAGACAAGCTGACAGGTTAGCACTCAGGATTCAAGACAGAATTACTAAAGAGTTCAGTCTTAGAAGGAGACAAAGGCAATCAGGTAATGTCATTGGTCAACTGGATGTTGAGGCAGACCATGAGATTAGCTTCAAAGAGAAAACCTTGGCTGAAGGCCCAGTGATAGAGCCTGAGAGCCCTGTCACACCAACAACTACTTCAGAAATTCATTCCCTCAGTGAAACACCTGCTAGTGAAGGTGTCTCACAACCTCTCTCTGGCTAGAGCTTGGATATTACACCAAGCAATGAAGGCCAAAGCTCTCTCCACCCTATGCCACAAAGGTCTGTGGGTGACAAAAAGAAAAGGATTCTAACTCCTGAGGAGATTGAGGAGGAGGAGAGAGAGAGGAAGAGGAAGCTAAGGGGAGAAAGTTCCTCTTGGTCTTCGGCTTTATGCAAGCTGCAATCAGGGCTGCCCCCAGACCTTGAGTTGAGGGCAGTCAAGATTACTTATTAGCAGACGAGGAACTATGACATAGATGAGATTATATCTCTCCCCTTAGAGGAACTAAATGAACTGGCTGACATGGAAGTGTCAAGAGAGATGAAGAAAGCAAAGGATGCAAGACTACTTCTACATTTCAAAGAGGAGAAGAGACAGAAAAGATTACAAGCATGTTCTTACTCTCTCCCCAGTTCAAGAAAGCCTTGTGCAAGAGGCTGTGGCAGCTACACAAGAACGACAGGTAGACAAGGAAACAATAGGCAAAACATGATCAACTACCTGAGTGCCACAAGTCTCTACCAGGCATCTGCACTTATTCCATTGTCCTTTGAGTACATTGAGTTTGAGTATCTCAAACAGCTTGAACTTCAAGTACTCAAAGAACAAAAAGCAACAAAGAGAATGATAAGGGAAGAGGCTGCAAAGTCAAGAGCCATCATCCAAAAAAGTATGAAGAAGTCTGCTGACAGACAAAGGATGGTGAGCTTCTTGAAGCTGTATGGATTCTCCGGAAGGAGACTTGGCCCTATGTCTCTATCCACAATGGATGAGCACATCAGGGTAATCACGCAGAAGATCGGAAGTGGAGAGCTAGTTGACTTACACTCCCATCCAAGTCAAGCTCCTCCTGAAGTGGAGGTTAAGGTTGAACAATTTGAGACAACACAACCTGGACCTCCTGCTGAGCCTCAGCAAGTGTAACATCTCGTATTTTTGTTAACTAAAGGTTAACTTTGTTTATTCTTATAAGGGCCATTATTGTCAATTATGGAACTCGTGTGTTATTTATGCTTATTTTTTTAGTTGTCATTGAATTTTAATTTATAAAAGTTAAAAATAAAAACATTAAATAATAACAATTATAATAATAATAATAATAATAATAATAATAATAATAATAATAATAATAATAATAATAATAATAATAATAATAATAATAATAATAATAATAATGATAATAACAAAAAAAAATTTGTAGTAACAATAATATTAATTTATAATATTACTAGTCTTTGTATTGTCTTAAAACTTAGAGTAATTAAGTTAGGGGGTTAAGTTTGCAAATTTTAAAACTTCAAATGCAAGTTTCAAACATAAAATGATAAACAACAAACCACGGGGACCAAAGGTGTAATTAATCAAAACCCAAACCCCACCCCCAATTTTCTTGCCCGTTTTTCCGGCCAAACCCACGGCCAACTCCGGCCAAACCCACGGCCACCTCCGGCCAAACTCCGGCGACATCCCAAACGCGTATAAAACACTAAAAATCGAACCAAAACCGTTCCACAATCCTTTTAGAACTCATTTCGAACTTGAATGTATCAATTAAAGACATTTAATCATCGGTTACTAAGCTTAATCGAATGTATAACTGAAGCCTTAAAACCCACAACCGTTCGAGTCTTAAACATCAGTGATTACTCAATTAACTCAACATAATCAATCATCTATCTGTCTCCAATCGATTACACCCTTCAATTTCACCTAAATCAAACGCAAACAACGAATTCACGCATCATCTTCATCACGACCTGCACACGAGTCGAACATCACCCTCTGGAGTTCAAGAATCGAAATTGGTAGAGGGCTTTTAGTCCAAATCATCATTCGAAGCTATCTGCAAGTTTAATTTGATTACCATTGAGGATTGCTCATCCATTGGGTATCCACGGCCGCGACCTGTTCTTCGTTGGGTTCACCTTCAACTCAAACATATTCGGGTAATTAAATACGTACATATACTCGATTTCACATGGGGAACAAAAGCCCTAAACTTAATTTGGTTGATAACATCGTATTGATGTTCAATTTGATTCAAGAAGAAACTAGGGTTCTTGGGAAATTGGGGATTTCTTGAAGTTTTGTTTTTAAGATTTAAAATCCAAGTTATAACGCGGCTGAGGCCTTTGGTTCACTGGTAAAACACATGACCCCTAAACAGGAGGTCCCCGGTTCGAATCCGGGGAACCTCAAGTATTTTTTTAGGCCTTTTTGGCCTTCAAATTAAATTTTAAAAATTTCTAAAAATTATAAAAAATCATTTTATAAACTTTGTATATTTTAAAATCACTTAATTTTTTTCTGTAATTTATTTATTACAAATACCTTCATATTTTTATTAAATATCCTAAATCTAATGTTATAGTTAGCTATATTTATAAAAATTAAACTTTAAATAATAGTTTAATTCACAAAAAAAAAGAAAATTATTATTTCAAATGTTGCTCTTAAATTATTGTTTAAATCGTGCTCATTTCATTTAGTTATAAAACCATATTTAAACTTTATATATAAACCTTACAAATTATTATAAATGTTTTCTTATTTCATATCTTTACATAAAATATAAATATAGTTTTTTTCCAAGAAAATATAATTGGTTCCCATTTGTTAAATATAATTATAAGACAAAGCCCCAAATACCAAGTTGAAACCCTAGTTCTCGTTAAATCGTTAGATTTATTATTATTAAACGTTAAATCTTGTATATATATATTTAGGTGCCTTGTGACGGGTTACATTGGAACGACGCCTATTATTATTCTTATTAATCGTCTTTCTTATACTTATTTACCATGTGAGTTTCCTTGCTCCTTTTTATATTTTTCACATTATTTGGGGTGAAACATGATACTTATACATCATACACTTATAAACGTTTGAGACTTGTAAATCACTTGCAATTCATCTTTATATTTTGTCATGGTTATTTGTGTGTTGTAAGTGTTTATATGAGATACGTAGTTTGTTTACAATCATTAACTATTGCTAGCCTGGCGACGTCTTAGATCTTTGGGCCTGACAAGCCTATTTGGTGCTAAAGCCGAGGTATTGCCGGCTCCTGATGACGTATGCTTGTTCATCATGGGAACCAAATACACTTAGCCAATCTTATATACTTGTAATCAAGTCGAGGTTTGGTTGTAACGATATGTGTTCTATAACCTTACTAACTTATGACCTATGACATGAATTGCTGCTTGTAACCTTGCTATTATTATGTATGAAAACCTTGGAAACTCACCAACTATTTATAGTTGACCTTTATTTTTATCATGTTTCAGGTCATCCCCAAGTTTAAAGTGAACTTTTGAAGCTTGCAATAATCTAGGACTTGGACCTAGTTAATGAAATAAAAAAGACTATGTTTTGTCTTGTTATGTTTGAACTTATTTCATGTTTGAGACTTATGTTTGTAATGCCTTTTGAAACTTATAATTTTAATATTTACATTTAAATATAGCGTTATGTGGCTGTGAACAATCTTAACCCTCACATCTCGACGTTTCCGCCGTCAAGGTTGGGGTGTGACAGCAAGCTTCATCTTCTGATCCACAGCAGGGTCAAACTCCCTCTCCTTCTGAACTTGTGAGGGAGGAACACCCAACTGAGCAAGACAAGACTGATCAACAAGGTGCTGCAGACCAGTCTTCTCAGTTAAAGTCTTCAAATAGGAAGAAGATGATGGCTTCCAAACCAAAGTCAAAGAAGAAGAAGAAGCATGAATCATCCACCTCTACACCTCAGGCTGAATCAGATCAACTTGAGGAAGTGCATGAAGAGGCAGCCCAATCAACTCCAATTCAAGTGGCTCCTCTTGCAGCTGAGAGACTCATATTATCCTGGACCTTTACAACTAATCCAGAGTGATGGCATGTGATCAGAGATCAAGGTGGTGAAAATGTCTGCACATGGCAAGAGTTATTCAACCTACCTCTGCATGATCTCTTTGAGATGAGAAGATATTATGAGAGTCTGAGTGATCCTGACCATCTAATGAAAAAGGGCATGGTCATCATCATTATGAGGAATGTCAACGGCAGAAGATCTTCAAATGTTTTGGTAGCATCAGCCTAGGGGGAGTTTTTAAGGATTCCTATAAGTCTGATGCAGCCAAAACATACAAAGTCTCTCTGCATGCATGCACTAAAGAACAGAAGTAGAAATGCTTCGGAAGTTTTCCACCACGCACTAGAAATATTCTAAGTGTAAAATCTTCTGAAGCCAAGACCAACATCTTCCGAAGCCAAAAGTGAAGCCTTCCGAAGCTTCAAAGACAAAGTCTTTCAAAGCCAAAGAGTGAAGACAGATTTCTTCCGAAGACTTTTAGAGACATGACTTTATCTTATGTACTTTACCATAAAGTTAGACCATATTTCCGTTGCAACTCTGTAAAGTCACCAACTTACATGAGTTGGTGAAATGGTCTATGCTTTTGGTAACTGTACATTGAGGTCTTGAGTCTGTGCTTTCTACTTTATGTACTTTTATCTTTTTTGTAATATATTAGGATGTGAGTTATGGCATGTCATAGTCACTAGTCAAAAGGCAAATCTGCCTTTTGACTCCACATTTGATTTTGTAGTTGTCTAGTCTTATATATCCAGCTGGCCTTCAAAGTATGACCGGCTGTAGCAGTAGTATATGTATCTCAAGTACTTGTAACTTTCCTTTATGCTTTGTAACATTTGTAATAGAACTTGAGAAGCAATATACAGCATTCTTGAAAACCAATTACTTGTGTTGTTTGCCATCTTGTTTTGTCTCATTCTTACTTGTGTTCTTAGCATCTTTCACTAAATTTAACCAGTTCCCTATTTGATCGGTTAAGTGTTCTAAGTAACTATCCTTATTGTATTGTTGTGTTGTAAGTGCATACCCTTTAACGGTCCTGCACATATTATGAAATTTAATGAAATCAATTGATTTAGAAATATGACACATAACGTGTCTGAAACGCGGTCTAATACGCGAATAAAATATGAAAGCCGACACACCAACTCTATGAGCATAGAATTAATATTCTAGAGACTAAATAATACCTAAACTAAATTATAATCACTATATAATCACATATTAAACCGCTTAACAACTCTAAGTAAGAAAATTTTATTTTATCGACATAAAACACCTTTTTTAAAAATGAATTCTTAAAACTGTTAAAAGAGGCCAAATAAATAAATATTGATGTATTCCAGTATCCTAACTTACTTTAATCAATAAAATCCACCAAAATTAATTAAAGAGCAAAATGCAAAATTTTAGGGCTAAAAGTGTCAACTTAGCAAAATCTAGGGACTAAAGTTGCCAACAAACAAAACCTTACTGTTATAAGACTAAAATACACTTATAACAAATGTTATAATCTGAAAATATAACATGTTGACTCAAATTTAGATAAAACACGGGATAAGACTTCAAAAATTCAAAAAATTAATCAAATTACGACTTCAAAAGTTCAAAGAATTAATCAAATTACACATGTGTAATGGAATTAAATAACTCAAGTGAAGAAAACCTAAAACTCATGGGTCAAGATTAGATAACTACTTAATGAGATGCTAATACATATGAAATAAACTTAGCAACCCTCCCGATTGGTAGCACCCCAGATTTCTAAGTTTTACCTCAAGAACAACTCAGAGGTGAATCTCATGAACCATTTCTATATTAAAATTTTTAGGTTGAAGTACACACTCTTTAAATACTATTTTGTGGTGCAATATTACCTGCTCTTATCCCTGAACGAAGCACAATCATTAATTCCATTAGGAGTCGCGTTATTTTTTAATAGTACTATTTGGGGATTCCCCCGCACACAAGGGGCCTTTATGATAAGGAAATCCCCCATGGAGATTCAATAATCATCGTGTCATAAGTTAGTGAAACTTAACCATGCATAGCAGGGCCAATTAAACCCAACACTCTAGTCGTAAAGGGTTAGGAGATATTGTAGTACTCGGGAGGGAAAGTTTGAATGAGGCTTGATTGTGATACATTCTCTAATGCACCATTATATTTTTCATTGGCATTCTTATTTATGCTTGTTATTTATGTATGATGAAGGATCTAGCGTCATAAACTTATAAGCTCACCAAGATTATGTTGACGTATTTTGGGTCTGTTTTTTAGGAGAAGACAATTGATAAGTGATTTATGGATAGGAGCAGCCTTAGTTGGACTTTGGAAATTTTAGCCACCGCCCTATCCACGTTATTATGACATGAACATTTAAAATAAACATGTCATTTGGATTTGTTAACAATTATTGCCTTGGATAATTTTTAATGTTGCAATGCCACATAGACGTCTGAAATAATAATTATTGATAATACAATAGCAATTATTATTATTATTGTTATTAATATTGCATCACCGTTTAAGGGCTTAAACACAATTACAACACAACAACACAATGAGGAGATTAACTAAGCTCTAATCAAATAGTGAACTGGATAACCAAAGGTGATACAAAGAACACAAGTAAAGCAAGAGACAATACAAGAGAGTATGGGTTTCAAGGAGGCAGTATATTGCTTTCTCAAGTTCTTTTACAAGTGTTACAAAGCATAAAGAAAAGATACAAGAACTTGAAATACTTATACTACAACCTACAGCCGGCTATACTTTGAAAGCCAGCTGGATACAATTGACTAGACACTAACAAAATCAATTGTAGGATCAAAAGGCATATCTGCCTTTTGACCTTGTGACTATGACATGCCATAGCTCACATCCTTATACAATACAAAAAGGATAAAGTACATAAAGTGGAAAGTTGAAGACTCAAGACCTCAATGTACAGTTACCAAAAGCAAGGCCCTTTTCACCAACTCATGTAAGTTGGTGACTTTACAGAGATGCAGCGGAAAAGGTGCTTTATGGAACAGTACATCAGATAAAGCATGTGTACTAAAAGTCTTCGGAAGAAATCTGTCTTCATAGGTTGAAGCTTCGGAAGACTTTGTCTCTGAAGCTTCGGAAGACTTCATGTTTGGCTTCGGAAGATATTGGTCTTGGCTTCGGAAGATTTTACACTTAGAGTATTTTCTAATGCTTTGTGTAAAACTTCCGAAGCATTCTTCACTTCAGTACTTAGTGCATGTTGCTGAGACACTTAGGCTGTTTTGGGTTGCATCAGACTTCAGGAATCCTTACAAACTCCCCCTAGGCTGATGCTACCAAAACACTTGGAAGATCTTCAAATGTTGGTAGTCTTCAGTACAATCAGGACCATTCCTTTCTTCATGAGATGGTCAGGATCATCAAGACTTTCATAGTATCTTCTCATCTCAAAGAGATCATGCAGAGGTAAGTTGATTATGTCTTGCCATGAGTAGACATTCTCAACACCTTGATCTCTGATAACAGTCCATCTTTCTGGATTGGTAGAGTAAGTCCAGGACAAGATGGGTGTCTCACTAGTTAGAGGAGCCACTTGAATAGGAGTTGATTGGGCTGCCTCATCATGCACTTCCTCAGGTTGATCTGATTCAGCCTGAGGTGCAGAGGTAGATGACTTTGGCTTCTTCTTCTTAGTCTTTGGTTTAGAAGCCATCCTCTTCTTCCTCTTGGATGTCTTTAACTGAGAAGACTGGTCTGCAGCACCATGTTGATCATCAGTGTCTTTCTCAGTTGGGTGTTCCTCCCTCACAGGTTCAGAAGGAGAGGGAGTTTGACCCTGCCTAGGATCAGAAGATGAAGCTTGCTGAGGCTCAGCTGGAGGTGCTGGTTGAGGTGTCTCTGGTTGTTCAAACTTGACCTCCACTTCAGGTGGGACTTGACTTGGAAGAGAGTGCAAGTCAATGAGTTCTCCACTTTTAATCTTCTGCTTGATCACCCTAATATGCTCATCCATAGTGGATAGAGACATGGGGCCAAGTCTCCTTCCGGAGAATCCATACAGCTTCAAGAAGCTCACCATTCTTTGTCTGTCAGCAGACTTCTTTGCATTCTTTTGAATGATGGCTCTTGACTTTGCAGCTTCTTCCCTTAGCTTCCTTTTAGTTGTCTTTCTTTCCTTGACTAACTCAAGCTCAAGTTGCTTTAGATACTCGAACTCAATGAAGTCATAGGACAAGGGAAGAAGTGCATCTGCCTGATAGAAGCCTGTGGCACTCAGGTAGTTGATCATCTTGATCCTATCTTCTTCTTTATCTACCTGAGGTTCTTGTGGAGCCACATCTTCCTGTGCAGGACTTTCTTGAACTGGTGAGAGAGTAGGAGCATGCTTGTAAAGTCTTTTCTGTCTCTTCTCCTCTTTGAGTTGGAGAAGTATCATTGCATCCTCTTTCTCCTTCAACTCTCTTGACACTTCCCTGTCAGCCAGTTCATTTAGTTCTTCTAAGGGGAGGGAGATGATCTCATCAATGTCATAGTTCCTGGTCTGTAAGTAGGTAATCCTGACTGCCCTTAACTCATCATCTTGAGTATTTGGTCTGGGAGCAGCCCTGATTGCAGCTTGCATGAAGCTAGATGACCCAGTGGAACTTTCTCCCCTTAGTCTCCTTTTCCTCTCTCTCTCTTCCTCCTCAATTTCCTCAGGAGTCATTATCCTTTTCCCTTTGTCACCAACAGACCTTTGTGACTCAGGGTGGATTGAGGCTTGGCCTTCATTGCTTGGAGTAGCTTCCATGCTCTGGCCAGAGAGAGGCTGAGAAACACCTTCACCAGCAGGTGTCTCAGATGGAGTTTGGACCTCAGCAGCAGTTGTTGATGATGAGACAGGGGTCTCAGGTTCTGTCACTGGGCCTTCAGTCAAGGTTTCCCCTATGAAACTAATCTTAGGGTCCACCTCAACATCCAGTTGACCGATGACATTGCCTGATTCCCTAAGTCTCCTTCTTAGAGTAAACTCTGCAAGGATCCTGTCTTGGATTCTTTGAGCCAGCCTGTCAGCTTGTCTTGAATTGCTTGGATTGACAAGTGGCAAGTTGACTAAATCCAGTCTTTCATAAAAGCTCAGGCTTTGGAATTGAAAAACTTCTTGTTGGCCTTGAACTCTTTGAAGTATAAGGGCTCTCCTGTCATCATCATACCTCCACCTTATGATGTGATTGCCAGTTCCTAGTGGTGGAGATGAGACAGCCCTTGGTATACCTTCCTCAAAGAGACTCCTGATGAGAGAGTCTATAGAGTCCACATTAATGTGAACTTGAGGAAGTTGCTGAGAATGCACAACAGCAAGTGAGGATGGTGAGTCCTCTATGTCCATTCTCTCTGAAGAACTCCCAGGTTCTGTGGTTGTAACAACTTTCTCCCCCTTTTTGGTAGCATCACCCACTTGCATAGGTGAGCTGGAGGATAAGTCAATCACTTCCACAGGTTCTTGTGTTCCTGGTTGAGCTCTCCTTAAAGGTCTCCCAGCTAGTTTTTCCTGCAGATATGAAATCTGGAGTTGCTGATCATTGACCCTGTTTTGCAGGGTAGTCACCTGAGATTCCAAGTGACTAACCTTAGAGACTAAATAGGTGCATGTTTTTGACAGTTTTTGCACCTTTAGTCTCAAATTCCCCTCATCTTCATCAGAAGATTCATTGGGGGATGAGATGATTGGACCAAAGTCCTCTCTCTCACCACCAGCTTGAGTTTCTTGGCTGCTGGTTTTCCTCTGCTCACTGGCAGCCTCAGTTGAGATGCCAATGGGCTGAGTTGCCATGGTTGAGGTCTTAATGATGTAATCACTTTCAAAAGTGAGAGCCTCTTCCATATGGACATCCTGAACAGGTTCAGAAGTGTCCACCTCAGTAATAGGTGACTGATGGGGGATAGACTGAGGAGAGTCAGAGGTACTCATCTCTCTTTGAGTAGGGGAGGAGAAGAGAGACTCATGGTACTCACTGAATCCTAAGTCTTCATCAGTGTAAAAGGATAGGTTGGGAATTGGTTGGTTGAGATCCAAAGGCTGGGGATGGTAGCTGTCCCCTGAAGGTTGTCCACTTGAGTGTTGAGACTCAGAGTGAAGGCTTAAGGTTGTTGGGCTATTGAGCTCATCAGGGTGAGCTTGAGGAACCTCAGCCCTGATAGGTGAAGTAATGGGAGTGGTTTGCTCCTCAGGAGAAGTGGGAGCTCTAGTGTCCACTTCTTCCTGTAAGGTTGAGTATTTGGGGGCCTGCACAGACTCAATAGCCTGAGCAGGGGTTCGTTTGGATTTTCTTTGGTAGGTGAGGGTGATTTCTGGTCTTTTTAATGGTAAGGACAAAAGAGGTGTGGGTTCAACACTAGCTTGTGTTGCTAGGTTGTCACCTTGAGCAATGAGCTCTAACATTTTTGGGACTAGGGCTGTTTCTACCCCAGAGAAGCCTACAGTTGGCTTCTTCATTATTTTAAAGATGCCGGGCTTCATCTGTCCCAATTTAAGAATATTACCTGTTTCCCTCAACTGTGAGCCCAGTTCACAGTTGAGAATGTGTTGAACATATCTAGGAAACATGTAATACTCTAAGGAGTCTAAGTTTGCAAGTAAATTAGTATAAACAAATTGTGAATACCTGAACTTGACCCCCTGAACCATTCCATGAACTATAAAGGAGAGATCCTCAGGAATCTGGTCCCATCCACCATGCTTGTTTGACAAGCTGTGGATAACCACATGGAGCAGGAATTTCCATTGGGATGAGACCTTCCCTTTCCTAAAGGTCTTTACAGAGAAATCTCCCTCATAGCCCATCTGCTCAAAAGAATGATTAACAGCTTCTTTTGGGAAGGACACCTCACCTTCTTCATCATCCAGCTGTAGATGTTGGTTAATGATGGCCGGAGTGATGAAGATTGTCCTCCCTTGCACTGTGGCAGACAGTGCCTTCTCCCCATCCATAATGACCTCTTGGCAGGTCTTCCAGAATTCAAGCAAGTGATCCTCATATAGAGTAGGATCAATGGTCAGGGAGGTGAAGTAATTTGACAGAGTCAAGAATTGGCAAATCTCTGAGAAACTTGCATCTTTCTCAGAGCTTAACAGAGCAACTTGATTATGTTGCCTGTGTAGTTGCATGGAGAAATCAGGGTTGTTTCTGCGGTTAAGGTTGGCCATTTCAGAAGCTTAAGGGTGAAGAAAGGTAGAAAGCAAAGGCGGTTTAGAGAATTAGGTTAGAGAAACAGTAGAATTGAGGAAGATAGTGGGAAAGAGGGGGAACCGTTGGGTATTTATATGAAAAGGGATTTGAACCAAAGTTAATGAAAGAGGATAAACTTTGAAATCCGAAAGTCGGTCCCACCTCTGAAAAGGTAGTTTACTTTTGCTCAAAAAGTAGTTTTCTTGGAATTCGAAAAGCTTCCGAAGTTTATTTGTCTTCGGAAGTTTTGATTGAAAAAGCTTCCGAAGCTAAAATGGCTTCGGAAGATTTTCCTGAGAGTCTTGAAGATTTATGCTTCGGAAGAGAAATAAACCCTTGAATGCTTTGTATAGAAATAAACAAAGCTTCCGAAGGTTAATTTTGCTTCGGAAGGAAAAGGTCCTTAAAATAAATAAGTGTCTGAGATAAGAATTTTAAGCTTCGGAAGATGAATTTTACTTCTTCCGAAGGTAAAATCTCTTAGACAGTTATTTATTTTGAAGACATGTTTTTCTTCCGAAGATAAAATTTTATCTTCCGAAGTATCAAAAATTTTCAAGAATCTAAGGAAAGTCTTCAAAAAGAATTTTACATCCAAAGAAAACATGAGCTTATGAAAGTGATGAACTAGACAACTTAGGACACACATATTTTAAGAAGAAATAATTAGAATTAGTTTTAATAAAAAGTCTACTCAAAGTTAATCATCCCAATAGCTGATATCAGATACTTAAATCTCTGTTCATCAAAAGCTTTTGTGAACAGATCAGCATATTGTTCATCTGTATGAACTTTGACTAGTTTAATTAATCCTTTTTCATAGTTATCTCTTATTAAATGATACCTGATGTTGATGTGTTTGGTCCTTGAGTGCTGCACAGGGTTCTCAGTGATAGAGATAGCACTATTGTTGTCTATGTGGATAGGAGTCTCTTTGAAGTTAAATCCATAGTCCAGCATCTGATTTTGAATCCAAAGCACTTGAGCACAGCAGCTTGCAGCAGCAATGTATTCAGCCTCAGCAGTTGATGCAGACACACAGGATTGTTTCTTGCATTGCCATGAGACCACCCTTCCACCAAGGAATTGACATCCCCCAGATGTAGACTTTGCAGTCATATTGCAACCACCATAATCACTATCTGTATAGGCATACAGATTGAAATTTGGATTCTTTGGATACCATAGACCAAGTGTTGAAGCACCTTTGAGGTATCTTAAAATCCTTTTCACAGTGATTAAGTGAGACATCTTAGGGTTGGCTTGATATCTTGCACAAATACATGTAGCAAACATGATATCAGGCCTGCTAGCTGTAAGATACATAAGAGACCCAATCATAGCCCTGTATAAATGTTCATCTACACACTCCCCCTCAAGATCTGGACCAAGGGAGTGGTTTCTGGCTATGGGTGTCTTAGCAATCTTACAATCAGTCATATTGAACCTCTTGAGTATGTCTTGAACATACTTTGACTGACTTATGAAGATGCCATCTTCAACCTGCTTCACTTGAATTCCCAGAAAGAAGTTGAGTTCTCCCATTGAACTCATCTCAAATCTGTCTTTCATCAGCTTCTCAAAGTCTTTGCAGAGCTTTGGATTAGTTGAACCAAAGATGATGTCATCACATATACTTGAACCAGCAATAAGTCATTTCCCTGTCCTTTGATGAAGAGAGTTCCATCTATAGTACCTCTTCTGTATCCATGCTTACAGAGATACTCAGATAGTGTCTCATACCACTTCCTGGGTGCCTGATGCAGCCCATAAAGAGCTTTGTCAAGCTTGCAGACATAATCAGGATGATCAGGGTCTACAAAACCAGGTGGCTGTTTGACATAAACCTCCTCATCAATCACTCCATATAAGAAAGCACACTTTACATCAAGTTGGTAGACCTTGAAGTTCTTGGATGCAGCAAATGCCAGGAATATCCTAACAGCTTCTAGTCTTGCTACAGGAGCAAAGACATCAGTGTAGTCAATCCCTTCTTCTTGTGTGTATCCTTGAACAACTAGTCTTGCCTTGTTCTTGATGATGATTCCTCTATCATCCTTCTTGTTTCTAAAAACCCATTTGGTTCCAATGGTAGTCTTCCCATGAGGAAGAGGACAAAGGTTCCAAACTTTCTGCCTTTTGAATTGAAGCAGCTCTTGTTGCATAGCTTCAACCCAACTTCCATCCTTTAGAGCTTCATCAACTTTCTTGGGCTCTATCTGAGATAAGAAACAAGAGTGAAGACAAACATTTGCTTCATGGGTTTGTCCTCTTGTTCTTACCCCTGTGACAACATCTCCAATGATGTTTGTGGTGGGGTGAGACTTGTGGATCCTTAGCTGAGGGATCACAGCAAGTTGTTGAGAAAGATCTAAATTTGAGAAATTTAAATCTGGTCTGGAAGATTCACCCTCCACATTATCACACTTATCAAGATTAACTTGATCCAATGAGTGTGAACATCATTGATGTTGTCATCTATGGTATGGTTATTAGCATCAAGAAATTCCTGATCACTATCACCATCACCATTGTTGTCTTCTACAAGTGAGGTGTCTTTATCTGGTTGAGAGGCCTCTGAGCTGGAATTTGAAGGCATGCCAGATGTATCAGCTGAATTTGTCATTGTTGTGCTGATAGAAACCTCATTTGCTGAAGTAGTTCCAACTGGAGCTGAAGATGTATGAGTTGAAGGTCTTCCTAGCTCAAATCTTGGATCAGGATCACCTGTATTTAGATTTTCTGCAGATCCTGAAACATGCTCACAAGATTTGTTAAAACAGTTGGTAACTAAATCAAGATCAAACAGCCAATCCGGACCAGAACCAGCCACACAAGGAGTGTGCTCATTGAAAGTCACATTGGCTGACTCCTCAACAATTCTAGTTCTGAGATTGTATACTCTATAAGCTTTAGCTTGAGAAGAGTATCCAATGAAATGTCCATCATCTGATTTCTCAGCAAACTTGGCAATTTGATCTTTGGTATTCAAGATGGTGCAGGGACATCCAAATGACCTGAGAAAACCAATGAAAGGTTTCCTCTTGTGCCAAAGTTCATAAGGAGTCTTACCATGTGTCTTAACTACTAAAACTCTGTTTTGCACATAGCAAGCAGTATTAACTGCCTCTGCCAGAAGGTGATAGGCAGTTTAGAGTCAGACAACATAGTTCTTGCAGCTTCAATAAGTGTCCTGTTTCTCCTCTCAGCAACTCCGTTTTGCTGAGGAGTCCTGGGAGCACTATATTGTCTTGTAATACCCTTTTCATCACAAAATGCATCAAGGATTTGGTTCTTGAATTCAGTTCCCTGATCACATCTTATGGTTTTGACCTTGTGATCACATTGATTCTCAACTTTTAAGATGAAATTCTTCAGAATCTCAGGGGTTTCATCCTTAGTTCTAAGGAAGAAGACCCAAGTGAATCTTGTAAAATCATCTGTGATCACCAGACAGTAAGAGGTCCTTCCTAAACTCATTACACTGGTGGGGCCAAAGAGATCCATATGTAACAAGTGTAGGGGAGTAGTGATGGAGTTCTTTTCCTTAGGCTTGTGAGATACCTTGTGTTGCTTCCCTTTCAGGCATGCAACACAATGATCATCACTAGTAAACTCTTTCTTTGGCATTCCAGTTACCAGATCATGTTTAATTAATTTATTCATGTTCTTAAAGTTTACATGGCACATTCTTTTATGCCATAGGAAAGACTCATCACTATTTGCTTTAGATAGAAAGCATGAAACTTCTCCTGAGGGAGATGTTTCTTGCAAATCCATCTTGTACATGTTCCCTTTCCTGGGGGCTCTGAGCAGGATATGCTCATGAGGAATGACCACACCAGGTTTGAGAACAATGCACTCATGCTCAGTAAAAGCATGTTATGACTCTGATCACAAAATTGGGATACACTCAGAAGATTGTACCCAAGCTCCTTAACAAAGTTTACCTTCTCAATGCTGAGCTTACCATTTGTGACCTTGCCCCTTCCAGAAATGTAACCACCTTCATCTCCTCCAAAAGCAACTGGTCCTCCATCAATTCTCTCAAAATTATGGAGTAGAGACCTATTGCCTGTCATGTGCCTGGAACAGCCACTGTCAATTATCCAGACATTCCTGTTTGTCTTGAGCTGTTCCTGCACAAAGAAAATGATTAGTTACATTTGGAAACCCAAGCCTTACTTGTCTTGGGCTCATTAATAGTAATAGAAGGTAATGCAACAGTAATAGATCCTATGGTTGTACTATGGGGATCTTCAGCTGTTGTTGATGGAGAAACCTCAGTCATTTGGTCTTTCTTAGACTTCCACACCACCTTTGGAGTCTTGGACTTGACCTTCAAAACCTTAGAAGCTTTTGGAACTTCACAAGTTTTGATGACTGATCCTTCGGAAGAATCTACAGTCACTGCAGCAGACTTCAGTGCTTCGGAAGAACTCCTTTCTTCCGAGACCAACTTTGCTTCCGAAGGTAATTTTCCATTTACCTTCTTCTTTGATTTGGAGCTTCCGAAGGAAACAGACTTTCCTTCCGAAGCTTGAGACTTCTTGAGACTCTTTGAAGTCTTTGTTTTAGTCATGTGGACAGTACTTTTAGGATTGTATGGGCAATCCTTAGCAATGTGAGAAGTACTTTCACACATAACACACAACATTTTCTTCTTCAAAGAAGTCTCCCTTTGAGAGCAAGACTGGCTTTGGTCACATCCCTTCTCCACCTTCATCTTGGTAGATGCTGAGACAGTTCCTTTGGGCTGTGAACTGTTCTTGGAGTTTGATGGTCCAGGCTGTGCAGCAGTGGTACACAGCAGCTCAGTCTTCTTCTTGGCACTGAGATGATTTGAACAAGAACCATGACTCTTAGCTGAGGAGTCTTGGTTGATGTCTTCAGTCCTTACTACTTTGAAACCTGCAGAGATAAAAACTTGTTTCTGCTTAGCATCAAAAGTAGCCTTGATTTCTTGAGCCTTCTTTGCTTTCCTTTTGCTCTTCTGATCAAGTTCTTTCTTTTGGACTTGGTCATCACAGTTGATTTCTTCTCCTCAGAAGGATAGTGGCCCTTGGAAGAATCCTCTTCTTCACTCTTCTCAGAGGAATTCTTCACTATCACTTCTTCATCATCCTCACTTACAGGATCTATGAGAGGAAGCTCATCTTCACAAGTTCCACACCTAGGAGATCTTACAGACAAGATTGTGTGTGGAGGAGCTATCTCATTTGATCCCAGTCCCTGTCTATTTTGATAACAAACCTTGTTGTGCAGGGATGAGGATATCATGTTCTTGAAGGTCTCTTCTTCAAGAACACTCTTCTCTGCCTTGGCTTTGCTGATCACAAGCTCAGCCTGGCACTCAGTTAACTTAGTGATGAGATCTTGGATCTGAGTTCTAAAATCTGTATGTTCATGTTTTAGTACTGAAATGGTTTTCTCCAAGTCTTCTATCTTTAACTTGTAATCATTTTCAGACTTTCTAAAATCAGATTTTAATATGTTTAATGACTCAAGATCAGATCTCATCTCTAGGTTGTAGGACCTGTATCTATTTACTTTAGCAATGCATTCAGGGGAGCAAAGATGTTCCAATACCTTGGCTTCATCATGGTCAGCCATCAGTGCTTGGTTTGGAGAAGCATCCTCCACCTGAAAACTCCAGTCAAAGCCTCCCTCTTCAACAGCAACAGCAGCATGTTGCTTTGTCTTCTCAGCCTGAGGAGCTTTGTCAGTAAAGTTTGGTCTGGGTTGTGTTTGGCCCCCATTTGCTTTAGGTGCCTTACACTCCCTAGCAAAGTGACCCATAAGGTTACAGTTGTAACACTTAACTTTGCTTTTATCCAGCCCAAACTTACTACTGGTAGCATTGCTTGGAAATCTTCTTCCTGTCCTCTTGTAGAACTTCTTGGCTCTGTGAGTGAGGAGAGCCATCTGCTGAACTATCTCCATGTATTCCAGGTCATCTGGATGGATACAGTCCAGGTCTTCAAGAGTGAAGAGATAATTCCCACAGCTTTCATCTGCAGACACAAAGGCTTGAGAAGAACTTGTCTCTTGGAATGGGCTTCCTTGAGTAAAGTTCTCCCTTGGTGTCTCTGGGAAGGTGATGAAAGGACCCTTTTGTGAGTTGTCAGGGTAGCATATGAGATGATGCTGGGGTTCTATGCTGTCCCTTTCAACCACATGAAGGGCTGAACCCATTTGATTGTTGGAGTTGCCAGATGAACCTTGCATGTTCATCTCCATCTGGTATCCACTGAGAATCCCATACAACTCTGTAAGAGTAAGAGTCTTAAGATTCTCAGTCCTCTTGATCACCACACAATAGTGTGTCCATTGCCTAGGAAGTGAGGACATGAACTTCCTTACAATGTCCCTGTTCTCAAGAGGAACTCCTCCATCCACTAGGGTATCCACAATCTCAACATACCTGAAGTATTGTTGGGTCATGGTCTCACCTGCTTTAAGGTGAAATTCTCAAACTGCTGCTTCAGAAGATCTTTCTTGTTCTCCTTGGCTTCAGAGGAGCCTTCATACATCAGCTTCAGTGCATCCCACAGCTGTTTGGCTGTCTTGCACTTCTTAAAACCTCTGTATACAGAGTTTGGGAGAGCAGTCTGAAGAGCAGTCATGGCCTTCCTGTCAATCTCTACTCTTTTTCTATCTTCATCTGAGTAGTTGGCCACATCTTTAGGAATCATACCAGCACTAGTAGCAGAGGGGGTGCTGGGTATGAAAGGTCCATTCTCAACAGATTCCCACATTCTTGAATCAAGAGACCTGATGAAGCCTTCCATCCTCATGCACCAGGTGTCAAAATCATCAAGAGTGATCAGTGGGGATTTGTTCATGGTTCCAGTCTCCATATCAGTCTTTGAGATGGAAGCCATTTGAAGAGTTTAGCTTTTGTGTGTGTGAGGGATCTTAAGATGGTTAGATCTTATATCAAGAGCCTGGAATGCTCTGATACCAATTGCAGGACCGTTTAAGGGCTTAAACACAATTACAACACAACAACACAATGAGGAGATTAACTAAGCTCTAATCAAATAGTGAACTGGATAACCAAAGGTGATACAAAGAACACAAGTAAAGCAAGAGACAGAACAAGAGAGTATGGGTTTCAAGGAGGCAGTATATTGCTTTCTCAAGTTCTTTTACAAGTGTTACAAAGCATAAAGAAAAGATACAAGAACTTGAAATACTTATACTACAACCTACAGCCGGCTATACTTTGAAAGCCAGCTGGATACAATTGACTAGACACTAACAAAATTAATTGTAGGATCAAAAGGCATATCTGCCTTTTGACCTTGTGACTATGACATGCCATAGCTCACATCCTTATACAATACAAAAAGGATAAAGTACATAAAGTGAAAAGTTGAAGACTCAAGACCTCAATGTACAGTTACCAAAAGCAAGGCCCTTTTCACCAACTCAAGTAAGTTGGTGACTTTACAGAGATGCAGCGGAAAAGGTGCTTTATGGAACAGTACATCAGATAAAGCATGTGTACTAAAAGTCTTCGGAAGAAATCTGTCTTCATAGGTTGAAGCTTCGGAAGACTTTGTCTCTGAAGCTTCGGAAGACTTCATGTTTGGCTTCGGAAGATATTGGTCTTGGCTTCGGAAGATTTTACACTTAGAGTATTTTCTAATGCTTTGTGTAAAACTTCCGAAGCATTCTTCACTTCAGTACTTAGTGCATGTTGCTGAGACACTTAGGCTGTTTTGGGTTGCATCAGACTTCAGGAATCCTTACAAATATTACTAGTAGTATCATAACTATGTTATTAAACTAGAACTAGGAGGATTCTACCTCGCGCGTTGCGCGAAATTTCATTCAATAATCACATGTAAGTCATACATTTAAGATTAAGAACTGTTATTTCAACGACTGGCTCAGATCCGTTTTCTCATTGTGGCTGCACACCAGACATGGTTGCCGGGCCAAGACAATGAAATTCTTTCCTGGATTCATCATAGCCATCCTATTAGCATCAATCATCATAATGATCAAACACAACCATACCATTATCTGGTGTACAATAATAGTTCTCATCATCTATTCAAACTCAAGATAATACAACATAAACCCAGAAACATAAGGTTTGATTAATCTGATCAGTGGAGGCTCAGATCTCTACCATGGCTATAACATACGTTACCACGCCAAATGGAAGAGCTACATCATAGTCGAAGACATAAATGAATAGTACATAATAAATAAAAGGTAACCGACAGTAATGAGCCTCAGGTGAAAAAATATCGACCATCATCGAGATAATCGACCGGTGGAAGACGGGATCTGGCAAAGGGAACAACCAAAAACACTTGCTAGACATGCAATCGGCCGCACCTCCATGGCCGCCTACCCAGCACCGGCCACCATGATTACCAGCCAAATCAGGGAACCCAAAAGCCCCCCTCGAACACGAAATCCACGGCTGGAACCCTAGAACCCCCCCTTAAACACGACAACCACCACTGGATCCCTAGAACCAAAGTCAGAGAGAGTCCGACGGCCTGGCGGTCGGAACCCAGGTGAAGAAGAATGTCGGCGGCGCGTGAATGCTACCATATCAAAACCCCAAAAGTCGGAGAAGAGGGAAAACAAACAAAGCGCCACCGCAACCGACAACCATGAGCATCCACGCCTTTCCCTCTCCGACGTGTGAAGGCAGATACCGGTGGCAGCCACCAGCAACGCCCACCAGAGCTCCATTCCCCCACAAACTCACTTTCTCTCTCTCTCTACAAAACACCAAGATATCACATGTTATTAATATTGTTTGAAGGAGAGGCAAAAATAAAAAACCTCAAAACTCATGTGGCCAAATAAACACACTTCACAAACCCATTATTCATTCAACTTGGTTTTTAAACATTATATAATATAACTAGAAGGATTTGATATTATTACCAGTGGTTTTTAAACAACCTGCATCTCACTGTTCATTTCAGTTCTTTATAAACACATAGGGTAAGGGTAATTAGATATTAAGAGAATAAACTATATTATTACAAGTCGTATCATGTTATTAAATAAACCTGTAATATTTAATTCAAATAATACATATTAAGAAAGCAAATTTAAAACTAGGTTTATAGTTTAGTGGTACTAAAATACGTAGAAAAAATATGACTTCTGAAATTGTTAAAGTTCAACTCTCATAGCGAAAGAAATACATTTACAAATAAAATTGATTGGGGTTTGTGTATCAGTTTTAAAAATAAAAATAAAAAGTAAAAAGAGAATAAAATGTAAGCTAATTAATAATTTCTCTATGATGAAAGTGAATAAACCAATATATTTGTCCTTCTGATGGGATTAGTGTTGCGGAAAACGGATAGATGGGCGTAATTAAATTAACACTTATTATTCGAATCAGGTTCGTACATTTGTCGTTAAAGAAAAAAGATATACCCATTTCGACCAAAATACATATAATCTTGTATGGTGCTTTATGTTTATTGAAAAAAATTTTGCTGATTATATAAAATTACTTTAGCACAAAATTCGGTAATTGTATTTTCGGAATAAACTCATCTAAATTTGTAACAATAAAAAAAGTTTCAAATAAACTTATGGACTGAACCATCTCTCAATGGCAATATCTGTAATTTACACTAGAAAAATAAAAGTAACATATTGAAGATGGATAACCAATCTTTTCTTATCTATACATACATATATAAACAAAATAAAAAAAAGATAGTAGAATGAAAGAACATCAAGAAATGACAATGGCATACTCTTCATCTTTCTCCTCACTTCCATACACAAAACCACACACTCTATCACCCACAACCATAAGCACCAAATTCAGGCTGCTGCCAAGTGGCGGTAGCCGCGGTGGCAATGGCGGCGGCAGTAGGTTTTATTTCTCCATTAAAGCTGTCAAGTCACCTGAGTCGGCTGATCCGCCTCCGGCTGCAGCTGCTCCTGCTACTGAAACTGAAACACCTGCTGCTTCAAAACCACCCAAGAAACCTGTTTATTCCAGTTAGTATATATTGCTTTTATTTATTCCCATACTTCAACCAAATTCAAAGTTTTATGATATTAATTGTGTGTTTATGTTTTGTTGGCAGTGAAAAAAGGGCAGATTGTTAGAGTAGACAAGGAAAAGTATCTAAATAGCATCAATGTAAGTTACTAATGTACTGTTAAATTGAAATAAGAATTTAATATATAATATGTTACTGACTATGGGTGTCAAACTCATAACATGACACGGAGATAATAAGGTTTTGAGTTGTCATATCTAAGATATTTAATAAACAGGTTGTATTTGGGTTGACATGTTTACCCATATACATAAACACGTCGATCCGTTAATCTGTTTAATTAAACATTTCGATCCGCAACCTTTTTACGACCAGTTTAACCCATTTATTACAACTCTTCAACCCATTTAATATTTTTACACCTTGATTGCAGCCTGTTTTCATAGCCTGTTTGAGCCATTAGATAAATGGGTTAAACGGGTCATGTTCTAGTCAAGTTGATGTCTTTTATACAAATAAATGTACGGGTTGTGTTCGTGTTCACTGATTCAACCCGCCTACCTGACGCGCTTAACACCTCTAGCACGAATGATATTTCATTAGTAATAAAAAGTTAACTCGTTATTCGGTTTCATTTCAGTATCTATCTGTTGGACATCCTCCTTACTATAAAGGGTTGGATTACATATATGAAGACCGCGGAGAGGTGTTGGACATTCGTATTTTCGAAACAGGAGAATATGCACTTGTAAGTTCCAGCAACTTTTCAATATCACTTTCTAGCCACCATTCCATGTTAAAAAAAACTTGCATAAAAACAACTCTACAAGAACAGACTAAAATTTCAAACTCACGCGATAACCTGTGTTGTCTAGATTGCATGGATCGGGATCCCAACTGCGCCAGCTTGGCTACCAACCGACATGCTAATCAAGGTAATCGTATTTTGAACAGGAAACTTATGGGCTTAATAACCGCCTGACCATCGTATCATTGTACTCTTTTTGCAGTCTGACAAGCTCAATTATGAAAGAATATGAATCAAATCCACTGCTTCAGGAAACAAGCATTCAAATGGATGTATCATGTATGTAACTAGCTGCATACATTGGCCTGCAAATATTATTATATAAACCTTCTTTCGGCATGTTATCTCTGTTTGACTATTCGTTCTGTCGGGTCCTTTGACTCGTCGTGTTGACCTTGAAAAAAGTCCCCATCTGTAACAAGTTCATTCTTGTAACAGAAGTAGAATTATCAAGCCCAAGCCTTTCTCTATCAATCAATGCCATGGTTGACTCTTTGACTTAAGGCAGAGTCAACCTTTCTTTCTTACTAACAAATAGTTGTGATGATTCTAGTTAAGACCTGATAACTAAAGTTGAGCTAATGGAATACTGTTTGTTTACATTTTCACATAACTGAGGTCCATGGTTATTATACATTGAGGGGTGACTGAAACATGAAACCACCCATGTAGGTGCAACTAGTTGTAGGAATTGGATAGCACACCACATGCCCACCAAACTGATCCATAACTGTTTCTTTGAATCGCCCGTTTTTTTCGCTTTTTTGGCTTCTAACAAACCGTCCTTAAACACGTACCATTGGGCTGAATACTATGAAAAGTTACAAAACTTAACAAAAAAACTCGGTTGAAAGATGACGAGAAGAGTCTCAAAATCTTGTCAACAAACACCGATTACCTTGATGAGAGGTCACTTATAAGGATCTAAAGTTGAAAGGTCAATATTCATTGCCAATTTGAGGAAGAATAATGTTATTTTCAATTGTTATTGTCTAGTATATTTTTTGGTGTTTTTAATTATTATATTGTAATGTTTTGAATTAGTTATTTATGAAAAATGTTTATCTTGTTACCAAAATTGTTTAGAAATATTACTATAAATTTATTTAAGAAGGATAATAATAAAATTGGCTGGAATATGGAATGTGAAAAACATTATCAAGTGAAGCGGATGGTAGTTGAAGAATATTAAAATATAATATGACATTGGGTGGAATGTGAAATGCATGAAGTACGTCTCTACACTTAGGTGTTTTAACACATTTAGTGGGGAGAGAGCCATCTTTCCCCTCACTAACATTCTTTCTCCTCTACGTAGGCGTCATATATAACATTTTTTTAATCTTTTCTCTAACTCTCATTAAACCATAAAAGTGTTTCTCATTCCCCTCCCTAACACATGTACAAGGTTTGCAACATAATGTACAAGTCGTGTGCAAGGGAGACGGTGTGTCGAGTTTGTGACTAAACTCATGCTACACCTCTCTCGTGCCACTACTAAAGAGAGTAGGGCGGTGGTCACCAAGGTACACATAACCCTTAATGAGTAGAACCCGTTAAACTTCTCCCAGGTGTGAGTGTTCCCAGGTGTGAGTGTGGGTGAAACCGCGACTCGAGTGGTAGGTGGGTGATACATGTGTGTAAACCGAACCCATGAATTTGGAAAATGTGAATGCATATTGATTTCTCACATGTGCACTCTTATAAAGCAAAAGTAAAAAAGTTAAGGTTCAAGACTTAACTTGGTGTTCACATCATGATTTAAATGTCACGAGTAATGCAAGCTTTTAAACTATTTGTTTGAATGTTTCAAGTTTCTACCATTTGTTCTTTTGCTATTGTTTCTTTGCACATGTTTACAAACAACTTGTTTGACTTTGTCATGGCAAACTACTCATCTAGATGTTTAATTATACACCCTTTTTATTATATTATAAGAAATGTCATTATATTATAAACCTTCATGTACAAGTCTAGAAAATCAATTTAGCAAATACACACGAGTTTGCGGGTAGAAAAGAAACTGATGCACGACACCCACACCATTAAAGATAAGAAATTGGCCCACACTCGTGACACATGCAAGATCACTTGATGTATATATAATCAGAGGACCAACGATGATGAAGACGAAAACATTGACTAGTGGTACAGGGAGGAGTAGGAGGACGATAATGACCATAAGCTTTCCGATTGTTACGAGTAGAAGCATCTATCAAATATATGCAATCACGACATCAACGTTGCGGATTCAAGCTAATCACTAGGTGTATTTGATTCAAAAATTTTAAATACACAACTATATAACCTTTGCTTCTTTTTTTCTCAAAAAAGCCAACATTAAAAGTTAAAACCAAAAATAGTATACGATTCGAACCGCTAACTTGACCTGGCTCGGTTAAGTGTGGCCCAATGCCCGCCACTTTAAACTCTGTTTCTTAACCATCGACTACCGTCTATAAATCACAGACCAAATCTGGATCCCATCAGTTCAACCCATCTTCAAGAATGAAAACTGGTTCTTGAAGGGTGACTAGATAAAGACCACTTACACAACTGACATTGAAAGTCCGAAAAGGACACTGAGAATTCGTTGTATAAGAAATTTCGCCAGCATTATCCTATCACAGCCATAATAACCGACCGGTTGTTGTATACAGTAATAAAAAACATACTAGCCGGTTTTATTTACAATGAATCACATAGAGGAATAATTCCCTACAATCTCAGCCCCCTTAAGTTCTTATCAGATGTCAATCAAACATACATCCAACTCTTATACTTGTCGCTGGGTCAACCCTTGGTCTATTGGTCACTGGACCTGGATCAAATGAGCCGTGATCTTGGGGTTCTGGTGGGCGTTTGGGGTTTAACCTGGGGTAATTCATACCGAGGTTCTAGTGTGGTTTTGGCATTGTGTCTTGATGGAACTGCCAACACGTCGTTCAAGTTGTAGTTACGTTGACTTTGACCAATCGTGGTATATGACGGGTGAGGGGGTGAAACATAGCAACTCCTGTATGCAGATCCAAACTGCCTTAATGGGCTTGAAGTTGGGGATACAGGCAACGAAGTGATTGTTCTTGTATTTCTCCTGCTCATATACACAAATCTTTAGCAAAGTCAAACTAATTTTATAAATAATTAAAAAAAGTCAACTCTACTTGTTCTGACCAATATACCTTGGACTCAACATTGCACCTCTAGATGATGTCGCCACAGGCCCGTCAAATGAATTCATGCTTGTTCGGTTGGAGTGCATTTCTGAGGCCGTCTGTTTCAACAACAATAATCATGAAAAGGTAGCCTACTTTTATATCTTTTAATTATGATGAATGATTTTCTTGAAATCAATCTTATTATTACTAATGTATAAACATCTAAAAAGTTTTTTTTTATTTATTTACCGGGGTACGACTTCCGTCAAAGGTGAAAGGAAATGCTTCCTTGGTTAGGTTAGAATTGGCTCCTCTTGAAGTAGCTTGGTCCCGAACAAACGCATGATCCAACAGTTTTGAGGCCGAGGGCCGTAAAGATGGGTCACGTTGGAGGCATAGCTTTATAAAAGATTTTGCATCATTCGAAAGATGGTCGGGTATTTCAGGCATGTCTTTGCTATTTCCAATCTTGAATATTGCTGCCACCTGGCAACAGAAAAACAAGCCCAACGCAGTTCTAAACAACCACAAACCGACAAGAGGCGAAGTTTAAGTTTGTAAAAGAAATGAGACATCATACCCCTTCATATTGTCCCCAAGGAGGTTTTGATGTTGCCATTTCCAGAACAGTACATCCCAAGCTCCAAATATCAACCGCAAGATTGTAACCATTTGTATTCATTACGACCTGCAATTTAATAAAAGTAGATGAGTGGATACATGTATACATATAAAAAAAACATTTAGAAAGGAGAAAAAGTACCTCAGGTGCCATCCAGTAGGGACTTCCTTTGAAAGAAAGCATTGAAGTACAATTTGTTATCTGATGACAACAAGTAAACAAATAAGTCCAATGTTTATACTTTCCTTCTCCTTTGACTACTAAAGGGTTGATGCACCGCTTTGGCCACTACCAAGACAAGTTGCATACTATAATTGTCATTTAGACATCTACTATCAAGAAATTCTTCCATCCGTTTTCTTGTTTATAACTGTTGTATTAAATATGAGTACAAAACTAAATGGTAAATTTGGTGAAAAGATTTGAATACACATTTTGACTCAGTTTTAAAACTTCACCCAAAATAATATATCCAAATCAACCCATTCTTAGCATCAAGACTGAATTTGCCACCTCGGCTCCAAAAAATGGAACGTCACACGACAATGTTTTCTCCCGCTTTCTTCTTCTTAGCCTATTTCATATATAATGATGCAAAACATTACATTTTCCAGAGAGTATGGTGACAGGCTTACATGTTTTGCCATGCCAAAATCAGCAAGCTTGATTTCACCATTAGGGTCAACTAATATGTTTGCCCCTTTTATATCTCTGCCAAAAGTAGATATTTATTATCAGCAAGAACACCATATGAAGGTAAAATTTAATATTATTATTAACATTTCAACACCGTCTTACCTGTGTACTGTATTTCTTCCATGTAAATAAGCAAGCCCGCTAAGAACTTGCCTGGTGTAATTTTGAATTACAGGTTCTCTGAAAGGGCCATATTCTTGAAGTAATTTGTGAATGGAACCACCGGAGACGTATTCCAAGTAAACAGATAAGGTTTCCTCTCCCTGAATAATACACAAAAGGTTGACTTTTTAGTTTTTACACTTCCAAAAAGTTGCTAACAGACAACTACTTGATTGCTCCTTCCATCCAGAAGACGCATTTACTTTAAAAGTTCAAACCTAGGGATACCAAGACCTGCGAGTTGCGTGGATTGGATAACACATCAAAATGAATGTTCTTTTAGTATGGTTTATATTGGGTTAGCTGACCCACAAACATGTTTTTATTATATTTATCAAATTATATATAACTATCCTGTTGTAAATTTTTACAATAATAACCTTACTTTATATAAGTAAAGTGAATTGGGAGGTTTTAAGTAGTTAAATACATCTGTGATGACTTTAAACCTGTTTGACACATACTTTCTATACTTAAATCTTTTAGCGTAACCCATTTAAGAAAAAGGATATACTCAAATCAACCCACATGTAGGTAAATGGATATAAACTGCCACCTATATTCAAACCAAGTAAGAATTAAGAAAGTGTTTGGAAGTTATTGGTTTGAACTGATTGGAAAAAGTCAGTTCTGATTCCGATTCCCTAATCATTTAGAATCACATTTGGAGATGAACAAAAGGATTTGCCACGATAAAATATATTGTTTCCATAGATGTTAAACTGCCTAACTATCCTGATTATCCATTCATTATCTAATTATCTAGTTCTGATTTGCACATTCACATCCAAACACCTCCATAGCTGTCTCAGTTTTGTACAATCTAAAACATTCTAATTCAAAATTTCTACACAGTCTAAACTACAATCAATTCCTCCTGCAACTGAAATAACCACCATCAATTTGAGCTTTAATAGAACTAAAATGACAAACCACAAAAACAAATTTGAGGTTTTCTTAGTCAGACAAAAAAAGTTAAGACAAGATAGAAACAGTACCATTTCACTTCCATAATATTGAACAATATTTGGGTGTGAAAGTTGGCTGAGCAAAGTGATTTCCTGTTGCAAAGTAAGAAAAATTTTCAAAAAAAGGAAGCATTACAAAAAACACTGAATCTTGAAAATAATGGAGTCAATCCCATTTTCTTAATGAACTACATTACACAAACAAAATGTGTGTGTGCGTGCACGCATATAGGAAGACAGACCTGGTTCAATTGCTTCAGACATTCTTTCGAAGACGGATCATCTGCAACAACTTTTACTTCTTTTATTGCACACATCTGACCATTCTCACTATTAAAAACATGAACAGAGATACCAGCAGAGTTTCTTAAGCGAAATTCAATTTAAATCAAAATGCATATCTTTAAAAATAGCTCACACATAACCAACTTTTTTATTACATAAAACATATGTATTGCGGTGCACTTTAGAGGTTTGCGACAGGGGGCGGCAGGTAGGTGGTGGCGATGGTGATAGATTCCAATTCCTTTATGATCTTTTGTCATCCAAAGGCATTATAAATTCAAATTCCTTTGATAGATACCATTTCCTTTAAACTCCAAATCCTTTTGACAAATTTAAATTCGAAATAAAATTCTTTCAAATTCCAATTCCCTTGGCAAATTCCATTTCCTTTAAAAAAATTTGGCAAGCCAAACACACCCTAGATAAGTATAACTGATATGCAAATGGCACCAGTCAAACTATTAGTCAACATCTAGTATGCACCTCGGTGATGACTAAAAACAGGAATGTGTTGCATCAAAAATTATGCTATCAATATTTTACAATGGTTGTAGGTCATTTTCAGATTAAAACTTTGTAAAGAACATGTTGCATTTATCTTGGCACATCCAAGGAAAATAAATGGCATGTCATGACTCATGAGGACTTGCATTCAACGCTTGAAAGTCATGTGTGGTGGGGATAGGGTAGGGTAGTTTTACATTTTGCAAACTATGCTTAGAACATATAAACTTACTGTAAAATACTTAAATAGCTTACAATGCTGATAAACATATACAGAGCTCAAAAGATTGAAGCCCAATTCCAAGACGTTTTGCAATTAGACATTCAACTAGAAGAGACAATATCAACCATTACTTGTAAAAGAAACTGAATAAGGTTATGTTTGATTTCTAACAGGTTAAACAGGTAAACTAAAAAAATAACTTTAAAAGGAAATGGTCAGTAAATATAAAACTGTCCAAAATATATTTTGATGCACACAACCCCGTAAATCAATTTAAATAAGTATTGTAAATATATAGCTTTTGTAATCATAAGTAAAACTATTTATATAAAGGTACTAAAATAATGGGCAAAAGAGACGTCTGCCATCAACCCAGCCAACCTGGTCCATTTTAACAAGTTAACCAGCCAGCCAATTTTGCCACCTCAAGATTAAAAATACAAACAAAGTTAATGATAGATTATGAACCAGTTACCTGTTAAAACCGAGATAAACATGACCAAAAGTGCCTCTTCCCAACAATTTTCCTTTCTTCCACTTGGACGGTTGGCAATGTGACAAAACCGAAGAGGGGCTGGTAGGAGAGCTGCAATTTAATGTGGAAGGGCTAGTTGGTGAACTAGGTGGACGAGGAAGTGGATGGCCAGTGTTCTTTCCATCATCTAATTTTCTGTTAGGAGAGTCAAAACCTGTAGACGCAAACCGTTGATGGAGAGGTGATGTGGCAGTGTTCCCTACCCTTGACCCAGGACCCGGACTTCTTGATTGAGGGCTCAACTTAGTGTCCCCATACCCTCTGTTGTAACGGAAACAAATCAATAACAAATTGCATTATAAACATAAAAATAGTTATGCTTAGTGCGTATCGTTATTGACATATGATTCTCATTCAACAAGTCAAAATAATCACTTAGAAAATGAACATCTAAATGCCCCTGATAGGTTTGCCCCTTCTTCAATTGCTAAGACATGTTAACATTGAATCATGTTAAAGTCCAACCAACAAATTTCTACTAATCCATCACATTTTCATCTTTCACCCTATAAAAGTATATTTTGAATTTCTTATAATTAGCACATTTAACAAAAACTTGAGCATACCCCTTTCATCGCCTAAATGTTGAGCTCAAGAACAAGTCATCAAGCTTTCTTTTTGACATGAATATGATCACCTCATAAACATAAAGACTTAACTTGGATCACAGTATGTTTCAAATTTAACTCAAATTAGCATCATACTCTATTTCGACACTACAAAATTCCAAACAGATCATCAAATTGAATCGAGACCCTAAATTCCTAATCATCAACCAAATACCCCCAAATCGTATCCTCAATCATCAACAATCCAAGAGAACCTAGACCTAATTTATCAACAAAAAGACGACCCATGAACCAATTTCTGAAACAAAAACCAATTCTGGAAAACCAACCTGAAAAGCCCCAATTGACCCTGATCAAGATTCTGCTCATCAGTAGACGACAAAGAGGAGCCGCCACTAGAAGACACCGACGCCGAGGCCGAGCCATGATGATCCACCACCCCAATCGACGTCGTCGGAGATATCGACGGCAGCGACGACGTCGTAGGAGAAATCGACGGCTGAGGCAGCGGATGAGCAATTCGATCCGAATCAAACCCAGAAAACCCGGACCCGTATCCAGCGGGTCCGGCCGAGGGAGTGGAAGAAGACGAAGAAGGAGAGAACTCCCGGCTGACCCGGGGCGACCCACGACCCAAGAAGCCTTCATCGAAGCTGGTCTTGTGCTTCCTATCGCCATCGGATTTGAATGCGTGATAGTTGTTGCTGAAAAAGGGGTTATCTTGATGGGGCTGCTGGTGATTATCCTTATCTTTGGTGGATTTTCTGCCGAACCATGAAGGGATGATGCTCTTTTCGATGAATTTTGACTTCATTTTTGAGGGATCGAAAGGGGAAATGGGGGGTGTGGTGATTAGATTAGAAGATATTATAATGGGGGAAAGGATCTTGCGGCATGGGACCCAAACCAAAGAGAAGCAAACAGTGAAGAACAGCTGGTAAATGGTCCATTCGAGCTGGGTCCTTGTGTTGTGTTGTGTTAAACCCGTGTATACGTCGTGACTCGTTACATATGCAACTCACTCCGAGGTGTGATGCGCTCCGGTATTGAAACCAATATATATGAACAGTTTAGGGTTCGGTTAGTAATCGGTTTGTAATGTTTCGTTTATTATGGTTTGAAATTGGTTTTGCCCCGAACCACTAAAAACGGTTAGGAAATAGGAATTGAACTGAACCGAACTAATCGTTTTCCCTGTCAAAAACTTGTTTCTAGCCCTAGCTAGTCCCACTGAGAGCCGCTTTTGACTTTCGTTGACTCAAACTAGAACCTTATGAAACTGAAACATGATTTTTACTTTTTTATATAATTTTACTTGGGTTTTGTTATGTGTAAAAAGTAACAAATTAAATATCTAGTACGATAACGCTTGGATATAAAACAACTGAGTTTATCAAAGTGGTTCAAAAGGACATAATGAACTTCATACTAAAGGGAGAGGATGTCATTTCGTTTTCCCTAGGTGATGCATCAGTTTTTTTTATTTTCTATTTTTTTCTGTTTAGCACGGTGGCGTCCCATTTTTCCAATTTTTCTCACATTTTCCTTGTGTTGTGTGTGAAGTACGGTACAACTGTCAACCCACAATTCATTTGGTGATGCTCGATGAATATTTCATCAAGTCAAGGACTTAAAAATGAAGCCGAGTGTTCCCACACGAGGTCAGGATTTCCCCACGTTCTCCCAGATGCCATTCCGTGTGGTCTAAAATGAGGCTTTTAAGTTAAAGGTTGATTGTTATTTCAAGTCAATTGAGGTGATACTTAAAACATATTTTTTTCAAAACTACCTCTCATTCTTCGGTGTATCAAATCAATTTCGATGTATTTGGATCAAAAGGAAAATTACTATAAATTAAGAGCATTCCCATCTAATTCCTAAAATTAATATGAATGTATCTATCAATCTATCAATACTAATAAAAGAAAGTTTTTGTAAGCCACTTGTCATAATTCTAGAGCTCCTAAGTTTTATTTTCCAGCTTCTTTCTCCTAATAAATATCACATGAACTACTAATGATATTATTTAATATTTTACATATTACAAATATATAATTTTTAAAAAAAAGATCTTTCTACAATTGTAATTTATAAATATATAATTTTTTATAAAATAAGAATCTTTTTCAAAAAAATATCAAACTTTTAAAAAACACAATATATTTTAAAACATGTGGCTTTTAAAAAATAAAATTCTTATGAAACAAAAATAATTAAATTTTAAAGTTATAATAAATAAATTATTAAAATTGATATTTTTCTAAAAAGAGTTTGTTTGAAACAATTTGTTTAAAGCAACTTTTTTCGAAAAAAACATAAAAAACTAAACAAAAGTTTAAAAGTGATATCGTCCTTTTATCGCTCAATGTCAATTATATCTTATATCAAAAGATCGTTTTATTATTTATTAATTTTTTTAATAAGTATTTAATATTTTATTTATTCAACCCGCATAATACACGTGATACTAACCTAATACCCTATATAATAGTGAATGATTGTGAATATATGGGAGAGAAAATATAATTGTTTAACCTCATATTTGAGATAAATACTATTTACCCTCATAAAATTTTTTATATTTTTAAAAATGATTGTGAGTGGAGTGAAAAAGAAATACGAAAAATAATGACTTTTTACTTTAATTATAAAATGTAGATAGGGAATTAATGTGAATGCTTTAATGTGATACTAGTTAGTACCCTATGTATTACACAGGTTAATAAATAAAATATTAAATAGTTATTAATAAAAAGTAATGAATTATAAACCAATCTTTTAATATAAGATATGATTGATGTTACGTACGAGTTATAAAAGAAGGATATTATTTTTTAAACTTTTTTTTTTATTTTTTTTGTTTTTTTTCAAAATAAGGGTTTTTAAACAAATTGTTTCAAAACAAACCGTTTTTAAAAAAGTGTCATTTTTAATAATTTACTTATTATAACTTTTAAATTTAATTACTTTTGTTTCATAAAATTTTTATTTTTAAAAGCCACGGGTTTTAAACTATATTGTGTTTTTTTTAGAAGTTTGATATCGTTTTGAAATATTTTCTTATTTTATAAAAAAATATTTCTTTACGAATTGTATTTGTAAAAAGATCTCTTTCCTAAAAAAATTATATTTGTAATATGAAAAGAATTAAATAATATAATTTGTAGTTCATGTAATATTTATTAAGAGAAAGAAGCGAGAAAATAAAACTTAATAGCTCTATAATTGTAACAAGTGACATACAAAAACTTTTTTTATTAGTATTAATAGATTTTAAACTATTTATTTCAAAACCACCTCTCATTTCTTCGGTGTTCAAACCAATTTCTATGTTCTTGGATATAAAGAAAAATGCAAACATTTTTAAAACATTATACTATACATTAATATGCTACTTACAGTGAAATTTACTTTTAAATTATTTGACACTGCTCTTTTATAAATTAATTTCATTTTGAACCACTACGCTTTAATACAAGTATTTGTTAGTTTAAGAATTTTAAGAACTTTTAGTTTGAAATATATATATTCTCTATTGACTTTATACTACAAGTACAATTTGGTATCCTAGACTATAGCAAGTCGAGTTATCTTTGTGGTAGCACGACGAGTTGAGCGGAGTGTGACCGATTATTGTTATTATTATTTTTTTGCTGAAGTTAGTATTATTGAAAGTTGTTTTGGTATTCATTTTCATAATTTTTGATGGGCCTAGATGATAACGACCCAACTCAAACCGTGTACCATGGGAACAAACAACCAAAATCCCGTAATGTAGCAAGAAGGATAACTTTGTTTGTTAACTTTTCTAAAATAAGGGGATATGCGGTTATGTTTAGTTTTAACTAGTATTACGTCCCCCCGCATTACGGTGGGGGCATAAAACCATGCTAAGCAATGTTGTTAAGATCGGATCGGACCGGCCGGTTCGGCCGGGATTCGGTGCCTGGTCCGGTCCGGTCTGGGGTGATTCGTTTATGAGAGGTTGAACCGGCCGGTTCGTCCCGAGCCGCTGGTCGGACCGGGAAAACCGGACCGGTTCGGACCGGATTTCCAACGGCATTCACGCGGACCCGGTTTATTTCAAACGGCATTCGTATCCGCATGTCGTGCGTGGGCGACCCAAATTTTCCAGCCAGAAACCCGTTTTTGCACCCCCCCCTCTGCGCGCGGGTAGGTCATGGTGTAAAAGGTATCATAAAGACATTCAATAACTTTCACCGTGTTATCACATATAAACACATACTGCTTCATTTGTCACTCCAATGTGGCACAAGGGTGTTAGAGAGACTCCATTTCACACCCTTATTAGTTATTTCCAACAAATATTTAATTACATATATAAATATAATTAAAATATAGTTAAATCCGGTCCAACCGGTCCGACCACCAAACCAGTAAGGCGTTCGGTTCGACGTCTGATCCGGTTCTGAAAACATTGATGCTAAGCAACATTAATGTACATCGTCGCTAGCTATTACCAACACTGAAAAAGCCAAAAAAACAAACAAATAATAATAAAAAGAAAACGTGGACGTAACAAACGTTGAACCATGGACACACGTTGCGGCGTGTTAACAAAAATTAGACCAAAACGTAAAACACGAAATTATCGATAAACAGAAAAAATGAGGTAAAAACATTGAACCACATACGCATATTGCGGAATGATAACTCGAAAATTTTAAATTGAAACGTAAAACGGAAAATTTGTAATAGGTTAAAAGTATATGAGACCAAAGTTGAAAGTAAAAAAGTATTAGTGTTAAATATAAAAGATAAAAACTATTAGTGTTAAAATTTAAAAGAAAAAACAATAAAAAAATACGAATGTACAACCTATAAAACATGAAGTACAACTAATGATATATAACCAAGTTGAAAATTTGTATTATATATAATTTAATGTTCCGATATAAATTTAAAAAAAATAACAAGACAACGCTAACATCACGATGCAGAACGCGAAGAAAAAAACGACTAAACTCCCGCTACATAACGGAAAGAAAAACCTAATTTACATACATATAAATGGTTTATTATAACTTATTAGTATATATTTATATAAGTAAATAATTAAATTATCCATACATAGAATAAGCTTGCACATATCATTACATATATTCATAAAACAAAAGGATTCACATATTAAAAATGGGTACTTTAAATTAATAACTAAAATTTAAAAATGTTTCAATTAGGTTATTAAATTTTAAAAGTGTTCAATTTAGCTATTTAATTTTTATGTTTTATTTAAATTAAGATTTTAAAATATTTTTACCATGTTTTTCTTTTTGTTTCAGTTAGAAATTATATTTTTTTTATGTTGATGTAGAGTGATGACACAATTTTTAGGTATTTTTTATTTTCTAATACAATTAATATGTTTTTTTAATGTTTTAATATAATTACATATATTGAAATTCCCCACCATCAAATTTTTTACTCCATTTCTTTTTGACTCAAAAATCCAATGATTTGGTTGAACTAATTGGAATATTTTTTAAATTTAAATACTATTTTGTGATGTTTTCTTATTTAAAATTAAGAAATATGATTAAAACAAAGTCTTTAAAAAATATATAAACCATAACATTTAATAAAACTATTTTTGTTACACATATGTTGATTGAAAACTATAAGCCTTTGAAATAAAGTAAAACTACATATATTGTTTACATATGTGTACATCCGATTCGTATGTATTTGGAATCACATAAAAGGTCTCACTGGTCCATAAAATAAAGGTTCTCATAAACTTGAGGAACTTAAGGAAGGATTACACCAATGATCTTTAGGCTAACTGGTTAAGGTGGAATACTCATGATATGTAAATAAAGGGAGGTCATGAGTTTAAAAGTCTCACTCTGAGCAAAAATGCTCAGAGTTGAGCCAAGAAGTTTTCTTAGCAATGAGTTTCCTCTGAGGGGGTTGGGGATGCGGTCTCAGCTGGGAAACGGATAAGCGGACCCGATTAAGATAACACCTATCATTCGAAGCATGTTTATACATTTGCCGTTCAAAAAAAATAAGGAAGGATTACACAAGAAAATTGACAGAACCAAAGGACATTAGAAGCATTTGATATCAGAGACAAATTATCACTTGATTCGTAATTAAATATATTGAGTGAATTGATAGAACATCTTTGTGACCTCCATACTGGATTTATAGTTCAATTAATTTGGTTCACAATCTACAAGCATACAAGGTTTATGTTCTTTTAAATGTTTATATGATTGCTTCATTTTTTTTTCAATCTACTAGCTTAGAGGTTTTAAAATTTCTTATGATCTGTTTTATTATGATGAATTGGCACTTATATGTGTAATTGATTGAAAATACATGTAATCAAGTGAAAGAAAAAACAACTACTAAAACTAAAATCATAAAGATAAGTTTTAAATTCTATGAACTCTCAAATTTATATACCTGGATAACCTTTTAAAAAAATAGAAAACAATTATCTTTTAAATGGTTGATGTGAGTTACTAAAGTTTTATAACAATACATGTTTCTCATTTGATGCCTTTTATATATAGACATCTCAAAATCTTTTTTTAATAATATTATAAATCTCAAAGTCTTTATAAAGTGTAAAAAAATGGATGAATTGGCAGAGGTATCATGGCATCACTAAAATTCGAAATAAGGTATCAAAATTTTTTTTCTTACGCACAAGAAAAACATGATTTTTACCGATAGATTACTAAAAATGATAAGGATATATAATATTTACAAACTCTATATAGACAGAAATTTTCTTATAGGTGAGATTTTAAAAACTCGTTACACTTTTTAAAATAAAGTTATTGATAAACACAATGAGTTAAAATAAGTGATGAAAATAAATATTTAATCCGAAATACAAGAGAAATTGATTATATAGATAAGGTCTTTTTTTTCATTCTCTGTTTATATAAATTATAGATGATGTTGAAAACATTATAACTTAAGTTGGTTTTGGTTAGAGTGGTTAAGACAACAACCATCCATGATTCGAATCTCATGAGTGGTACTTTTTGTTTTGTTTTTCTTTTTTTCTTTTATTCATTTTATTTATTTTTGCCGATTACTATTTTTTTTTCTTGTACAATTTTATCGTTTCAATGTTAGGTCCATTTTCAATTTATACTGGACCGTCACAACTTCATATATTTCTTTTTATTACTTAATCGCGTTAATGTCACCATCGGAAAAAACATAACAAGGTCCGTGAGCACAACACATCACGTGGGCTTAACTTCTTGTTAATATTTTGATGACTAACTAAATGTTTTAATATTTAAATGAATGCATAATTGGATTTTTTAGTACAAGGTTATAACCATCTAGAAGTTTTATAAAATTTAGGTTATAAAAAAACAAATATAATCCTTTTACTCATAAAAGTCTTCCCAACTGATTATTTTTTCAATATTATAGTTTAGACTTAATTAAACATACGAGATAATCATATATACCTTAAAAGGTAAGGTTGTAAGATCGTGAGAATTCCAATAAAATCGACCCCGTGAATGAAATGCAGAATGAATCAAACACGGATAATAGATTGGACAAGGTGAAAGAGATTAAGGGACTGTTTGATTTTGGTTGACCCGGCTGACTCGGTCAGCCGGTTAGCGTGTTTGTTGTGGCTGTGATGTGTTCTGATCGGGTCCGTGGGTTTTGACCCATACCCTAAATTAAAACATGTTGACTCGGAAAAGGGGTGCTGCCCCTCCCTTCACCAACCCCCACCGCACGACCACCCTCGCTAAACTCCCCTGCGCGACCCCTGTTCGGTCGTCTCCCCTTCGCCTGTCGCATCCTATCTCCTTGGCTGATCCCCCCACCCGCGCGACCCCCGCCGATGGAGCTGCAACAACGGCGCAACCGAAACCTTTGTCGACAAAAGACACCGATGTGCAGATGATGTTGTCGGCTGAAGTCCACCTCGGGACGAAGAACTGTGATTTTCAGATGGAGCGTTACGTGCTTAAACGACGGAATGACGATATGATTTGTTTGGTTTTGTTGAGGATTTTACTCGTTTTTTTTGATGGTAGAGTCATGAATGTTTGATTTGTTGAAGTTAATTGGTAGGTTTAGTTATTAATCATTTATTTGGCTTTTTAGGAATGTATAAATTAAACTATATATTTTTATCATTCAGCAGAGTTAGTCAGATACTGAATCAAACAGTCAAGTTTCAGTCAGATGCAGACTCAGTCAGAACTTCTAACTAGGTCAGCTTCTGACTCAGTCAAATCTTACTAAATCGGTGTAATCAAACTGCCCCTAAGATTAAACACAAACACAATGCAAATAACTTCAATATATATTTCACTCTGATAACTTTGACAAGTGTATGATAAATAAACATCAAAACTTATATTTATACTAAACCGAAACTAACTTCTTGCACGAAACAAAATTTTCGCGTGAATAGTTTCTTCAAAAGCTTGTTTTGATTTCCCGAACCTCTAGGTTTAATCCCTACAAAGTCAGTGAAATATTTTTTTTTCATTCCCTACCTGTTTAAGTTAAATATGATGTGTTAAATGTTACAACTTAGGTTGGTTTTGGTTGGAGTGGTTAGGCTTATCCTTTTAAGCAACCATCTCCGGTTCAAATCTCACGCGCAACACCCTTTCATTTTTTTACTCCCTTTATGTACTTTTTTCCAATCACATTTTTTTTCTTGCGTGATTTTACTATTTTAATGTTAGGTCATGTTTATGCCGTAACATGTTATGAATAATACTTTTTTAATGTATAACGAATTGCCATAACTTTACATATTTCTTTTATGTATTAAACCATAATTAGGTCACCATCGTAAGGCACGTAACAAAGTCCGAAAATGTGCCACATCATGCGGGCTTTATTTCTAGTTGATATATTGATAACTAACTAAATGTTTTAATAGCTACACGAGTGCGTAATAAGATTTTTTAATACAAGGTTATAACCATATAAAGTTAAACTTCAAGTTATGAAAAACATATAAAAGAATTTTTTTTCATAAAAGTCTATCAAACCCAGTTTTTACATATCAAACTTTTGTAGATCCTTTAGATTTAAATAAACTTACGAGATAATCATATATACCTTAAATCAGAGGAATTTTTTTTATTCCATGTAAATATAAGTTAAATATGATGTTTCAACCATTATGACTCAAGTTGGTTTTGACTGAATGGCTTTTTAGCAACTATACTCGTTTGAATCTCATGCGCAACACCCTTTTGTTTTGTGTTTTCTTCAACTCTTTTCGTGTATTTTTTCGAATTACATTTTTCTTGCATGATTTTACTATTTCAATGTTAGGTACTATTTACAGTGCAATGTGTTAAAAAAATAATATTATTTTCGGTCTATACTAAACTACCATAACTTCACACGTTTCTTTTATGTACTTAGTTACGTTTATATTCCAGCCACAACACGTGAAATATGGTCCGCAAACGCGTCGTGTCACTCAAACTTAATTTGTGATTGACAATTTAATAACAAACTAAACGTTATAATATTTAAATGAATGCCTAGTAGGAATTTTTAGTACACGGTTATAACAATATAGAAGATTTAGAATATTATATTTTATTCATAGTCTCCCAAGCCCAACTTTTACATATCAAAGTTTCTTATTTTTAAAAATTATAACAAAATAACGAGATAATCATATATACCTAGGTAAGGTCGGTAGAACTATTTTCTTTTTTTACTCCGTCTATTTAAGTTAACTATGAGATTTCAAATTTTTTAACTTGCATTGGTTTTGGTTAGAATGGTTAGGTATTAAGGCTTTTAAACAACTAACTATGCGTAGAACCTTTTTGATTTGTTTATATTTTTTTCTTTTCACACATTTCATTTATTTTTTTTCCGGTTATCTTTTTCTTGTGTGATTTTACCATTTCATTATTATCTCATATTTACATCATAATGTCCTAGAAATAACACTCTCTTCAATATATACTGAATTGCTACAACTTCATTTATTTCTTTAACGTTCCTAATCAAGTCAATGTTACCGCCACAACTTTTATAATTAGATCTGCAAAAGCGACACTTTACACATGCTTAAATTGTAGCTGATGATTTAATAACCGAGTTAAATTGTCTTTTTATAGAGCCATACGCTTTACACCCAGGTTTTGGAAAATATTTAATGACGTTATGGAACAAGATTGCATTGAAGTACTACATACCACCCGTAGACAGACAGTCTGTCTGAAATAACCATTTGAAATTTGAAAGACATGCTTCAGGCATGTATTATCGATTTTTGTGGGAACTAGGATAGTCATCTATTGTTAACAAAATTCTTGTAAAGTTATCATGCTAGTATTAGTATGTAATGAGATGCTTTACGGAAGTAGATATAAAACCCCTGCATGTTGGGAGAAATCAGACAAATAAGTTATAAATATATAAGTTATCAAAGCTATGAACGAGAAGCTAAAAAGGGTTAAAGCCTATATGAAAGCTGTGAAACACAGACAGAAGTCATATATGGGCAAATGACGAAGACCAATAGAGTTCAATGTTGGTAATAAAGTGAATTAGTAAAAAAAGTATCTAGAATACATCATAAAACCTAGCAATCACAATACGAAATTATGAAATTAACAAAAGACAATAGAGTGATGTACGATTTAGCAATGAAAACTGTAAAGTAAATTGGACATTGTTGGACTTAAAATTTAAAGTGCATAATGAAGTTAACATATTAAAACCCTTCATAATGAAGTGAAATTATGAATTGTTGGATCGGGGTTATGGATAATAAGATTTTTCTGTTTGAATAGAAGTTAACAAATACGAAATCTAAGTTAACCACTTACTAACAAACACATATACTTTGAGTATAGATAAGTACACAAGTTGTTCTTTCAAATATTTACTTGATTAATCAAAACTGAGTACAAAGAGTAATATTCAACAGATACACAAGTGGCTTAAACAAGCTTACCTCTACTATACAAGTATAAGGGTTTTACATTATGAAATCTAAACAATAAGAATATTGTTGGGTCAGATAAGACTGGTGCAACCAAACCAACAGTTAGAATAATTTTTGGTACAATTGATAAAGACTTCCGAAGGCAAAGCTGCACTTCCGAAGGTTAAAGTAGCAGAACTTCCGAAGAAGGAACTCTGTCTTCCAAAGACAAAGTGAATCCATCTTCCGAAGACAAACCCTTGGAAGACTTCAAGACAAAGACTTCTGAAGTATAAAGACTTGAAGATCAGCAAGAGTCTCAGAAGAAGTAGACTATTCTGAAGTATAAGTGGTTTCGGAAGAACTTGTTCTTCTAAAGCCAGTTAACCTTTGGAAGAACCTACTATGAACCAGTGGATATTAGTATGGTCCTCCTGACAAGCCGCTGCAACCTCTGAAATACTACATGACATTTTCCCACACCCATGTAGTTGACAATACTTTATTCACTGTTTATTGTTTATCAGTTAGTACAGTTACTAACTTTAGTTGGTGACAAAAAGATAAGTCATGGACTTGTCATGATTACCTTATCTAGGATAGTATTTTATCTTAGATACCTTACTACTAGCAATGTAGTATTTGTTTAGTAGTAATTCCTAGCTGGTAATCTAAGTATACCGGCTGTAGATAGTAGTATATATAGTTCTCATTGTAAACTCATTAAGTATGCTTGTAAGAGTCTTAAAAACTTTAAGTTGAGAAGTAATATATATAAGTATCTTGAAAATCATTTCTTGTTTCTTGCTTACTTAATATATTATTATCAACTCTTAAAGGATTCTGCTTGTCACACCCCAACCTTGACGGCGGAAACGTCGAGGTGTGAGGGTTAAGATCGTTCACAGCCACATAACGCTATTAATTACCCTAAAAATACATGATGTTACAGTCTCCCCAACTTATAAGAATTTCGTCCCGAAGTTAAGAATGAACTAAACGAACAAATGCGGGTATCTCTCCTTCATATGGTCCTCACGCTCCAAAGTGAACTCAGCTCCACGTTTGTTTTCCCAACGAACTTTAACGATCGGTATGGTAGTTGTTCGGGTCTTCTTCAGGGTTCGATCCATAATCTCAACAGGCTTCTCAACGAAATGCAATGACTCGTCTATTTGAATTTCCTCTAATGGAACATGCAAATTTTCATTAGCCAGACATTTCCTCAAGTTTGAGACATGGAAGACAGGATGAACTCCGCTAAGTTCAGAAGGTAGCTCCAGTTTGTAAGCCACTTTCCCAATTCTTTTCAGAATCTTGAAAGGTCCTACAAAACGTGGGGCTAACTTACCCTTCTTCCCAAAACGTACAACACCCTTCCATGGAGAGACCTTAAGAAGAACCATGTCGTCGACTTGAAACTCCAACGGTTTGCGTCTTTTATCGGCATAACTCTTTTGGCGACTTCTAGCCACCTCAAGGTTATTTCGAATTTTGGAAACTTTGTCGGTTGTTTCTTGAATAAGTTCAGGACCAGTGATGAGATTTTCCCCAATGTCAGTCCAACAGATCGGTGATCGGCATTTATGACCATACAAAGCCTCGAATGGTGCCATCTTGATACTCGAGTGATAACTATTATTATACGAAAATTCCGCGAGCGGTAAATACGTATCCCAATCATCACCAAAGTCAAGGACACAAAGACGCAGTAGATCCTCGAGGGTTTGGATTGTTCGTTCGGTTTGACCATCGGTTTGAGGATGGTAAGCCGTACTTAGATCCAATTGAGTACCCAAGAGTTCTTGCATAGACGACCAAAAGTGTGAAGTGAAGCGAGCATCTCGATCGAAAATAATGTGTAAAGGTACGCCATGACGACTCACAATTTCGTCAATGTAGATTCGAGCCAGCCTTGAAACCTTGTATGTATCTCGTATGGGTATGAAATGTGCTGTCTTGGTCAAACGGTCAAGGATGACCCATATACTATCATGACCACGAGGTGTACGAGGTAACTTGGTTATGAAATCCATGGATATATGTTCCCCATTTCCCATAGGGATTTCAGGTTGCTCAAGTAAACCACTTGGTCGTTGATGCTCGGCTTTGACCCTTGCACAAGTGAGACACTTGGAAACGAAAGAAGTGATATCTTTCTTCATTCCAGCCACCAATTTGACCACGCAGGTCCATGTACATCTTATCGGAGCCAGGATGAATGGAATATCGGGTTTGATGAGCTTCGTTCATAATGAAGTGCCGAAGGTTATCACGATTCGGAATCCAAAGTCGATTTAAGAAGTACCATATGCCATTCGGTTTTGTCTCCAGTTGTGACCGAACGTTAGACATCAATTCTTCATCTTTCCCTTCGTCGGTTAGTGCCGCTTGTTGAGCCTCGCGAATGCATAACTCAAGGTCACTATCGATCCTTATGTTTTGAAGCATGATAGTAGCCTCGTTGACATCCACATGAATCTCGGTATCAAATTCTCCTAATGTATCAAACCATTGCCTTCGATCTCGAATTTCTTGGAGCGAGACAGTCTTGTTGTGGACCTTGCGACTTAGCGCGTCGGCTACAACATTCGCCTTTCCAGGATGGTAGCGAATGTCGCAGTCGTAATCGCTAATCAACTCGATCCAACGTCTTTGCCTCATGTTATGATCCTTTTGGTTGAACACGTGTTGGAGACTCTTATGATCGGTGTAGATTATGCATTGTGTCCCATATAGATAATGTCGCTAGATCTTCAAAGCGAAAACGACAGCACCAAGTTCAAGATCATGAGTTGTGTAGTTCACTTCATGAACCTTCAATTGCCTCGACCCGTATGCTATGACTTTACCTCGTTGCATGAGAACACAACCAAGACCTTGATTAGAAGCATCGCAATATACGGTAAAGTCATCGTTTCCATCGGGAAGTGTGAGAATAGTAGCGTTACACACTTCGTTTTAATGTCTCGAAAGCCTCTTCTTGCTCGGGTCCCCATTCAAAGAGTCGGTTCTTTTAGGTTAGCGCCGTTAATGGTTTAGCAATCTTCGAGAAATTTGCTATGAACCTACGGTAATATCCCGCTAAGCCTAGGAAAGAACGAACCTCGGTTGGGGTTGTGGGAACACACCAATTCTTCACGGCTTCAATTTTAGCAGGATCAACGTGAATATCTTGGCTATTCACCAATGCCCTAAGAATTGAACCTCTTCCAACCAAATTCACACTTGGAAAACTTGGCGTATAATTGCTCCTTCTTCAAAAGTCCAAGAACTTGTCGCAAGTGCGTCTCGTGACCGATTTTCGTCTTGGAATAAATAAGAATGTTATTAATGAACACGATCATGAACTTATCCAAATACGGTTTACATACTCGATTCATGAGATCCATGAACACGGCAGGTGCATTGGTCAAGCCAAAAGGCATGACCATGAACTCGTAGTGCCCATATCGAGTACGAAAAGCGGTCTTTGGAACGTCATCATCGTGGACACGTAGTTGATGATACCCAGAACGTAGATCGATCTTTGAGAATTGAGTTGCTCCTTGAAGTTGGTCGAAGAGATCATCGATTCGAGGAGAGGGTATCGGTTTTAATAGTAAGCTTGTTGAGTTCTCGGTAATCGATGCACATACGAAATGAACCATCCTTCTTCTTGACAAACAGTACAGGTGCACTCTTGCAGTTGACTAGCTAGTTCTTGCATTTCAGACGGTGCAAGATGATAAGGTGATTTAGCCACAGGGTTTGCGCCAGGGATTAAGTCAATCTTGAACTCAACTTCTCGCACGGGAGGTAACCCTTTAAGATCCTTGGGAAAAACCTCGGGAAAGTCCCGCACAACAGGAATGTCTTTCAACTCCTTACCCTTGGCTTTCGTATTAACTACATATGCCATGAAAGCCTGTAGTTTTTACTTAGCACTTGCGGGCCTTGATGCAAGACATGAGTTTGAGTCTTTGGATGATTTCTCCCCAAAGACCTTCAAAGTATCACCAGTCGTAAAGGAATTCGGATACACTTCTCGAAACATAAAATTTCCGCACGATGCTTAGCTAACCATCCATACCATGATAACATCAAAGCTTCTCAATTGCATAGGAATAAGGTCGATGAAGAACGCGTGTTCGTTAAGGCTTAAGGTGCTGTCACGTATTACGACGTCAACGACGATAGATTTTCCATCGGCGACCTCGACCGTGAAAGATCTTTCCAGATTAACACGGGGTTTAGAAAGTATAGGCTCGAATTCCAGGGACACGAACTCCTATCGGCACCCGAATCAACAATACGGAAGCATAATGACTATTTACAAGATACATACCTGTTTGGTAACACCCTATTATTGGTATGATAACGTAGATAGGAATTTTTACAAGACAAAAAAAGACCAAAAGAAGTTCAACGACGTACCATTCACCACGTCGTTGTTGGCTTGGGCTTGATTGGCATTGATGTTGAAAGTCCTTCCACAAGCTGGTGGAACAGTTCCTGCATTGCGAGGACATTGCGGACGAATATGACCAGGCTCGCCACAGTTCTAGCAGGTTCGGTTGGTAAGCATTGCAGTGTTGTTTGGCGCACGAAGGCAAGTAGTTACCAAGTGTCCATACTTCCCACACAACTAGCAGATTGGGCATGGAATGTTGCTTGAATGATGGTACTTGCACGTGTTACACATAGGATGTGGACCAGCATAAGCTTTAGCCATGGGAGCTTGATTCGCAACCACCATTTGTTTTTGAGGAGCATTTAGGGCGGTCACAACGTAGTTGCGTGTCGGGGTGAACTTACGCTTCTTGTTTTGGGAAGATGACTCGACCCTTACCTCCTTTGTTGCCTCGGGTGTCACTTTCGCAGTAGACTAGGAACCCTTTGCCGACATAGTGCCAGCTCTTATATGATTCTCGGTGAGTTGTGGAGTGATAGTAATCGCCTCCTCCAAAGTTGTGGGCCCATAACCCACAGGTCCCAGGATCGAAACCTGGCTCTGATACCAATCTGTCACACCCCAACCTTGACGGCGGAAACGTCGAGGTGTGAGGGTTAAGATCGTTCACAGCCACATAACGCTATTAATAACCCTAAAAATACATGATGTTACACTGCTTCATTATTCTAGTGTGAGTTAGTGAGTTCAAAAGAGAATATTTGTGTTGAGTGACCAAAACCGATCCTGCAATCGGTATCAAAGCGTTCCAAGCTCTTGATTATGAGATCTTACCATCCCAAATCACCATGTCTTTTAACAAAGACACTCACCTCACTCAAAATGACCCTCAACTAGAAATCATCTGAATCTGAAATGGGAACGATGACTAAAGCTCCTATCATCACCCCTGATAACTTCAGATCTTGGTGCATGCGCAGTGAAGGCTTCATTAAATATCAAGATGGCAAAATGTTGAGATCTATCAATCATGGTCCTTACAAACCAAAAGTGGCAGCACCGGCTGGTAATGCTGCCATGATAGAGAAAGCCGTTGAAGATTACTCAGATGAAGACTTCAAGAAGATGGACATCGATAGCAAAGGCATGACTGTACTGCTTACAGCCATACCAAACTCCAAAATAGTAGGCTTTGAGCACTGTAAGTCACTGAGGTCTTCTCGCCCGCTGCCAGGAAGATAAGCCAAAGAACTCTTTGATGCTTTGACATTGATGTATTCTGGTTCCAATGAGTTAAAGAAAGATTCCATGAAGCAATAGTTCGAAAACTTCACCTATATTGCTAGAGAGACCCTTAGCCAGCAATACTTCAGGTAGATGGATCTTATTTCATCACTTCAATCTGTAGGAGTGGCTCTTGAGAAGAGATCTATAAAGGAAGTTCTGAGTGCACTTCCTCAAAGGTGGACTTTCTATTGTGTCTCTATCAAGAGAACAAAGAATTTGAACACTCTCACACTGACTGAACTATATGGCATTCTTGATGGATGCCGTGTAGAGATGGAGACTCAGATAGGCCACCAAATGAGTAGAACCTCTAGTCCTTTTGCTAGCAATGCTTTAGTTGTTGCTGATGGATCAAGACCCCCAACCCAGTAGTACTTGACTTACTCTCAGCAACAATCATGTTCTTTTGGGCCATATATCACCTTTCCTGAGACACCAAGGTCTCAACAGGCTCAATCAAGTCCCTTCCCGGGCAATTTTGCCTTTGTTTTAGGAAATGAGCATTCTAGTGACTTTTAGTTTTGCTTTGATGATCTAGAATGTTTTAGCCTAGATGATGTTGAATACATGGACATCGTTCAACAAATGGCTCTGTTGACTTATAGAGCAAAGAAGTTCTTTAAAAGAATTGGAAGGCAGTTCCCTCAAAACCCAATCAACAACAAATATGGGTTTGACAAAACCAAGGCCAAGTGTTACAACTGCAATCAACTTGGTCATTTTGCCAGGGAATGCAAAGCTCCTAAATCCAATCCAGGAGCCACTCAAGCCTCCACACATCTTTTCACATCTATAGCTGCTACAAAGTCAACTAAACAACAAATTGCTTATGTTGCTCAAGAAGTTGACTGGAGCTTCATGGTGCAAGTTGTGACTCCCGCTCAAGCACTCATGGCTGGAACTGATGACAACAAGGTATATGAACACCTCTATACTCCAGCTTGTATTGCTAAAGTCAAACTGTATCAGGACTATAACATGGAAATCAAATCTAATATTGAGTCTTTAAATATCCTAAAATATGATTTTAAAAAGGCAGAATCTGACTATAAAATGAAAATTGAAGAGTTAGAGAAAACTGTGTCCTCTTTAAAACATGAACATTCCAATAATAGGCCTCAAATCAAAGATTTAATTTCTAAGTTAACTGAGGCTCAAGCCCAGCTAGTAATAGCCGAGGCTAAAGCAAAGAAGTATATTATTGAAGAGCATAACTTCAAAACCATTCTTGCATCATCCTCTTACTCAAAGGTTTGTTTTCAAAACAAAGGTGAGTTGGGAACCAATAAAATTGCTCCACCATATTCTTATGAGTCTATAAGACAACCAAGATGTGATACTGAAGTGCAAGAGGTTCCATCTGCTGACCCACTACCTCATGAGAAGAAGAATGATGCAATTATGCAGACCATTATAGGGAATGATCAGGTAGAAAAACCTATCCCCACCTGTGATGATCAACCTCTGACCACCAAAGCCAGAAGAAATAAAGCTAAGGCAGCCAGAATAACTCCCAAGAAAGTGGCTGAGTCCAAGCTAAAGATAGACCCAAAGCAAAAGGGTGTGTTTATCTCAGCTAGATTTCAAGTGGTTGGAAGTTCTGATCTAGGAAAATGGTGTAGTACCAGCACTCATATCTAGCTGAAGGATTAGAAACTTAATAGGAAGACTATTGATGATGAAAAGAAGTGCAAGAAACAACAGTCCTCACACCCCATGAAGAGTAACATTGAACGCATAATGTGTGGTCTGCATAATCACATGGCTAAAAATTGTTACTACAATCCTGCAAGCACACATTATGCAAATAATGTTAAGAAAGAAGGAGTCAAGGAGGGTTTCACATTTGGACCTTATCACATGGTTTAAGTGTTAAGAAAAGGAAAGCTTGTTTCCAAAGCCAAATTGCTTTCGGAAGAAACTAACTCTTCCGAACGGAAAATAGCTTCGGAAGACAAGCCAAAGAAAATTTAAAAGAACAAAAGAATTCCTTTGAAACCTTCTGAAAAGAAGACTACTTCGGAAGAAAAGGTGGTGGAAGCCTCTTCCGAGAAGAAAGAAGCCTCGGAAGAAAGCCATGCTGCTCAAGCTTAATCAAGTTCATCTACACCGACCAATCAAAGGATGGAATGGAAGATTAGAGAAGATGCTGCAGCCCAAATCTCTTCTTCACAAACCACAATTGAACCCCCATGCATACATTTTGGTTCAATTATGTCATCAACATTGGAAAAACACAACCAATAAGGCTTGGGTTTCCAATAGTAACTAACTTTTTCACCTTATGTGCAGGGACATCCACACGACAAAAACGACAATATATGGATTGTAGACAGTGGATGCTCCAGGCACATGACAGGAAACAAATCTTTTCTACAATAATTTCAACATTTTGATGGAGGACCTGTTCAGTTTGGAGGTGAAACCGGAGGATACATTTCTGGTAGAGGTAGTGTATCTAATGGTAAGTTAAAGGTCGACAAAGTAAACTTTGTCAAACAACTTGAACACAATCTTTTAAGTGTTTCTCAGTTTTATGATCAAAAGCACCAATTGCTTTTCATAGAACATGAGTGCATTATCCTCAAACCCGGGATGACAGTTCCTCAGGAATTGGTGCTTCTTAGTTCTCCCATGAAAGGGGATATGTACAAGCGCGATATGAACTATGCTTCCCCATTGGTGAAGTATCATGCTTCCTTTTCAAAACTAATGGTGATGAGTCAACTCTGTGGCATAAAATAATGTGTCATGTTAATTTAAAACCATGAATTATTTGGTTAAAAATAACTTGTACATGGTGTGTCTAAAATGAATTTTTCTGCAAAGATAACTTTGTTGCATGTCTAAAAGGAAAGAAACAATACGTATCTCATAAATCCAAAGAAGTTAACTCTATCACCACTCCATTACACTTATTGCACATTGATCTATTTGGTCCCATAAGTATAATGAGCATTGAAAGGAAATCATACTGCCTTGTGATTGTTGATGATTTCACTAGATTTATATATGTATTCTTTTTAAGAACTAAAGATGAAACTGCTAAAACTTTAAAATCTTTTATTCTTATTATAGAAAATCAAATTAATCACAAGGTTAAAATAGTTAGAAGTGCAAGGGACTGTGTTTAAGAATCAAGTTCTTTACTTATTCTGTAACTCAAAAGGGATTGCCAGACAATATAGTGCTCCTAGAAATTCTCAACAAAATGATGTAGTTGAGAGGAGAAATAGGACACTTATTGAGGCTGCTAGAACTATGTTAGTTGATTCAAAGCTGCCTCTAACATTCTGGGCAGAGGCAGTCAGCATGCATGCTATGTGCATAACAGAGTTCTTATAGTAAAGCCCCATAAACCCTTTTTGAGCTATGGAACAAGAGACCACCATTCATTGGTTTTCTTAGGTCCTTTAGCAGCAGGTGTACCATACTTAACACAAAGGACAATTTGGCAAAATTTGCTGAAAGTCAGATGATGCTATCTTTGTTGGATATTCCTCTAACTCTATTGCTTACAAAGTGTACAAAATCAAAAATCAATAATTTGAGGAATCATCTAACATTATTGTAAATGAGCACACTCCTTGTGTTAGGGGGAATGGTCCTGACCATATCTTTGTTTTAGAATTATTTCCAAACTATTCTAAACCTTCTTGTGAGAATGTTTCAACTGGAACAGGAACTTTAAATGACTCAGATGATGATCAACCGTTTGAGTTACCCAGACCTCTTCCAAGTTCTCCAAGAACCTTTGAAAATCAAGCTCCCACAAATAGAAGATATGAAAGCATTACTATCTTAGGAACAACTGGAGCTTCAACTAGTTGTCAACAAAGTGAGCCTCAAAACTCATCAAGTGACAACTCAAACACTGCATAACACCAAGCTGATGAAAGCAACAATCTAGAGGAAAAAGCAAATGTTAAGAATGCTGCTCCACAACAAAATGCTATTGATGTTGTCTCTCCTTCATTCAATCAGTCCTCATTGAATGAATGTGAGACATCATCTGGTCCAAGTGTTTAAAATCTTGAGCAGAACTTTTCCAACTTAGATCTCTCCATGCAACTTTATATGATCCCTAGGCTTAGGACTCATAACACTCACCCAGCTGAGAACATCATTGGAGATGTTTTGAAGGTATGAGAACAAGATGAGAAACTCACAATGGGAATGTCTACTTGTACTCATGCTTTCTTTCTCAGATGGAACCAAGGAAGGTAGATGAAGCCTTGAAGGATAGTAGTTGGGTTGAATCAATGCAAGAGGAGTTGCTTCAATTCAAAAGACAAAAGGTTTGGAACCTATGTCCACTACCATCTGGTTAAGTACCCATAGGTACAAAGTGGGTATTCAGAAACAAAAAGGATGATAGAGGCTTGATTATCAAGAACAAGGCAAGACTGGTAGTTCAAGGGTACACATAAGAGGAAGGAATTGACTACACTGATGTCTTTGCACCTGTTGCAAGACTTGAGGCAATGAGAATCTTTCTTGCTTATGCTGCATCTAAGAATTTTACTGTTTATCAGCTTGATGTCAAGTGTGCATTTCTATATGGGAATGTAGACAGAGAAGTCTATGTGTGTCAGCCTCCAGGATTTGAAGACCCACAATATCCTAACTATGTGTGCAAATTGGGTAAAGCTCTCTATGGGCTGCACCAAGCACCTAAGCTATGGTATGAGACTTTGTCTCAGTTATTCCTGAACACCAAAGGTACCATTGATAAGACATTATTCATAAGGAAGTCCGGAAAAAACATTTTTGCTAGTTCAAGTCTACGTTGATGACATCATATTTGGTTCTTCAAATGACCAAATGTGTAAAGAATTTGAAAGCACTATGAAGAAGAAGTTTGAGATGAGTTCCATAGGAAAAATTGACTTTTTACTTGGGATTCAGGTAAAGCAGTTGAAGTATGGATTCTTTATGAATCAATCTAAATATGTAAATGACATTTTAGAAAGATTTGAAATGAAAGATAATAAGCCAGCAAAGACACCTATACCCAGAAATCATAATCTTTGTCCTGACTCTAAAGGGGATGATATTGACTAACATCAATATAGGGCAATTATTAGATCTTTGATGTATCCACAACAAGTAGAACTGATATCATGTTTGCAACCTGCATTTGTGCAAGATCTCAGGCTACCCCAAAGGTGTCTCACCTAGTTGCTGCCAAGAGAATCCTTCGATACCTTAAAGGAGCTCCCAAGTTGGGTCTCTGGTGTCCTAGGAATCAAGACTTCAATCTATATAGCTACACTGATAGTGACTACGGTAGCTGAAATATCAACAAGAAATCAACATCAGGAGGATGTTAATTTTATGGTGGAAGGATCATCTCCTGGAAATGCAAGAAGCAATCATGTGTCTTAACATCAACTGCTGAAGCTAAATACATTGCTGTTGGTAGTTGCTGTGCTCAACTGTTATGAATTCAACATCAGATGTTGGATTATGGCTTCAACTTTATGGAGACTCCTATCCATATTGACAACAAGAGTGCCATTTCCATTACAGAAAATCTGGCCAAGTACTCCAAGACAAAGCACATTGAAATCAGGTATCAATTTATTAGAGATATTCACGAGAAAAACCTGATTAAACTAGTCAAAGTTGACTCAAATGAACAATATGTTGATTTGTTCACCAAAGTATTTGATGAAGAAAGATTTAAATATCTAATCACAACTATTAGGATGATAAACATTGACTAGCTTATCTCCTATGAAAAACCTTTTAAAAATATGTGTTTTATCTTTGTCATACAATCTAAGCCCTGTTACAAAAGGTATTTCTTCCAAAGTATGAGTTCTTCCGAAGAGAAACTTTCCCTCGGAAGATGTCTTATTTATCTTCCGAAAGAAACTTTCTCTAAGTTAGTATTATCTTTGGAAAACTTTGAAGCCTTGGAAGAACATTTGATGCTACATCAAATCTTTTTCTGAAGTGTTAAAACTTCTTCATTCAGAAGACTTTCTTACTCTCGAAAGTAGGATTTTCTTACCTTCAGAAGTAAGTTTAGCTTCAGAAGAAATTACTCTCTAAAATCTCATACTCTTGGAAGAAAGCTTTACTGTGTAATGGAAATCTTTGGGCCCCACTCTGTAAAAAGGTAAAGTTTTTCTTAATGATGTCAGAATATTTAAATGACTTATCCTTACCGCCCCTGTCAAATCATACCCCAACTGTCATTTCACCTTATCCAATCGCCATTTTACCCCATTTAAATACTTCCGACCTCTCTCCTTAATCTTTTTACCCATTTGCAAGCCCTAAGTTTCCTTCATCTTCAATTTTACTCTATCAAATTACCTCACTTTTTCTGAACTTTTTCAACAATCGCCCTAAATCCCTAGCACAACCAAGTTGCGCTCCTTGACTCTTCAAAGGATGCCGACTTTTCTGAAATCATCCATTTTCTGACCCAATCCACCTACTACACCGCCCTCATTGCAAATCCTACTGTTTACTCCAACCATATATTCGAGTTCTAGGCAAATGATCAAACCGACACTATAAATGGAGTTAGGGTTATCAGGTCGAGGATTTGTGGCCAGGACTTAGTTATATCTGAACAGACCATCAGGGATAGAGTATGATGAAGGCAGTCATACTGAATTCCCCAAATCTGATTTGGAGGACACATATGCCCAAATGGGATATGGTGGAGATGTAAGTAGATCAACGGTCTACAAATTCAACTTCTCCTACAACTGGAAATTCCTACTTCACATAGTACTCCACTATCTATCAAAGAAATCAGGAGTTGGGATCAAATTCTCTATGCCTTAGGATGCTTAGTTCATGGGTTGGTAAAGGGCCTCCGGTTCAACTACTCCAAATTTATGCTGAACAACCTCAAAGGAAACCTTCAAAGGGAAACATTCTACATGTATCCCAGGTTTATTCAACACATTATTAACTGTGAGCTGGACCAGGACAAGCTTGTCCGTGAAGACACTCTTCTTATACCTCACATGAGGCCGGACATCTTCAAGGTTCTAAAGAGGGTGTCCGCCAACTTCATCAGAAGACACACTGCACTTTTTCCAGGTATGATTGAGCCAATGGTTCATGGTGACATCCCTGTAAGCCCCACAGGTTTGAACCCACACCAAACATAACCACTTCAATGCCAATTCTTCATACCCATCCCATCAAGTTTACATATCAGAGACGCTCCAAACGAACCCTTATTCAATCTACTCTGATTGAATAAGTTCTCCCTTTTCAACACAAAAAGGCTAGAGTGGAAAAATGGGCTCCCACTGAGTCTAAGGTCCAACCATCCTCCTCATTTGACCTTAATATGGGTATTGAGTCTCCTCAGTCTCAACCCCATAAGCCCAAAACCCAAACCTTAAGCCCTCAGGGTGATACACTATACTTCCCTTAGCAACCAAAAAGGGACAACCAAGTCATAGGCTCAACGTCTCTAGATATTGATCAAGGTGTAAGGTCATTAGGTATAACTTCCATATCCTTTAGTGACCTACTAATTGGTTTTGATGAAGATTTCATGTTCCTGCTGATGACTCTGAAAGAGACATCACCTCATAGAGGAAACCAGAGTGCCAAGAAACCACATTTGATGGTGAAGATGAACATACAATGTATGTTGTCTTATCTCCCTGTGATTCTTCTAAAGAAGATGAGGGAAGTCTGCAACTCATCATAAGAGACCTAATCTCTAAAGTCTTAAACCTTGAATCAAAGGTTAAGACTTTAGAAGATAGGTCTGCCACTCGGTAACTTGAGATTGACAATCTCAAGGCCCAACTAGCTGAGACAGAGATTGAGAGATCTGTCAGACATGTACCTATTCAAGTCTCTCTGACTTCTTCCTCTAGCTCATATACCTCTCAAGATGATGCTACTAAAAAGGGGGAGAATGTACAGAGTAAAGCACATATGGAGTAAAGCCTAGCCCTTTCAACCCTATCTTTTAAATACCCTTCTCAACAAAAAACTGTTTTCCCTGAGCCTCCTCTATTTACATTTCAAGTGGACCCAAGGATGCTACTTGATCTAAATAGGTTCTTAACTAAGTTCCTAATGAGCTCCTCACTTGAACAACCCTTACCAGATGTTGTTGTGGCATACTTTGGAGCTGAAGAGCTTTAGAGGTTGAATGCACCACCTACCACTGAGGAAGGAGTTGGTCAACCTAAGGTTCACATTGAAACTGAGATTAATTTCAAAGGTGATATGGGGACTAATGGCCAGTAACTGAATCAGTTGGGACAAGTAGTGCAATCCCACTATCTTTCGAAGCAATGATCCAATCTTCCGAAGCAGAGATTCAAGCTACAGAAGGAATCATTGAGTTATCTTCATTGTTTGATGATCATATTATCATAGAGACTATTCTTGAATTAGCCTCTGAGATAAATAGTGAAAACTTTCTCAAAACCCTCTCTTTTAAATCCCTTCATCACCACAAGCTCAACTTCCCACTCACCAACCTGAACCCTCTTAACCATAATCTCCAAAAGCTCAAGCTTCCGAAGACTTTGAAGGAAAGAGGAAAATGAATGTGGAGAACTGTTAGAGGAGGAAAGGATGGAAAAGCTCAAAAAAAAAGGTGGAATCACCATTAGGAAGCTACTTGCTGCAAGTAGCAAAGTAGTTGTAGCAGCCCAGGAGGCTATCAGCAACAAAAAGAGAGTGGAAGTTATTGACAGACTTGTCAATTTAGGAGTAGCAGGTGAAGAAGTGCTTCTCCTACCACTGGAGAAATTAGTGGAACTGGAAAAGAAAGGGAGAAGAAGAATAAAGAGGAGGAAGCTCAACTTGTGGCTGCCAAGAAGGTGGGAGACAAAGCCTGGATGAAGGCATATCTCAGAGCCCACGACTTCTCTGGTAGACAACTTGGGCCCATGTCAGAAAAGACCTTGCATCGACATGTCGGTGACATCAAGGCTGATATTCACTCAGGAAGAAGGAAAGAGGTTTACCCAAGTACATAGAGGATGACACCTAAACCTGCACCCTAACCACAACCTCAACCCCAACCCCAACCTCAACCTAAACCTAAGCCAACACCCTTTCTCTTCTCAATCAAAACTGAACTAACCACTGAACCTTACATCCCTGAACCTACACCATCAAACATACCCTCATCCTCACCCATTTCTTCACAACAACCACCTCCACTACCAATCCTAAAACCCAAAACACTTCCCAGAAGTCAACTATCTTCTACCCAACAATCAACCACCCATCCATCACCCAAGCCACCCTTTAAACCAAGTAAACATCTAACCTTGGAGGAATTTAAGAAAATCAAGAAAAAGCTCATTAACTGTACTACTCTAAGCAAAATTTCTTGTGAGGAGGAGGCTATCAAATTAACATTCATTGATGTCTCTTCCAGTTCCCTCACAAGAGAAGCATTTCTTGATTTGCCTAGGGGAACATTAGACCAGGCACTTTAGCTCTTGGCAACTAACTCTGATTCACTCAATGAAGAAGAGAAGAAGAAGAGAAGAAGCTGAGAAGAAGACTAGTGACTCTCTTAAACACCAGGAAGGGGAACAAGATGCCATCTCAACCCCTCATTCCTAGAAAGAAGATTGTCCAATGGAGTTAGCAGAGAAACGATTCTCCAAGCCCTCCAAGTCTCAAACAGCTGCTCACATTTGGAATCATCTGAGCAACCTTCACCTTGCTGGGTTGACTGCAAGAGCAAGGATTGAAGAAGAGTTGAAACAAAAAGAGCAGGAAGAAAAGAAAGGCCCAATCAAGGGAAAGACTTTCCTATAAATAGTTGAAGGACCTGACTTGGAACCCATAGTTAGATGAGAGTATGACTATAACTCCCGTCAACTAACTCTCTACCAAGGGCCACAACAATGGGTACATGTCATCCAAAGTAACAGACTGGATCTGTTATCTACAAAGGACTTGCACCAACTTCTCAGCACCACCTCCGGAAAGAACAAAGAGACAAATAGATATTTGCTTTCCTTGGTGCTGCAAGTTTTGAGAAGCAGAAGACAATGAAGTTTTGGTAGCATCAGCCTAAGGGGAGTTTGTTGGATCTATTAAGGCTGGTGCAACCAAAACAACACTTAGAATAATTTTTGGTACAACTGATAAAGAATTCCGAAAGCAAGGCTGCACTTTCGAAGGTTAAAGTAGCAAAACTTCTGAAGAAGGTACTTTGTCTTCCGAAGACAAAGTGAATCCATCTTCCAAAGACAAACCCTTGGAAGACTTCAAGACAAAGACTTCCGAAGTAAAAAGACTTGAAGATCAGCAGAAGTCTCGGAAGAAGTAGACTCTTCCGAAGTATAAGTGGCTTTGGAAGAACTTGTTCTCCCGAAGCCAGTTAACCTTCGGAAGAACCTACTATGAACTAGTGGATATTAGTATGGTTCTTCTGACAAGCCGCTGCAACTTCTGAAATACTGCATGGTGTTTTCTCACGCCCATGTAGTTGACCATACTTTATTCGCTGTTCATTGTTTATTAGTTAGTACAGTTACTAACTTTAGTTGGCGACAAAAAGGTAAGTCTTGGATCTGTCATGACTACCTTATCTAGGATAGTATTTTATCTTAGATAGCTTACTATTAGCATTGTAGAATTTGTTTAGTAGTAATTCCCAGCTGGTAATCTAAGTATAACCGGCTGTAGGTAGTTGTATATATAGTTCTCAATGTAAACTCATTAAGTATGCTTGTAAGAGTCTTAAAAACTTTGAGTTGAGAAGTAATATATACAAGTATCTTGAAAACCATTTCTTGTGTCTTGCTTACTTAGTATATTATTATTATCAACTCTTAAAGTATTTTGCTTCATTATTCTAGTGTGAGTTAGTGAGTTCAAGAGAGAATACTTGTGTTGAGTTACCATAACCAATCTTGCAAATATACTATTCTATGTTCAGAATGTACAACAAGATAGACGATCGGTACATTAGAGTTAGGCAGCTTCAGTAGTATGTCATCTCCAAAAGGTAGAACATAGCAGGCATCAGTATAGATAATCTTGTCTAGTGTAACAGTTGATCTGTAACTCATGAAGTTCATTGCTAATCAGCAGTAGTTGATTAGTAGCTCATTTGTTAAGTGCTGATCGGTAGTGGTTTAGCATATGCTGATCAACAATCATTTAGCATATGCTGATCGGTTGTGGATCAATAGTTGGCATCATTCGACAGTTGAGGGCCAAGTGCTGAATCCTAAGTTTTTCGTAGCTTCATCCTCTTTATAGATCACCAAATTCCCCCTAGGATGATGCTACACAAAACTCTATATCCACCCCTCTAGCATCCTAATTAGTAGTAGTTCATACATATATCCTCTTTTGTCTCTTGAGGGGTTTTCAAGAGGTAGATTTACCAAGTCTTTCGTGTTGTGCCGAGATAGTCTAAATAGATCATACTCCTTGACTTCAACTTTTCTAGTACCAGCATAAGTTAGATAGAAAGTGTTGGTTGAGGAATTGTAGCTCCAATATGTAATTTGGTTATGAATGCTCAAATGAATCAGATACAGAACTTTGTCTTCTTTGTCTCCTCCTTGTTCAACATTGTTTACAAACTTTATTCTCAGAATGGAAGCTATGGATTTGTACTTGTCTGGAATGCCTTCATACTCTAAGATTAGAGTAAAAAACTTCTTTTAAGTCTTCAAGGTTGAGATTTAAAACATCCAGCTCATTCAAAAAGAAAGACTTAGATTTAATCTTTCTTTCAATAAAGAATCTCTGTTCTTTCAAATCATACCCTCATTTGATAATGGTTGTATCATTACCTTATAAGTCTTCCTCTTTCTCAGATTTTAAGAGTTTTTATTCTTGCTCTGGATAGTCTAAGCCATGTCTTATTCTTTCAGCAACACTGGTAATAATCACTTTATCTACTAAATCATCAGACTAGCTTTGGGTTGGAGATTCAGTTATTTCAAGAGCTTGTTGGACTGTTAGAGAATCATGCAAGTAGTTTGAGTCGATTGAGAAATGGTAGGAGGTGATTGTGGTTGAGTGCTGGGGGTAGGTTTAGTAGATGGGGTGGTCTTAGCAGCTTCAGACTCTTGCTTCTTCCTTCTTTGTTCTGAAGCCTGCCTTGATCTTTCTAGATGAGATTTTTAAATCCTCATCAGCACCTTTTCCACTTTCCTTGACTCAAAATTATTGCTGGGATTCCTTAGTCTCAATCTAGTTAAGTCAGTTATCTTAAACCTATTGAAACACATGAGTTGGGTTTTTGAAAAAGCTACTATTCAAGCTGATGTTGTATTCCCACTCCATTATTGTATCATAAGCTAATAATGGACCTTTTGGGATCTCTTCACTAGTATCAACTTTAACTAAAGAAAGTACTTTTTGCAGTAGCACTTTGGACTTCTCATTCTCATATCCAAAGATGCTAAAGTACTCAACAATTTGGTCTAGTTAGTCAATAGGCAGATCAATTACTTCATTTTCATGGTCATAGTACATGATCTCTCTATTTCCTCTCTTCACAACAAATTTCTTCATCTAAAAGATGTACCCAGTTCCAAAAACCTTTGTTTCTTTGATTATCTTCTCCTCCACTTCTGGGTCAACAACTCTTGCCTTTACAACTCTTTAAGGCACTATCTTCTTCTTTGTAAGGATTGAAGAGAGTGGCTAATTATCATTAGAGGTTGTTAATTTAAACACAAGGGATGCTGGAGGCTTAGTCAGTAGATAGGTTGACCTCTTAGAAGTTTTCTTTGTTTTGATCTCCCTAGCTTCTTCAAACTTTAGGAGCACTCCAACCATAATCTTTTGAATGATTCCTCTAATATTCAAATCAAGATTTGACATACTCATTGATCGTACTTGTTTACCAGAGAAACCATATTATTTGAGGAACATCATCATTCTTTGCTTATCCTTGAACTCTTGTTAAACCTTTTCATCTTGTTTCCTCTCTTATTCGAGTGTCTTTCTTCTAGCTAACTTAGCTAACTTGTCCATCTCAGCATGGGTTGCAACTATCAGTTTTGATTTCATCTCAGCAATGCTCCATTCCATGACCTCACTAAAATTGAATCCTTTCAACTCAAGTTAAGCTACTAAGAGACATTTCTCTTGATCTTTCTTATTTATCTTTTGAGTGGAGGCCATTTGTTTGGATTTAGCAGTCGTGGATATTGGAGCTTGCTGTGTGGTTGCCCTTTGAGTTCTTTCGGCTGTTGGCCTAAATAATTTAGATGGCACTCTCTTAAAAAACTTGGACTTTGGTTTGGGTGGAGCTATTGGTGCTGATCCATTGGGTTGTCCGCCAAGATTGAAACTTCTTCTTCTTGCAGCTCTAGATTCTTAGCACTTTTGAATAATGCAATGATATTCTTCCTTGTGGAAGATTCTTGAGCTCTACTGGTATGAAGTTATACAAATTCATCTTCAGCCTTGTATGGGGACATGTTCATCTTTTTTTTGTCATCAGAAATCTGGTCTTGTCTTTCTAAGACTCAAGTTCAACCTCATTTTCAGTGGACATAGGTTTCTTACCCTTGTTAGAGGTTAAGATTGTAGTAGGTCTGCCTACTGAAGATCTAATGGGTACACCTAATGCATCATCAGTTGACTAACGATCATCGGTAGTCATCTAAGCACTCTCAGCATCCTTGGTGACTTCTAGGTCATCTGTTTCCACATTCATCTTAGCGTTAACTAGGGTTTCAGTCTCAACATACGGTTGACCAAATACAACCTCAGCTAATTTTCTAAGTTCAGACTCAAGTGTCATTGTGTTGTTTATGAAGTTGGGTTGGTTTAGCTTCAAGAGTTACCTCATGCATTTCCATGTCGTCTTTCATGGTCTGGGTGCCTCTTAAGTCAACCATCATTATGTGTGAGGATTCATCTGCTGAATAAGCCTCCTGTATGGTACTTTCGGTAGTTGGATCAACAACTGATTTGTTCTGCACTTATGCGGCTTCTCATAGCACTCTTAGTAGTGGTGCTTTTTCTTCAAGAGTTTCTTTGGGAGAGGCTTCAAGTCCTAGCACAAGCCCTCTCTTAGATGATTCTTCATCAGTTCTCTTTTTCTTTAAGAGAGAGAGAGAGAGCAAAAAAGAAGTTCTGGATCTTTTCATTGCTACCATTCTTCTCTTCCCAAGTTGAACCTTTTGGTTCATCCTTCTTATCACCTTTCTAGCTTCCATCTCCTTATCTTCTGATCTGTCATAGCCATACCTATCTAGAAGCTCATTTAGTTTGACTTCAGGTTCAAATAAAGGCTCATAATCTTCAGTCTATTTAGAAGAGAAAAGGATTAGTTGTGCAGCTTGTATAACTTGGTCAGCCAATCCCTGGAGAATATCATCAGTTTCTTTGGGCTCATCTTCCCCCTATTTGGTAGCATCATTTGAGATTCCAGATGACACTAAATGGGTAGAGTAAGGCACATCCAAAGGTTCTTGTGGTGCTGAAAGTTGAATATTTAGGGTGATAGATTATCGAAGGTCAATGGTCTCTTGAAGTGATTCATCCTTGTGTTCAAGATCCATTGTCCTGGCTATACATTGCTAAAGAGTTGTAATTTATTGATCTAAGGAAGTAACTCTTGTAACTTGTTGTTGGAGAGTCCTGAGTTGAGCTTCCACTTGAGTGACTCTTTCTGCCGAAGTCTTCAGCAGACAGTTCTCAAACTCGAGAAGCGTGGCTCATTCAGCATAACCTTGAAGCATTTCATTTTCAGTTTGTAAGACATTTAGTTATTGAGCAAGCTTAAGATTGTGGGATGAAAATTCATGGATTTGTTCCAGTCTCCAATCATGCACATATATAGAATCCTTGGGAGATGTGGTCCTAGGCAGAATCTCTACACCCTCATCACAAGATGAGTTTTCTTAGCACCTTGGAATCCTCTTCTCAAAGAATGACTCTAAAGAGACATCCTCAAGGTGAGTTGTTGTAGTAGAGGTCTTAAGTATGTTGTATTTGTCCTGCTAATCAAATGATGGATCAGCAATAGAGAGTGCTACTTCCACATTGATCCTTTCCTCCCTAGGATCAATCTCTTAGGATAAAGAATAAAGGTCAGATGCCTCTACAAGCACATCAGTCTCCACTGTCTGTAGTGTATGGGAAAGGGAGACAGTGGGTCATGTTGAAGGGCAATATGAACATCTTCATCCTGGGAAATAGACAAGTGTATGGGAGTTTGACGAGCTGAGTCTAATGGCGCGGGATGTGAACTAGTTCCTGATGATACTTCTTACTTAGAAGATGTCTTAGCAATGTGGGAATCCTTTTTTGGTTGGTTAATAGAGTGTTGGGACTCTGATTGAGGGCTAACATATTTGGTTTGGATCTACTCAGAAGAAGGAAAAGAAAACTTCTTTTTTGAGCTTTGTTTAGGTGTGGCTAACACCTATAACTTGACTCGCACCCTTGTTTCCAGTCTTGCATTTTTGAAGGGAGGTGATTTGGGGGCCTGCATCTTCTCAGTAGAAGATGTAAGGATTCACTTTTGTTTATGCGCTTTAGGCTTTGAAGTGGAGGGTGTGGGATAAAAAATAGAGGTGTGGCCATGCTGCCACCCTGAGGCTTGGTGACCTCAAGCATATGTGCGAACATAGCTTTGTTTAAGTTTATTAAAGTTCCTAAGGCATTAATAACTCATTTAGTTTTAAGTTTGTTACCCAATTCTTGTTTTAAAAAAGTTGAATGAATCTAGGCTACATTAAAAACTTAAAATTTTGCAGCACCAGTTACATTTTTACAGAGATTTTGAAAATTGAAGTTTGATAAATCGTGTTGTTTGACAAGCCTATGGATAACCCCTACTAGATATAATGGTACTTAATCATATCCTCTTAACTTGTTTGACAAGCAATGTAAAAAGATATGAAGAATGATTATTCAATTGTGATATGCCTGTGATTTGGAGAAGGTGTATGTTGGGAAGGGTCCTTTATATCCCATCTTCTTGAAAGTGGCACTTACAACTTCTTTGGAGAATAAAGATTCACCGTTTGCATCGTTCAACTACGCATGTTGTCGATTCTTTACACAGGAGATAGTGATCTTCAGTCGTTGCACCGTCGTGGTGAGGACTTTTGTTCCATGTTCCCTTTTTTGGACATGTAGTCTAGAATTCCTGAATATGTGACTCACAAAACACTGAGTCTATAGAGATTGCTAAAGCATAAATGCTATTGCGTAAGAATTGAGAAATTGGATCGTAGACGGGATCACCAATGGGTTCAAGTGATGTGGTGATGTTGTTATATGGTCTGAACTCTAGGTTTTGAGCGGCCATAGAAAGATTGTCGATTGTTAGTAGGGTTTAAGAGATAGGAAGGTATTAAGAGGGTTTGCTTTCATATGAAGATTAAAGATGACAATAGTAGGAAAAGTTTAGATATAAAAGTTTATCTATAATATATAATAGTGTTATTATAAAAATTTTACCATCGTAACTGTAAAATCCGATGGCTTGTGATGATGGAACAGTCTTTTCAGGCAACTACAAAGATGTCACTACGTATCAATAGATAACAGTGGGTCCTACCGGATCTTTTTAAAAGACATGTACCAAAGTCATTCTATCTGCCGAATTGCTCTTATCTGGAAAACTTGTGATAGTTCGATAGATGCCCGTTTACCATTTTGGTTATCAATAAAGCATTTTTCACAATTTTTATTAGATATCATTATGTATTCATTTAATTATTCAAAGTTCATCATTCCAATAGCAGATACAAGATACTTAAATTTTGTTTCATCAAATGCCTTTGTGTAAAGATGCATATTGTCCATTTGCATGGACTTTAATTAGTTTAATGATTTCCTTTCTACACAATCGCTAATGAAATGATACATGATGTCATTGTGCTTTGTCTTTGAATGTGAATTGGATTGTTGGTTATTGAGATGGCACTTTTGTTGTCAATTTGAATTGGACTGTTCATGAAGGTTACTCCATAGTCTCTAAGTTGAGTTTTAATCCGTAGCACCTGAGCATAATAACTAGATACAACAATATACTCATCTTCATTAGTTGATGTAGACATACATGTATGCTTATTGCATTGCCATGAGACCAATCTTCCCCCTAAAAATCGACATCCTCTTGAAGTGGTTTTTTTTGTTAATGTTGCATCCTCCATAGTCACTATGTATATATCCAAAGAGATTGAAGTCAACACTCGTAGGATACTATAATTCCAACTTAGGTTCCCCTTTACGATACTTTAAAAATTCTCTTGGCATCCATTAGATGTGACATTATTGGAGCAGCTTGAAATCTTGAACACAAGCATGTGGTAAACATGATATATGGTCTGCTGGTTGTGAGGTACAATAGAGATCCAATGATGGCTCTGTACTACTGCTGATCAACTGCTTTCCCCTCAAGATTAGGAGTTGATGAACATGTCTTAGACATTGGAGTTTTATTAGCCTTAGCATCAGTAGCTTGAAATCTTACTAAGATGTCTTGAACATACTTAATTGATTTATGAAAACGCCATCAGCGGTTTATTTCACTTGCAGCCTTTGAAAGAAAGTAAGTTCTCCCAACGGAACTCATCTCAAACTTTGACTTCATGAGACTTTCAAAGTCTTTACACAAGCTCTCATTTGTAGACCTAAATATGATATCATCCACATATACTTGTACCAAAATTATGTCCAAATCAACTTTCTTGATGAAGAAATTTTTATTTATAGATACTATGGTATTTCCATTCTTTAGGAGAAAGGTAAAGAGAGCCTCAAACCATTTCCTCAGATGTTGAAGAAGACCATAAAGGGCTTTATCAAGTTCGCATACATGATCTGTGTGAATCCAAGGATCGCAATCAAGAATTATCAGTGTTAGATTGGAATCGAGTTAACGATTGCGAAATGATCATTAATCGTTGCTTATTTGATTAATTAGTAAAAATCACACACAATGAATATTAGTAATAAAGAACAAAATGATTTCAACACAATCCTAGATCTAACAATCTGGATACTCTGGATCTTCAAAGCCAGAAGCCTCATACCATTTCTTCATCAATTTGATCATAGATGTGAATCCAAGGATCACAATCAGGAATTATCAGTGTCGGTTGATTGCAAGTCAACATTTGCAAAATCAACGTTGGCTTGGTTTAATTATTTTGCAGTAAATTTTAATATCAACAGAAATGCAAGAACACACTAAAAAGAAACACAATTAATGAATAATACGTATTTCATTAAAACATGTTAATGATTACAAATAATGAATGAATGATATTAAATGTTGGTGATGGATGATGTGACGGCTGCTAGGGTTTGATTGAGAGATTTGATGGGATGTTTGCTGTTTGTGAAATTGTCGTATTGCTATTGCTGTTGGCCGTGCTTGATTCGAAACCTAGGATCCATTTATATAGACAATGATGTTTCTGTTATAGGAAACACCGGATCTAATGGGATTTTAATTATTTCTGTTAAGGAATCATCGGATTTCTTGGGATGCACATAACTGCCTTGTTGACTTGTTGACTCGTAACACTTGTATTATACAAGTGTTTGGACTCCTCAGGAATATAATCTTCCGTAGATGATTTGTTCTTCCGCAGAAGTCTTGTTCTTCCGAAGCAATCTTGTTCTTTAGAAGCAATCTTGTCCATCCGCAGCAATCCTCACTTGAACTCATTCACTTGAACTCCAGTTGATTTGTTCATCCTCAGATGATCTTCGGATGATTTGTTACTTGTAAGAAATATATCTACGGAAGAACAAAATGTTCATCCGTAGATGTTTCGTACACTTGGTCAATTTCAGAATTTGACCAAGTATTATGATTGTACCTGCAATTATCCATAATAACACATACATATATGGGTTAGCATATATAATTAATGGATGCATAATAAATGACAATTACAAATATTTATTACAAGAATTGATTAAAGTTCTAAGCCTATACAAATTGATCTAGACCTATAAGTCCTAGATCTAACAATACTCCCCCTTAGGCTTAGATCCTTGTAATCAATCCTTCAAAACAGAAAGCTCCTTGACTTTGGCAATGATCTTGTTGTAGACGTAAGACACAACAATCTTCTGATCATCATACTTGTAGTTGATCTTCATCTTACTGAACTTCTTCAGAGTCTCAAAGCTTATTCCCAGAACATCTTCCTCCGTAGTGAGTGTGTCTAACACATTGTTGTTATTCACCACTTCTAGCTCATCTTGTTCTGAAATTCTGAGTTCTTTGAACTCATCAAAAGTTGTCCCCTTCAGCAGTCCAGCATTAAATCTTCTTCTTTCGTAGGCTTTGTCATGTAATTTGTCATTCACTTGTATCACATGGACATGCAGGAACAAATCATTTTGTGCTTTTTCATCAGCCAGCTTGGGAAAGAATTTGTCATTAAGGTACGAGGTGTTGCTGGGATGAAGTAATTTGATTTCCACAGGATCAAAGATTCTAATCCGGTCAGCTTTCTTGTTTTCAGCATTTCTTAGCAGGACCAACTCCTTTGTTTTCTTAACATAACCCCATTCAGTTAAAGGGTATGTGAATTGAGTGCCTTCAATGCATTTGATTGCTGCTGTAGTTCTACTTATGTAGCCAACCCTCTTCAAGAATTCATCATCTACAGATTCTGAGTCAATGGACTTGTATCTTTTAAGCCGTTTGACTCTCTTCTGATGCTCTGCATCTTCTCTTTTAGCTTCTTTGAGGACATCATCTTTAAATTTAGTCTTGAGCTTTCCCACTAGAGTTGAGAAGTCTCTTCCTCTAGGGTGAATTGGATAATTGCAAATGATCAGACTTGAAGATCTTTGATGTCATTCTCTGGCAGACTCACCACTGAAAATACATCATTGAAGTATTCAACTCTTCCAGATGTTCTTTTAATAATAGCACAATCCCAGTCTAGATCATATTTCCAGGCCATGATCCTGTTCTCTTCCACAGAACTGGTAGTTGTGAGGTGGTCTATTAGTTGTATCGGAGTGGATTTCTGTTCAGTTATCTCCCTCACTATAGTGCCAAGTGGCCATACTTTGCCTGGTATTACTTCTCTTGGCTCTCTGATCAATTTGCCCTTCCTTTTGTGCTGATCTTTAGATTCAACTGTTATAGGTTCAGCAGAAAGTTTGCTTTGTTACTCATAGGATGGATGTGGAGCTTCAGTTCTGAATTTAACACCAGTATCCAGCTGAATTTTCATCACATGCTCCATCATCCTTCTAAGTTCTCTTACTGACCTTCCCTTAAGCTCATGTGGTTTGTAGTTATGGCCTTGTAACCAGCAAGTCATGTAGTATTTGCTCAGCTTAGCTGTGTCACAATGTCCCAACTCTTTCTTTATCTTCTGGATGGATTGAAAGGTGCTGAAAGCTTCATAGTCACAATTTGGAATCATAAAGCATGCAAGCTCAAATTCTTTCAACAGATTCTTCATCTCAGTCATGTTTAGCCTCTCAACCATGTCATAAGGGAAACCATGGTTTATGAGTGTCATGAACATGGTTGATTCAGGCCTCTCTTCTAATATGTCTTTTGTAGTCAGAAGATCATCAGCCTTTGAAACTTCCTGATCTGTTGGAGAGTCTTTATTGATCAGCTCTTTCCATTCTTCATCACTGTCATCATCCTGGTGAGAGATAGACTTCACAGTAGATAAATCTACTGAAGGTGTGTGTTCAGGAGATGTGAGCTTTTGTTTCTTGGAAGAACTTTCATCAGTTGTCATCTTCTTCTCTGCAGCACCAAGATACTTTCTCCTTCTTGAATACAAAATTAGCTCTTTTGATGCCTCAGCAGATTGTTTTGATTGAACAGTTGAAACAGCAGCATTTGACTCTAATGCACAGATCTTCATTTTGAGCTGCTCAATCTCTTCTTCTTTTCTTTTTATCACATTTGATTGAGCGGACATAGAGTTAATTGCTTGTTCAAGCTCCATCATCATCCTTTCTTTTTCTTCCTTTTCAGTTTCTGCTGACTCTTTAAGTTCAGACTCCTTAGTAAGTAGAGCATCAATGACTTCATTGTTGCATTGAGCATCTTCTCTCAGCCTTTTTATTCTAGCTTCTTGCTTCATCAGCTCTTCATCTTTTTCTCTGATCACTCCCTTCAGCTCCTGTATTCTTTGCTTTCTTTTGTTTGATTTCAGCACTAGCTTGTTGTACTCAGCAACCAGATAACTCTTGCTGACAGGGATATCATTATCACTTAGATCATCTTCATTGTAGGCAATCACATCAACATAGTTTGCTTCTTCTTCTTCTTTTTAATGTTGAGCATCAATCTCATCATCATTTACTTCTTTCGGGTCTACACTTGCTGAGCTTGAACTGGGCTCAATGGCTTGATCTGCCAGTTCTTGATGTGGTTGTTGTTGTTGCTGATGGTCAGTCACCGGAAAGACTGGTTTAGTTTTATTTAAGAGTACATGGGATTTAGTTTTGGTTAAAGACAGTTGAACTGTACTTGCTTGTAAGGCTAACTCTGTCTCCCTAGTGTAAATACTCTCAGTGGATGAATTTTCTGGATATGGAGGTTGTTGAAAAAGTTGCATTTGAAGCTGATTTGGTGATTGAGGGTGAATTGGAGAGATAGGTTTTGTGTTTTGGCTGGCAGGTGAATTTGATAGGGATGGTTGAGGTTAATGATGTATGGGTGATGTATCTGGTGAGTGAGTGTCTTGAACAGAGTTGGTTGATGAAACCTCCTGTTGATCTTCCCACACAAGCTCTTGAGGAATGTTTGCATGAGCATCTACCACATGATCAAACATGGGCATGTCTCCTCCTTCATATTTCCCAGATATTTTATTCAGTACTGATCTCCCAAGGTGTGCTTGAACGAACACATCACCATCCACAGTAGTTCCAGGCAGATCAGCATTGATGATTAGTTGCAGAAACCTTGGAAACATGTACATCTTGTCAGCCTTCTGTACTTTGATGTGATCACATAAGCAGTTGAAGATGTACTTTGAGTAGTTGTAGGTTCTTCCCTCAAAAACACCAATAATGCCTGAAGAGATATGCCTTGAAAATCTGTCAAGTCCAGATTTCCTGTTTGAGATGCACTTAAGATAAATGTGACATCTGTTTGGCTTGCAAAGTCTTCCTTTCTTTATTTCTCCTTTCTCGAAGTCACCATCATACCCCATCAGTAGAAAGACTTTTTCTATGTATTCATTGTCAAACACATCAGGGTGACCAGCTTCTATATCTCCCAACTCAAGAACCCTTCTTATTGTTTGTTCATTCACTCTCAGTCTTTGATTCTTCACATCAGCCACAATAACTTGACCATCTTCCTCTATTTGGGCGGAGTTCCAGAAATCAATGATGTGCGATTGGTGAATCACAGGCTCTGCTGATAAGGCATAGAACAGCCTGGATCTTCTTAGATATCGGATAATGTCTTGACACCCTACTGAAACAGGATCGTCAGGGTTTAGGAAGGCACACACATTGTGTTCTTTTGCAAATCGATTATCCATCTGTTCAGAAGAAGAAGATTTCGTTAGAATCATATTGAGAATACGAACAGTTGTGAGATTAAACAAGATTCGAATGGTTCATTATTGAAACATTACGACATGTTTTACCTTGAACACAACGATCTGAGAGCACAGATATATGTTTGTTTTAATGTTTTGATTTGGTAAAATTTGAAAGTTATCGAAGGGGGAAAAGTCTGTTGAGAGTGTGTTTTTCTAGGTCTGACTAAAATGAACTGAGAAGGCAAATAATGAATTTTGAAGTCAAACATCATCATTTATACTCTTAGACACACTAATACATCATCATTTATACTCTCAGACACATTAATGTTTAACACTTTAATGAAGTGGGACCCACAACAAATTCTTCCGCAGATCATCTGAAGATATCTTAACGACACCTGTTGATGAAGTATAACTTGCATTTTCACAGATTACCAAACTATGAAATTAAATTATTTTTGTTGATCTTTGCTCATCCGTAGTTTACCAATCTACGGATAAACATTTAAATTTTCCACACTGTAGCTTCTGCTGATGCTTAAGATGGCACAATGCAGAGAAATATTGTTGTATGGTCCAAGTCCATTGCTTAGAACCATTTATTGCTTTTGGACCTTGTTGACTTTGTATTCATGACAATTTAACACAAGTTTAAAATGATTTTAAAGAAAATTTCATGTATCCAGGAGCTAAGATGGTGCTCAGATTCTAATTCCTTCAAATTGATAATGAAATAGACAAAGCTGCTGATTGATAAACTTAACTTCATGAATTCTACTCCCCTTAAATTTGTGATTAATGATGACATTAAGCATTTATCATAAATTTCTAAGAAGAATAGCATGAGTGACATTTAACTGTATGATGATGCTCAGGCATATATACACATATGATGGGATCATACTATAATACTAAGCCTCTTCCTGATGAGTTATTTTGTTGAATTGATACCTGAACAAAGTTCTGATTGCAAGTATATTGTCCACTTAAATCCATACAAGAGCTCATGTATCAACTAGGCATGCTGTTTATCATGTTTTCATATTGATTTGGAAATAACTGTTATGGGCTTCACATTCAATTCACAAAGATTTTGTCCTCCCTTTGCAAGTCAAATCATCACTTTTTCACACTTAAGAACTATGTACTTTAAGTTATAAATTCTATCTTGAGATGCATTAGGCATCTCATTAATGCAATGATGTAAAGCTCTAGATTAATATACAATTGATCACATTGGATTCTTTTGAGAGCTTAGATATGATCATCATCAGGTCACCAGGTCTTTACTCACGTAAAACAGAGGTGCCTTTAACCCAGGTCTTTGTTCACACAAAACAGAGGGATGATGAGGATCATGATCTTTTCACCTTTTGTAACTGATATTCAGTATGGTGATCATACACCCAGGTCTTTGTTCACACAAAACAGAGGGAGTATGATTTGCAAAGATAAAAATTATAAAGTGTTTTTACATAGTGTGTTTAGATGAGTGATTTGGTCACATTAGAATAAGACTCACTTTGTATTCTCAAAATGAAGTTTCCCACAAACAATCACTTAGCATTATGTTTGGCATGCACTCAGTGTAGTTTCCACTCAAGATGAATCTACTCACATATCAAGAAACTTGCTTAGATTTATTGTTATTTATGAATTCAGGAATAAGCACAGATATAGTGTACTATCATTTCCCATGCATATGTCATGCTGAAGCATCATTACACACAGTATTTTGTTTGTTCAAATTGATTAATCTAAGTTAATCATGCTTAGAGACTCAATCAGAAAATTAAATCTGACTGAATCAAAGGCTTTAGTGAATAAATCAGCAAGCTGATTTGTTGTATCCACTTTGACTAACTTAATTAAACCTTTTTCTGAGCAGTCTCTCAGAAAATGATATATTATCTCAATATGTTTTGTTTTACTATGTTGCACAGGATTAGCAATTATAAACATAGCAGCAAAATTGTCTATGTAAATTGAAGTTTGAAGGAAGTAGTAACCATAGTTAAGCAATTGGTTTTGCAACCAAAGGACTTGAGAGCAACCAGCTGAAGCAGCTATGTACTCAGCCTCAGCTGTGGATACAGATACATTGGTTTGTTTCTTGCACTGCCATGATACTAGCCTTGGTCCGATGAATTGACAACCACCAGTTGTTGATTTTCTGTTACTGTTACATCCACCATAGTCACTGTCTGAGTATGAGTACAGTGTAAAGTCACCATCCTTTGGATACCAAAGTCCAAGTCCTGGTTTTCCTTTGAGGTATCTGAAAATCCTTTTTACAACATTCAGATGAGACTCCCTTGGATCAGATTGGTACCTAGCACACACACATACAGCAAACATAATGTCAGGTCTACTGGTAGTTAGATACATAAGTGAAACTATCATTGATCTATATAATTTTTGATCAATAGATTTTCCTGAAGGATCAGGAACAATCTTGTCAGTTGTTGATGCTGGTGTTTTGCATGAGGATACTTCAGCAAGGTTGTATTTCTTCAAAATTTGGTGTATGTATTTTTCTTGATTGATGAATATCCCATCTGGTTTTTGATGAACTTGAAGACCAAGAAAGAAGGTTAATTCACCCATTGAACTCATCTGAAATTCAGATTTCATCAGCTTTTCGAAATTTACACACAATCTCTTATTAGTTGACCCAAATATAATGTCATCAACATATATTTGAACAACTAAGAGATCTTGATGTTCTTTTTTGAGAAAGAGTGTCTGATCAATGGTTCCTCTTTTGTAGCCATGCTTGAGCAAGAAAGATGATAGTGTTTCATACCACTTTCTTGGTGCTTGATGAAGACCATACAAGGCTTTATCTAGCTTGTATACTCTATGAGGATAGTGAGGATCTTCAAAACCGGGGGGTTGTGACACATAAACTTCCTCATCAATCTCCCGTATAGGAATGCACACTTGACATCCATTTGATACACAGTGAACTTCTTATATGTTGCATAAGCTAGAAACACTCTTATGGCCTCAATTCTTGCAACTTGTACAAATACTTCATCATAGTCTATTCCTTCTTCTTGTGTGTATCCTTGTGCAATCAACCTTGCTTTGTTTCTTACAATAATCCCTCTATCATCCAGTTTGTTTTTGTATAGCCACCTTGTTCCAATAGGATGTTGACCTTCGGGCAAATCAACTAGAGACCATACCTTTTGCTTTCTAAATTGTTGAAGCTCTTCTTGCATAGCTTCAATCCAACTATTGTCTTTTAAAGCAGCAGTGATGTTTGGAGGGACCACTTGAGAAAGAAAACAACTGAAGAGACAAAGGTTGGCAGTACCACTTTGGCTCCTTGTAGTTCTCTTTGTAAGATCTCCAATGATGTTGTTGACTAGATGAGTCTTATGGATTCTCATTGATGGAGTTGATTCAACTGGCATAGATGATTCCAGGTTAGTCATTTCCATTGCCTCAGACTGATCCAACCCAGGTTGAGAGTTTAGAAAATAGTCAAAATGTTCAACATGAGGTGAAGAATCATGGGTGTCTTTTGTATGGGCTGTAAGATCATCTCCAGTATCGATTTGCTCTTCCGTAGGAACTTTTCCGGAATCATTTTGCTCTTCCGTAGGAACTTCTCCGGAATCATTTTGCTCTTTCGTAGGAGTTACAGGAACTTCTCCGGATAAGTGAGGACTTGAAACATTTCCAATGTTTGTTGTATTCACTTGAGAGCATGGATCTGGTTAAGGGACAACATTCACATCTCCAGATGCACCATGTTCATTTCCACATGAAGTGTCTGCAGCTGCTGCTGATGTGCTTCCACCCGAGGATGTGTGTATCCTTGGAGGATCAGCAGATAATGTTACTTCAGTCATATGAGGTGGAACAAATGGATAACATACTTCATCAGATCCTGCAATGTTCAAATGATCATAGTTAAATGATTTAGTTAGAGCATCTATGTCAAACAACCATGATGAACCTTTAACTGACTTAGTGAATACAGATTCATCAAAGGATACATTAGGAGTTTCTTCCACAATGTTATGTTGTGGAATATAAATCCTATAAGATTTAGATGTTGAAGAGTATCCAACAAAGAAACCATCATATGCTTTTTCTGAAAATTTTCCCAATGACTCTTTTATGTTTAAAATAGATACATGACATCCAAAGACTTTAAGATATCCTATGTATGTTTTCTTTTAAACAAGAGCTCATAAGGAGTTTTGTTATGTTCTTTGACAATTAATGTTCTGTTTTGAACATTGCATGCAGTATTCACAGCCTCAGCCCAAAATGTGATGGGCAATTGTGAATCAGCTAGCATTGTTCTGGCTGCTTCAATGAGAGTTCTGTTTCTTCTTTCAGCAACTCCATTTTGTTGTGGAGTTCTTGGTGCACTGAATTGCCTTGTAATACCTTTGCTCCTGCAAAAGGAATCCAATTCAAAATTGACAAATTAAGTACCATTGTCACTCCTAAAAATTTTAACTTTTGTATCAAGTTGATTCTCAATCTTGATCACAAAGTCCATTAATATTTCTGATATTTCACTTTTTGTTTTATGAAAAAGACCCATGTGAATCTTGTGAAATCATCAACTATCACCAAACAATATTGCCTTTTTCCAATGCTCATCACATTGGTAGGACCAAACAGATCCATGTGAAGCAATTTGAGTGGTGTAGTATTAGTATTGATAATTTTGGATTTATGTGACACTCTTGTTGTTTTCCTTTATAACAAGAAGAACAGTGAGTTGAGCAATGAAACTCTTTGTTTGGCAATCCAATGACCAGGTCATTTTTCACCAATTTGTTCATGTTCTTCATGTTAGAATGGACAAGCCTTCTATGCCATAGTTGAGATACATCTTCTGATAACTTAGATAGAAGGCATGTTTCATGTTTTGTGAGGGATGTGTTGTTCATATCCAAAACATAAGTGTTTCCTTTTCTTGCTGCTTTGAGGAGGACCCATTCTTCTGGAACATTAAATCCTGGCTTAAGAATGTAACAATTAGTATTATCAAACAATGTGGTATAATTTTGATCACAAATTTAAGACACACTTAGTAGATTATACTGTAAATTTTCATAATAATTTACTTTCTCAAATTTGAGCACACCATTTGTTATCATTCCTTCATCAACAATTTTACCACTCTTTTTATCCCCACCAAATGCCACATAAGAAGCAATTTTATGTTTGAAATCATGGAGAAGAGAACAGTTTCGTGTCATATGCCTGGAACAACCACTATCAACATACCACTTGTTGTCAGCTCTCCAATATTGTTCCTGCATTTAAAAATAAATCAGTTAGAATTGACAACCCAAGTCTTAATGATCTTGGGTTTGTCAACAGTGTCTAAAATAGTTACTCCTTCTTGAACAAGTCTTGAAGTTTCAATTTTAGTTTTGGTTGATTCATTCTGAGTTGTTTCTGATGAGGATGATTCTGTTGAATGGGATGTTGATGAACTAGGTTCTTGTTTCCCAATTTCTTCTTGATCCAACTTAATTTTGTTCATTTGAGACTTTGGTTTTGATAATGAAACTTTATGATTAAATGTCTCACAATCTTTTGTTTTTGAATGAAGTATATGATTTCGCTTTTCAAATTTATCAAAGAATGCATCATCATCCTTTGTTTCCTTATCAGTCAAATCTACCCTTTTGTGAGGTGTTTTTGACTGCTGGAAAGTTGGTTTTTTCTTCAATGTATTAGCACTTGATGATGTTTTGTCCTTTGATTTTGACTTTGATTTTTGTTCAGACTTCTTCAGTTTTGAACCCTTTTCACAATCAGTAGATTGAGTATCTGATTCAGACTTATCTGATTCTTTCTTCTTTGTGCCTTTGTCTTGTTCTTTTTGTTGAAATAACATTCCTGAGTGGAATGGTTATTTTTGTTGCAGATGGCACAATGTTTGTTGAAGTAGCAATCAGCAGTCATGTGATTGTTCATATTGCAAATAGAGCAATAGCTACTGAAGTAACAATCTTCAGTATTGTGATTTTTCATGTCACACCATTTGCAATACTTTTCATCTGATTCTTTCTTAGAATCATTCTTATGGTTTGCTGACTTTTGATGTTGTTCTTTCTTCTTCAGCTTTGGATGTGCTTCTTCTTTTTCCACTTTATGCACATTTTGATTGTTTGTTGCTGAATTCCTCTTCTGTAGAGGGTCTACTGAATCATCATTAACTTCTACTGAAGTTTTCTTTTTCCGTAGATCTGGTACAGGAAAAAGGCTCTTCTTCCATTGATGATTGCTGAAGCCTTTTTCTTTTCTTTTTCCTTGGATTTCTCTCTTTCCTCAGTAGAAGTAGAGTATTGTTGCTGATTTAGTTCTTGAAGACCTTCATTCAACTGAGCTATTTTCTTGCAAATGGTTTTCAGCATGTTTCTTTGTTTAGGAGGGTATGGCAACTTTGATTCTTCAAGCACTTTTGGAATATTTGTTTCAAACACAACATTCTTACCCTTATTTAAAAGATCAGCATCATGTTCATCAGAATCATCCAAGTCATCCACTCATCTAAGTCAAATTCTGAATTAAATTGATTAATCTTTTCTGATTCAGAAGCCTCAGTTTCATTCACCTTATTATCAAAGTTTTGTTGATTTGAGCTAGTTCCTATATTGGTGCTAGGCACAAAATGTTTTGAAAGATTATTTGTCATTGATTCAGGCAAAGAAACATAGTTATTGTTAATTGGTGGTGCCACAACATTGTATCCCAACCCAGACCTTTTCTTTGATTCAATATGAGAATTTAGTAATTTCTCATATTGCAGAGATGAGAGCTGAAACTTCTGAAGTTTCACTTCAGTTGATGCATGATCAGCCATGGATTTGGTTAAGGAAGTGGTCAGATGCTCAACTTGTGCTTTCAAACTGTAATTTTCAGAAACAATTTTGTCTAAATCCTTTTGTAAAGAGTTAATTTTAATTTGATATAGTTTATGTTCTCTTACATGAGATTCATTCAAAATCATTGTTTCTTTAACTTTATCAGCTAATTGTTGAGCATAGACTCTATATCTTTCTACTTCCTTAACACATATTGATAAACATAATCTGTCTCTTACCTCACTTGCCATGGGTGGAACCTTGTTTTCCATGTGAGCCATTAGAGCTTGATTTTCTTCTTAGATTTCCTTCTCATACACACTCCAGTCACAGGTTCCATCTTGAAGAATGATCGGCCCAGAAGCTTTAGAGTTGCTAGTTCCTGCTGGTGAATTGGTGGCTAGTGGGGATGAGTTGGTCAGTTGTGGTTGTCTAAAATATCTTTGAGTTGATGAAGGTTGTTTTCCCTGATGATTCTGATGTTGTGTTGTGTCAGAATTTTGTTGATTGCATTCTCTAGAAAAGTGTCCATAGAGATTGCACTTGAAGCATCTTACCTTTGACTTATCAACTCCTATACGTGATGATTTACTTGCAGCAGCCAAATTCTTGTTTCTTCTCAGATATTGTTTGGCTCTATAGGCAATCATTGCCATTTGCCATTGTAGATCCATTTCCTCCACTACATCCGGAGGCAGTTCTTCTAGATCTTGTTGGCACATGTTGGCAGTTGGCAATGTACTTCCTAGATACGCTTGAAAGCTTGAACTGAATGCTGCAAAAGCTGCCTTTTGTTCTTCAGAGTCTAGAATGACAATGATAGACTCTGAATTGTTGGAAGATGGTTTTTCAGATGATTTGTCTCTTTGATCATCAGATCTTTCTTTTTCTTTTCTTGACTTACTTTGAGAAGATTTCTTTGAAGGTTTTGAAGCATAGAAGCTTACTTCCTCTTCATCTTCATTCAAAGTACAAGAGTTATCACCATCATTACTGGATATGAAAGCACTTCCAACACTTCTTGTTTCTTTAAAGTGATATGGTGATACATGAGTTCTTATACTCTTGTTTCTTGATTTCTCATCCAGTTCAAGAGCCTCAACTTTAGCCACTAAAGTGTCTAGTCCGACTGCTTTGAGATCTATGGTATTCTTGAACATGGATACAGTTTGCTTCCAACTTTCTGGTAAAGTATGGAGCATTTTCTTGTTCAATTCCTCATTTGTGTATTTCAACTCCAGAATGTTCATTTCTGTGACAAGTTGCATAAACCTGTGGAGTTGTTGAGGAATTGATTCACCCTCAAATGATGAAAAGTTTCCTATTGTGAACGAATGGTGTCTTTCCTAATGCTTCGGATTTCATCACTCCCTTCACAAAGTGTATGAAGAATCTTCCACAAGGAATTTGCTGTTTTGTAATTTTCACATCTGATCAATATTTCTTCTGGCAAAGCCATACTAAGCAAGCTATATGCTTTGATATCAATTTTAACCTTCTTAATATCATCAGGTGAAAGATCTTTTGTGCTGATGGGTTGATTGTTATCATTATAGTCCGGCCCAAGGGTGGGTGGAATATAAGGACCTTCTGTTATAGATACCCATAAGTCAGAATCTATATAATTTACATGATTCCTAAACTTGATCTTCTATGATTTGAAGTCTGCTTTTGTTTCCAACTTTGGTGGTTGGTAAGATGATCCACTGAAGTTGCTCATGATTGGTTGAGATCTGAGATGTTAATTGATGAAGATGATCAACAGGATCTGCTATTCAATTGATTTGAATATAGATCCAAGTTAATCTCACCTACTACTGTTGAACGAAAAGCAAGTTTCACACAAATCCCTTTTAAAAACAATAGATCTAATCAGTAACAACTAACAAATCTACAGAATTCAAAGCAATTAAACACAACTAACACTGATAGATCAATTGATCTAAATCAATGAGCACTTCGCTCTGATACCACCTGTGAATCCAAGGATCGCAATCAGGAATTATCAGTGTCGGTTGATGGCAAGTCAACGTTTGCGGAATCAATGTTGGCTTGGTTTAATTGTTTTGCAATAAATTTTAGTATCAACAAAAATGCAAGAACACACTAAAAAGAAACTCAATTAATGAATAATACGTATTTCATTAAAACATGTTAATGATTACAAATAATGATTGAATGATATTAAATTTTGGTGATGGATGATGCGACGGCTGCTAGGGTTTGATTGAGAGATTTGATGGGATGTTTGCTGTTTGTGAAATTGTCATATTTCTATTGCTGTTGCCGTGCTTGATTCGAAACATAGGATCCATTTATATAGACAATGATGTTTCTGCTATAGGAAACACCGGATCTCTTCGGATTTGAATTGTTTCTGTTAAGGAATCATCGTATTTCTTGGGATTCACATAACTGCCTTGTTCACTTGTTGACTCGTAACACTTGTATTATACAAGTGTTTGGACTCCTCAGGAATATAATCTTCCGTAGATGATTTGTTCTTCCGCAGAAGTCTTGTTCTTCCGAAGCAATCTTGTTCTTTAGAAGCAATCTTGTTCTTTAGAAGCAATCTTGTCCATCCGCAACAATTCTCACTTGAACTCATTCACTTAAACTCCAGTTGGTTTGTTCATCCGCAGATGATCTTCGGATGATTTGTTACTTGTAAGAATTATATCTACGGAAGAACAAAATGTTCATCCGTAGATGTTTCTTACACTTGGTCAATTTCAGAATTTGACCAAGTATTATGATTGTACCTGCAATTATCCATAATAAGACATACATATATGGGTTAGCATATATAATTAATGCATGCATAATAAATGACAATTACAAATATTTATTACAAGAATTGATTAAAGTTCTAAGCCTATACAAATTGATCTAGACCTATAAGTCCTAGATACTTAAAGGCTGATGCAACTAAAGCAACCAAAGAGCTCTTCAGCATGCATGCATGAAGTGTGGAGTAGAGGTACTTCAAAAGTTTTACACAACTCAAAGAAAAATAAGCTAAGAGTAAAATCTTCCAAAGCCAAAGACCAAATCTTTCAAAGCCAAAGATGAAGTCTTCCGAAGCCTCAGAGACAAAGTCTTCCGAAGCCAAAGACCGATTTCTTCCGAAGACAGAGAAGACATGCTTTTTCTAATAACCTTTTGACAAAAGTTGAGCAACTTTCCGCTGCCACTCTGAAGACTAAGGTCCATGCTTTTGTCAACTGTAGATTATGGTCGTTGGTCTGTAATTTTCAGTTTCGTTCCTTTTATCCTTTTTCTAGTATATTAGGATGTGAGCTATAGTCACAAGTCAAAAGGCAATATGCCATTTGACTGTACATTGATCTTGTTGTCTAGATTTGTGTTTCCAGCTGGCTTTTAAAGTATAGCCAACTTTAGGATGCAGTATAAAGTATCTTAGTTCTTGTATTTATTTTTATGCTTTGTAACAATTTTAATAGAACTTGAGAGCAATATACAACATTGTTGAAAACCAGACTTATCTTGTTCTTGTTCTTTGTTCTATCTCTTACTTTCTTGTGTTCATAGCATCTTTAACTTAAAACTGGTTTCCTATTTGATCTATTAAGTTTTCTAATACTCTCCTCATTATAAAACTGATTGTATTGACCACCTTTAAATAGTCCCGTAATTGGTATCAAAGCATTTTAGGCTCTTGATTGTAAGATCTCATCATCTTAAATCCTTTCTGTTTCACAAATCACTTAATAACTCAAATGGCAGCTCTCACAAAGGCTGATATGGAAATGAATACTATGAAAAAGTCTCCACTTATCACTCCTGATGACTTTGATACTTGGTGCCAAAAAATGGAAGGCTTCATCAAGTCTCAAGACAGTAGGATGTGGGGATCTTTTGTCTTAGGACCTCATGTACCATGCACCTCTTTAGTTGCTACTGGTGGTGACATGATACCAAAGAAGTGGTTGACTACTCAGAAGAAGATTGTAAGAAGCTTGATGTAGATTAGAAAGCCATGACCACCCTCCAAACTGCTCTTCCAAACTCTATCTACAGAGGCTTCAAGAAGTGTAAAACTACTAAGCAACTATGGGATGCACTGAAGCTCATGTATGAGGGGCCTAATGAAGCTAAGAGAACAAGAAAGACCTCTTGAAGCAGCAGTTTGAGAACTTTACCTTTAAGACAGGTGAAACCATGACTCAACAATACTTTAGGTATGTTGAGATTATGGATACTCTAATGGATGTTGGAGTAACTCTTGAGAATAGGGACATTGTGAAGAAGTTCATGTCCTCTCTTCCCAGACAATGGACACACTATTGTGTGGTCATTAAGAGGATTGAAAATCTCAAGACCCATACTCTCACTGAGTTGTATGGTGTCCTCAGTGTATATCAGATGAAGATGAACATGCAAATTCCATTTAGCAACTCCAACAATCAGCAGAGTTCAGCCCTTGATATGATTGAAAGGGATTGTAGAGAACCATAAAATCATCTCATCTTCTACCCTGAAAACTCACAAAAAGGTCCTTTCATCACCTTCTCGGAGACACTAAAGGAGAGCTACATCCAAGGAAGCCCATTCTAAGAGACAAGCTCTTCTCAAGACCTTATGTCTACTGATGAAAGCAGTGGAAACTTTCTCTTCACCCTTGAAGACTCGGACTGCATCCATCCAAATGATGTGGAGTACATGGAGATAGTCCAACAGTTCTCACTCATAGAGCTAAGAAGTTCTACAAGAGGACAGGGAGGAAGTTTCCTAGCAATACACCAAGTGAACAATTTAGGTGGACAAAAAGCAAGGTGAAGTGTTACAACTGTAACCAAATGGGACACTTTGCTAGGGAGTGTATGGCACCAAGAACAAATAATGGCCAAGCACAACCCAGACCAAACTACACTGATGGAGCTCCACACACTAAAAAAAGCTCAACCAGCAAGCTGTAGTTGCTGTTGAAGAGGGAGGGTTTGATTGGAGTTTCCAGGTTGAAGATGCATCTCCAAACCAATCACTGATGGCTGATCATGAAGAAGCCAAGGTATTGGAACATCTTTATACCTGTGAATGCATTGCTAAAGTTAACATATACAGGTCCTATAACTTGGAGATGAAATATGACCTTGAGTCCTTAAACATCTTAAAAGCTGATTTTAAAAGAGCTGAAAATATTTATAAACTTGAAATAGAAGATCTAGAGAAAACCATTTTAACTCTTAAAAATGAACACACCAATTATAAGACTCCAATCAAAGATCTCATTACTAAGTTAACTAAATGACAGACTCAGCTTGTGATTAACAAAGCCAGGGTAGAAAAACGTGTTCTTAAAGAAGAGACCTTCAAGAACATAATATCCTCATCCTTGTATGCAAAAGTTTGTTACCAAAATAAGCAGGGATTGTGATCTACTGAGATAGCTCCTCCATACACTCTACTATCTGTAAGATCTCTAAGGTGTGGAACTTATCAAGATAAGCTTCCTTTCATAGACCCCATTCAAGAAGAGGATGAAGAGGACATAATGAAAGATGGATCTAAGATGAACAATGTTGGACCAAAAGAACCAATGAGCCTGATCAGAAAAACCTCTAAGTCCCACAGACATTACAACTGCTGAAGAAGATCACAACAGCTGAAGACATCAGCTGATTACAAAGGTCTGAAGACAAAGTTTGAAAGTAAAGAACTGAAGACAAAGTCTGAAAGTGAAGTACTGAAGACAAAGACTGAAGACAAGAGTGATCAGTAGTTGTCACAACAACTGAAGTTGTTAACTTCAGTAGTTGTGATGGTTTTTCCTTTTTAGTACTTGTAATTTTACCTTTCAGTAGTTTATTGTTTCAGTAGTTTTAAGTCAGTAGTTTTATGTATTTGTACTTAGCATTCTCTGAGATGTGATCAGTTGTTGAGAACATTTCAGTAGTTTGCATTATTTCAGTTGTTTTGTATAATTCTGTTAGATGTCACTATCAAGTGACATCATTAGACGTCACATTCCTCTATATAAGGGATGTTGACCTAGTTGTATTCTAACCAAAGCATTACGCGTGAATGAAAACATTCCTTTAACAGAAATATTCTCTCTCTATAATTGTGATTGAGTGTTTGCATATTCATTACTTTCTTGCTTGAATTCGATCTTATTGTGCTATATTCCGCTGCAAAATTCAAATCTAATTGATCCGATCCTATCAAATGGTATCAGAGCTGGTTAATCATTGATCGATCTAACAATTGATCATTGAAACTGCTCTTTTGATAGCGAAGGTTGATCGAATTAGCATTTTTGCAAGAATTGATTATAGAGATTGATTTTCTGTTGCTTCCGGTTAATTAATTAAGATTCTAATTGTGTTTTCTAATTGTGTTGTTGAGTTTTCAAACCAGACTGATTTTAATCTCATTGAATTCGATTGAATTAGTGAAAATGACTACTTCAATCAATGATCCTCACAATACTGGCTCCTCAACTAAGCCTCCAATGTTTGTTAGGAGTGAGTATAACATATGGCAACGCCGAATGCTCCATCATCTGTCTGTTAACAGTTCAGGTTGTTGGAAGTCTGTGGTTTATGGACCATACAAGCCTATGGTGAGTAATCTTGAAACCAATGAGATGGTTCCCAAAAAGAAGGAACAATATTCTGATGAGGATTTAAAACTGTTTGAGATTGATGCTAAAGCCCATGGAATTCTGGCCATGGCACTGCCTAATGAAATCTATTATGGGCTTATGCATCATGAAACTGCTTATGATCTCTGGGTTGCTCTGAAGGAACAATTTGGAGGAACTGATGAGGTCTTAGCAAACAACAGAGAAATCCTTGCCCAGTAATATGAGACATTCTCTCATAGGAAGGGTGAGACATTGACTCAACAGTTTGAGCGGTTTTCATGTTTGATCTCTGAGCTTAAAATGGTTCAACATGAATACACAAACAGCCAAATGAATAACAGATTCCTCAGATCCCTGCCTGAGAGATGGGACACTTACACCATTGTCCTACGCTCTAGTGCAAATCTGGATACTCTATCTCTCACCCAACTTCATGGGAAACTCTTAACATTTGAGAGAGAGATAGAACAGAAAAGGAAACTATCTTCATCTGGAAAGCTCACTGATGACTTTGTACCAGGTAACACTGCTCTGGTTGGTCATGAGTCTGAATATGCTTCATCTGAAAGTTCATATGATGAGCATATTGATTTCTCTTCAAACAATGGAAATCATGCTTTTGTTGGAGTTGAGGGAAACTCAGGTTTTAATGTTGATAATTTGTGTTTTATGATGGTTGATTTGAAAGGAATTGCTGATGATGATCTGGAAGAGATGGATATTCTGAGCCAAATGGCATTGATTAATATCAGATCTCAAAAGTTTTACAAAAGAACGGGTAGAAAATTCCCTGGTCTCTCTGGCAAAACCAAGGTTGGTTTTGACAAGAGTAAGTTGAGATGTCACAAGTGCCATAGACTTGGACATTTTGCTAGAGAGTGTAGATCATCTGGATCTAACTCATCTGCACCCTTTGTGACTTTTCCAAGCAATAGCTCACAATCCAAAGAGCAACATTCTACCAGTTCTGATCATCATTCACAACATCAATCATCTCCTGCATACTTTGTCCCTCAAAGCCCAATGCCATATCCTTATCCATATTTTTACATGCCTCAGTCTGGTCAAGTTTTTGTACCCATGGCTCAACAACCACATGCTCTACCTGATCCTCAGCCATCTCAAACAAATCAGCAATCTCAATCTCAATCTCATCAGAGCTTTTTCACCCCTGAGGTTGTTGATTGGAGCAGCTTACCAGATGATGTCTCTGGTTATTCTGAACAATTTGCTGGTGCTGGTCAACATGGTGGTGAAAACCCTTTTGGAAATCTTGCTTTAATGGCCCTGGAATCTACTGATGAAAATCCTTCATCATCACAGGTACCACAGGTATCTTCTGAGGCTAAGGCCAAGTTATGTTCTGAATCATGCATAGCTGCTTTTGTTTCTATTAGGGAAGCAAATGTAGCTTTAATTAATCAAAACCTTGACCTAGAAAAAGCAATTTCCAAAAGAAAAGCTGAGTTTGAGTCTGTTTTAAAAGAGAAGGATGAGGAGATTTATAAACTTAAGTGTCAAATTACTGATGAAAAAGCAAAGGTAGAGGTCATTCTAGAAAATCACAAGAATCTCAAAGAAACACTTGCAGCTACCCAAGTTGATTGTGAACGCTGGGTAACATCATGCAAGGGATTTGAAATGCTTCTCAGTAAGCAAACTGCTTCTAATGTGAAGTTTGGGATTGGGTATAATCATACCATACCTCCCACAGATTTTACTCCCAAGTTAGAAGTAAAATCTGAGGTTGACTGTCATTCCCAAACCACATCATCAGGTGTTTCATCCTCAAATGATAATTCAAAATCTGAGGATGAAGATAGTGTGAGTATCTCAGTTAATCAAATTACTGATGGTCCCACTGCTTCGAAACACTTGATCAAGAAGAGGCTGAGAAATTCAGGTGTTGTTCCACAAGGTACTCAAAGTACTGAAGGGCAAAACACAACACCTGAAGAGCATTTCAAATCATAGGAAAACAAGCATTCCTTGACAACTGCTGAAAAATCTATCAGGATTCTCAAAAGTACTGATAGAAAACTTCTGAAGAAGAAATCTTCAGTTGTTGAAAATCCTTCAGTACTTCCCAAAAGTACTGAAAGGAAGAAAGTACTGAAGAACAAAGCTTCAGTAGTTTCATCAACTTCAGCAGTTGATCAAGAAAAGATGAAAAGAAAGCCATGTGAAATATGTGGTTTGTTTAATCATCTTACTGATGAATGCTGGTATATCAAGGGTTTAAAATTCAATAAAGAGAAAATCATTAAGAAGGAAATGCATAAAATAAAAAATGAATTTCAAACCAAGTTTATACCACAATCATCTCATTCTGATAAACCTAAGCTTTCTCAAAAAGTCACAAAGAAGGAAGGGGTTTGTCAAACAACAGCTGAAATTATTCCTCAGGGAATATTAAAAACTCAGACTAAGTCTGTGTCTTTTCAAAAGAAGGATGTAGTGAATCACAAGAACAAATCATCGACAAGTACTGATGTGTCAACTGAGTTGAAAACTCTGTCAACCATCAGACACAACTTGTGATGATGGTTCAACATCTATTGGGAAGAGTTAACCAATTAGATGTTTCTGTGATTAAACCACTGAAAAGGACACCTAAGCCAAAATCCAAGGAATCCTTTTCAGCACCATCTGCATCTTCAAAAGCTGTTAATCATGCACAATCTGTTAGTTTAACATCTGATGATGAAAACAGACCCAAAACCAAAAAGGTTTGGGTCTCAAAGGCTAACTAATGTTTGTGATAAATGAAGGGTTCTTCAACATGCCAAAGAAGCATCTGGTATGTGGACAGTGGAGGATCCATGCATATGACAGGGAGCAGCTCTCTTCTTCATGACTATTCCCAAAGGAAGAAGGGATTTGTTTCTTTTGGAAATGATGCCAAGGGTTACATCATTGGGAAGGGTTTTGTCTCAAATAGGGAGATAAGATTTGATGATGTTAACCATGTGGAGAACCTCAAATACAATCTTTTGAGTGTCAGTCAAATGTGTGATAAAGGGCATGTTGCACTTTTCACAAGTCAAAACTATAGGATTCTGTCTTCCAAAGTTTTGCACAAGATTGACAAGATATTGGAGGAATATACTCTCCTGAAGGCCAACAGGATTGGAAGAGTATATGCTTTAGATCTATCAAAGAAAATTGATCTAAAAGGCCATCCATGTCTGTTCTCCAAAGCCTCTCCTCAAGAATCTGAACTATGGCATAGAAGGCTTGGTCATATGAATCTTAAGAACATGAATCAGCTCATTCATCATGGTTTAGTGAGAGGTTTGCCATTGAAGGAGTTCAAGTGTGATGATAACTGCCCAGCTTGCTTAAAAGGAAAGCAACACAAAGCTTCATTCCCTCCTATAGAAGAACCTAAGTCCACTGCCTGCTTGCAATTACTGCATATGGATCTCTTTGGTCCTGTGAGAGTAATAAGCATGGCAAAGAAAAAGTATTGTCTGGTAATTGTGGATGATTATTCCAGATATGTATGGACTTTCTTCTTGCATTCCAAGGATGAGGCTGCTCAAAGTATCATCTATTTTGTGTTACATGTGGAAAATCAACATTCACTTCCAGTCAAATGTGTGAGAAGTGAAAATAGGACAGAGTTTAGGAATCACACTCTTGATGAATTCTATTTGTCTAAGGGAATCAAAAGACAATATAGTATTCAAAGAACTCCAGAGCAAAATGGAGTGGTGGAGAGAAAGAACAGGACCCTTATTAAAGCCGCAAGGATAATGTTGGCTGACTCTGGTTTGCCACTAACCTTTTGGCTGAAGCTGTCAACACAGCTTGCTATGTTCAGAATAGAGTATTAGTGAATCAGAGGTTGATGAAGACTCCTTATGAGCTCTTACATCATTTGGCCTCTTTGATTTCATTCTTTAGAGCATTTGGGTGTCCATGTTATATTCTTAACACAAAGAATATACTTCAGAAGTTTGAATCTAAGGTGGATGCAGGGTATTTTGTTGGGTATTCATCTACTTGCAAGGCATACAGAGTTTTCAATTGCAGAACAAAGATTGTTGAAGAAACTTTGCATGTCAAGTTTAATGAATCTCCAAAAGACAAGATTCCTCAAAACCCTGTTGAGATGTTTGACTTGGACATACTGCAGTATGTTCCATATCAGCCTCCACCTGTTGTTGTTTTTGAAGTTCCATCCTCTCCATCTGATGATACAATTGCAAGTTGTAGTGATCATCTGCCTGTTTCTACTACACTTGATGTTCCTGTAGCCTCAGCAGCTCCATCCACAACAAATGCTGATGGAATCTCTGAATCCTCTACTTCTTTTGAACTGCCATCTCAGTCTAGGTTTCAAGAGTCTGAATCAACATCTGTTGCTGCTGAATCTCCTACAAACACTTGCACATATATTATTGCATATCAAGAATTGAAGAATCATCCCATGTCCCAGATCATTGGTGACATTAATGCTGGTGTTTCAACAAGAAGTCAATTGTCCAATTTCTTTCTCTATGCTCTCTTCATCAGTCAGCAAGAGCCAAAGAATTATCATGTGGCCTTAAGGGACAATGGATGGGTTGAAGCCATGCAGCTTGAGCTTCTTCAATTTCAAAAACAGCAAGTGTGGGAACTGGTTCCTCTACCCCAAGGTAAGTGTGCAATAGGCACTAAATGGGTGTTTAGGAATAAAACTGATGAAAAATGACAAATTGTCAAGAACAAGGCCAGACTGGTTGTACAGGGGTTTTCACAAGAAGAAGGTATTGATTATGATGAAACCTTTGCCCCTGTAGCCAGACTGGAGGCAATTAGATTGCTTTTAGCTTATGCTGCTTTTCATAGCCTTAAAGTTTTTCAAATGGATGTCAAAAGTGCATTTTTATATGGTAAAATAAAGGAAGAAGTTTATGTGTGTCAACCACCAGGTTTTGAAGATCATAAACATCCTGATTGGGTGTATAAGCTTGATAAGGCTCTTTATGGGTTGAAACAAGCACCCAGAGCCTGGTATGAAACATTATCTAACTTTCTTCTTCAAAATAATTTCACTAGAGGCTCCATAGACAAAACTTTGTTCATAAAGAAAGCAGGCATGCATAAGCTCCTTGTTCAAATTTATGTTGATGACATTATTTTTGCATCATCTGATCCACAGATGTGTGATGCATTTACAAAATTGATGCAACAAAAGTTTGAAATGAGTGCCATGGGAGAATTACATTTCTTTCTGGGTTTGCAAATCAAACAACTGACTGATGGAACTTTCATTCATCAGTCAAAATACACAAAAGATTTGTTAACCTAGTTTGATTTACAAAACTGTAAACCATGTTCTACTCCCATGTGCAGCACCACACAACTGGATGCTGATCAAAAAGGTAAAGTAGTTGATGAAACTCTTTACAGATGTATGATTGGTTTCTTGATGTACCTAACAGCTTCTAGACCAGATATTATGTTTGCAACTTGTGTCTGTGCTAGATTTCAGGCTGCTCCTAAGGATTCACATATGATTGCAGTCAAGAGGATCTTTAGATATTTGCAAGGAACTCAATCTCTAGGACTTTGGTATTCCACTGGGCACTCTTGTAAATTAGTTGCTTTCTTTGATAGTGACTATGCAGGGTGTAAGTTAACCAGAAAATCAACTTCTGGTGGATGCCAATTTCTAGGCAACTGTTTGGTTTCTTGGCAGAGTAAGAAACAAACTTCAGTTGCTACATCCACAGCTGAAGCAGAGTATATTGCAGCTGCAAGCTGTACATCTCAGGTACTCTGGCTTCAAAATCAGTTATTGGATTATGACATTACAGAGACTAAGACTCCATTATTAATGGATAGTGCTTCAGCTCTTTGTATTGTTAAGAATCCTGTCCAGCATTCTAGGACCAAACATATTGAGATTAGATACCATTTCATCAGGGATTGCTATGAAAAAGGTCTGACTGATCCAAAGTTTGTGCCTAGTGCTGATGAGCTTGCAGATATATTTACTAAGCCTTTGGATAGTACAACTTTTCATAATCTTGTACTCAGGCTTGGTATGCTGCAACTAGAATAATTTGACAACTACTGATGCTCTTAGTCAATAAATACTGATGAGCATTAGTATACTTTTGTCAAAAATAAGTGCTGATAAGTCATTTTATCTTCAGTAGTGTTCTAACTACTGAAGACTAACTTCCTTAAAAGTACTGAAGTACTTCATTTGTTAGAAAGTACTGACGTAGTTCAAACTACTGATGTCTTTTATAATAAATAAGTACTGATGACCAATGAAACATCTGAAAATCAGATGATCTGATGAGTAAGTGTTAAGGTCATTGAAACAGCTGAACTTTGTGAATTGACGACAACTACTGTTTCATTTCCAAACAACTGAAGCCAAAACCAAGTCTTCAGTAGTCTTACAACTACTGATGACCAACACCAAGTCTTCAGTTGTTTACAACATCTGAAAGTTAAAACCATGTCTTCAGTTGTTTTCTAACACCTGATGACTAACACCAACACTTTCAGTTGTTTTCTCTCAGCCATTTCATAACCTATAAATACCTAACCCTAACTTCAAACTTTTCATAACCCACTTTCCAAATGTTCATCTTCCATTAATGGCGACCATGCAAATCAAACCTCGACACAACTGTGTCGCTCACCTTACCAAATCACCCTTTTGGAACAAGTTTGATGCTGCCATAGATTTGATGGTTAATTCCCAATACCACACAACCTTTCTCTTTAATCCTACCATCTACTCCGATACCGTGTGCCAATTCTGGACAAACGTCACTGTTCATACTCCTGAGAATGATGACACCATCACTCTCCAGTCGTTTGTCAACCAGAAACGGGTGGTCATCACTCCTGAGATCATTCGACAAACCCTAGACCTGAATGATGCCACCTATCCCACCAAATATCCCAAAGGCACCATTGATCTATCTTTTGCTAATCATGGTTATGAGGGTGACCTAAGTGTTGGTCCATGTGATCGAAAAACAGTACAATTGAAGTGATGAATTGCTCAATATCAAACATTCATGCTAAACAACAACAATTGAGAAGATAGAAGAGAATTCTAACATATATTTGATAATCAAATGAACAATAGCAATCAATAACATCAAGTACAATAGTATTTATGTGTGAAAATTGCTTAGAATTGGTAACTTGCAACAATGATCCACGATTAGGGTTTTGCAAGCTTACCTTACAAAGAGAATTGACAAAAGTATATATAGCAGTTATAGTTTCGCTGACAGTTTCGCTACCAGCGAAACTGTCATGCCGAAACTATAGTTTCGCCCGGCAGAACACAAGTTCGTCGGGTAAACCAAAACAGCAAACTGTGAGCGAATGTATAGATTCGCTCACAGTTTCGCTGGACTGCCAAAACTACTCATTACTAAGAACATACAAAAGGAAACTAACAAAAGTCCTATTACAATGTAAAGTAAACAACTATACTAAAGTGACTCCAACCTAAACATGATCTTCAATACTCCCCCTAGGTTGGACCTCACTATCTTCACTTGTCTTGATTTGACTTGTCAGCTCCAGTTTCCTCTGCTGCTGTTGATCTATCTTCATCACCTCCTGCAGCAACATCCTCAGAAGCTTCAGCCACTGATCCTCCAAGATTCTTTCCTGCATCACTAGCTTCTTCAGAATGACCACTAGCCTTTGCAAACTGCTTGGTCAAATCTTGAACATCCATGGCAAAATCATCCTGAGCTCTCACCCTTTCAGCTTACCTCTTAACCTCCGACCTTACTCCCCTTATCTTGTTTGCAACATTCATAAACAGACTGGCCTCTTTTCTTGTTTCCTCTCCAGCCCCAGCCTTAATGTGATTTTCACATAGTACCAAAAGATCTTCATCACTGAAGCTAAATAACTCTATCGGATCAAACACTCTGAACTCTTTTCCATGTTTAGCTCTAATCACCGCCTCTCCAGTATTGTTGTCATAAAACCACTTTTCAAAATCCTGTAGTTGTTGGGGAAGAGGATCAGCCAATCTTACCCGATTTACAGTCTTTGGAGGTTTGACTCTCAATACAATCCTTCCTTTACCTGTCTCCCAATCTTTATCATTCTTTGATCTTTTTCTTTCAGCTTTCATATATCCAAAAGACTTGAAATTATCATTAAGTCCATTTTTTATTTCCTTCTCAAGAAATAATGCTCTTTCACTTAAGTGAGCATTGATCAAAGGTAAAGTTGCCAAACGTCTTAAATCCCATTTGGGCAAGGTCTTAAAAGCCTTCCTCTTAAGCATATAACTGATATTTCCTCCTCTTCTCTTGATCATGAACATCTTTAAACTTGGATTGTAGCACCAGCTTATGATCTTCTTATCTGCTTCCTTCCTGCTTAAACCCTCCAGATTTTGAAATAAAGGAGTAATTTCTTCCACCTCCTTCTCTTTGACCAACCAATCATTCTTATCCATTTCAAAAACATCAGCATCATCTTCTCCCTTCTTAGCAACATAAATCAGTGGTTGCTCATCAACTTCATAAAACTCTGGTTTTGAATCATAGTCTATTAGTTGTTCATCCTCCTCCTCTTCATCAACCAAACCTTTCCCTCTATCAGATACTCTTTCATTGGTAGCTGTAACAACAACTTCTTCACCAACAATATCTTTGTCAAAATCAAACTATAAGTCTACAAACCCAGCCTCAATAATATCTTCTTCATCATTCCTTCCAACATCCTCTCTTGGTATTTCCTGTTCTCCTTCTCCAGTATTTGCTACTCTAGAAGTACCCTCTCCTACCTTAGATGAAGTACCCATATTAAAAAATGAGTACTTAGATGTATCCGTCAAATCATCTAACTCAGATTGAGTCAGTTGACTAGGTAGGCCGGCTGCAGCTTTCATTTGTGCAATCTCCTCAAACAACTTCTTAATTAGTTTGTTTTGGTCAACTAACATTCTCTGCATTTCCTCAATCACCTCATCCTTCTGTCTTTCTCTGATCTCCTGATTCGTAAGTTTAGTCTTAATCATACTCAGCTCATTCGCCAACGAAGTATTTAGATTACGTATCACATCCTCATCAAGATTTGCACTAGCCTCTCTTCTGGCTGTAAATCCCTCATGTCTATGTTTGGTTCTCCGCTCAGGCTCAACAAAATAAGTTTTCTTCTTAGATCTCCTCTCTTTCTCTACCCTGATCTCCTCCGCTTGTGCATCAATATCCTCTTCAAAATCATAATCCTTTTCTTTAGCGTATCTCTTCCTTTTCTTAGTAGCATCAGCTTGCTGTACTCTTGTTTCTTCAGCCCTTTTACTCTCAGACTCATCAACCCGTCTAATATAATTCCAGCGTTCTGGAGGATACATATTTTCCCAAAGATGGGTGATTTTACCACTAAAATCATGACGGATAGCACAACAATCAGCAAAAATACGAGGATTCATCTGCACTAATCTCTTGATTTCACCATGCTTTGGAACATCAGGAATAAGATCATCAAAAATCATCTGAAGAAAGCGAGGGTATAACAGCTATTTGTCTTTCCTTACAGCCATCACATTCTCTGCCATACATGCAAAAATCAGTCTAGCTATGTTGGCCTTCTCCCCTTTACAGCACATCACCATAGCTTTAGCCCAATCAAGATTAAGTCCATCAGATCCACCTTTACGGTGATCTAGACACATGATAAAGACATGAGCGATATATCTCCATTCTTTAGATAAGAAAAACTTCTTGATCTCTTTCCTTGAACCAAAGGGTGGTCCCTCATACCCCATTCTTCTGAAAGCTTGAAACACTTCAGACTCTGTCATAGCTACTTCATCTCCAGAATCATCATCTAGTCTAAGAATCCTCGAAACACTCTCAGCAGTGATAGTCACATCATGATCAATAACTTTGGCAGTGATTCTCTGTACATCTCCTCTAGTATCGTATTCTGCTGATCTCCAAAAATCTCTAATATGAAGATCATAAATAGTAGGCGAGTGAGAAATAGCATAGGCAATAGGTGATCTCTGAAGCCATCTGATACAATCACGAAATCCAGCTGCCTTACGGAGAGTATCATCTAAAATGGCTGTGATGTTATTCCTCTCATCAAATTTGAGATTTGCCATGATAACCTGAGAAGGAAAACAATTAAATTTGAATGAGAAATAATGAAAATAAGAAAATAAGACTAAAACAAAAGAAACTAGCAGTTTCGGCAAGCGAAACAATAGTTTCGCTCACTAAGACAGAATTGTTTCGCTGAACAAAGGCAGTTTCGACAAAGAAAACTAACAGTTTCAACAAGCGAAACAATAATTTCGCTCATTGAAACATGTTATTTTCGCAGAACAAAAAGCAATTTCGGCAAGATGAGTATAGATTAAAGAAGTTTCGCAATTAATTTCTCCAAGTACAAACATAGTTTCGCTGTTACAAATTAGTTTCACTGTTCTAAAATTAGTTTCGCTATTCAGAAGAAAACAAGATCAAGCGAAACTGTGCAAGTTAAAGACCAGACATTGCGAAATTAAAGATAATACGGCGAAACTGTTAAGTTCGCCCGGACAGCATAACTTTACAGTTTCGCTGAAAAGAAGAGAACTTTCGTTCAGTTTCGCAGAAGAATCAGTAGTTTCGCTGGATGAACAGCGAACCCACCGAAGAGTCACAATCCAAATTACTTAAATGGAGATGATTTTAACCAGATTAAAAGATGTTACAAGGTTCGAAACTCACATACGAAGTAAATAACACTAATAATCAGTCCAAAACACAAACACAAAGCAAAATCGCCAAGTAAAGTCACGGAGAAACCCTAAGAACTACACAGAACGGTTTTGCGAAATTATGAGAAAAATTTCGCAAAAACGACTTAAATAGCAAATAGTTTCGCTGCTTGCGAAACTATAATTTCGCAGGGCGAATTTACAGTTTCGCCTAGAGAAACTGTAATTTCGCTAAGAGGTAACCAGTTAACAACTAATTAGCAAACCTAGCGAGATTACAGTTTCGCTTTGCGAAACAATTAGCGAAAGTATAATTTCGGCACCAACCTTATTATTATTATTATTATTATTATTATTATTTTATTTATTTATTTATTTATTTTATTTCATTCAATTTTTTATTATTATTATATATATATATATTTTTTTTAATTAACAAGAAGCACATCACATAATGAGATCTAAATTAATCAGAGATCACATTCTCTAGATATTTATGAACATAAAGATGATCAAAAATCATCTACCAGCAATGAGATCATACTGAATACAAGATCTGATCACAATCTGCACAGAAACAACTGAAATTAGAACAAATCAATAACGATTGCTGATATAATTATCCACTTAAACTCATGCCTTATCCTTTTTCAACAAACAGCTTATGATTCGTTTAAGGTTCAATTAGATGCTTTAGAATGTTAGGACCCCACAATCATTTGGTAAAAACCCTCACCCAACCTCAGGATTTCTTGAATTTTGAATCAATCTTCATAGAACAAGGCTTGTGCGTTAGTGTGCAAATGATTATAAACAGAATATTTCATTCTGAAAGAAACTCATCGATAAGATGATTTGACATAATTATATCAAAATGGTAAGAGCTCCAGATCTATACTCACGTATAACAGAGGAGATAACCATTTAAACATGTGCTGATGAGAGCTCCAGGTCAGTACTATCGTACAGCATAGGAGATCATCACTCCAGGTCAGTACTTCTGTACAGCAGAGGAGATTAGCACAAACACAAGACACATAAATACACCAATCACGGCTCAAAGATATGGCTTATATGATTTGTATCATGGTGGGAGAAAGATCAATTCTCAATCCAATTTTTGTCGGGACTCAATTTTCGTGGAGGCCAAAATGATTGCGTAAATCCAGACATCCTTAAGCATATATTTTAATTTAAATCATCATACTGCTGTCTACTTTATTCTTCAGGCTGAGTCTACCAAGCATATCATTAAAGAATCTGTTTATTTTTCTATTATTTGCAATTAAAATAAGATGTAAATCAGATAACAGCATCAGTTACTATCATTTCTCAATTTATAAACGCAAGTCATGCAAAAACAAGCATTTCAAGATGATATACAATCATTTCTCAGTCATCTCGAATCAAGTTCCCAGTTCTCTTTTTATTTTTATTTACTTATACTCTCCCCCTAAATTTTTATTTTTGCAAACTCTTTTTTTATTATGTTTTTTTATATTATTATTTTTTTTATTTTTTATATTTGTTTTTTTATTATTATTTTTTTTAATTTTTTATTTTTTTAATTTTTTTTAAACTATACAAAAATAAAACTTATCAAAGAAGGTCTTCCACACTACACTGATATGAAAATAAGAAATGAATTCTCAAAAAATATGCAGTGACTGTGAGTGAGAACTGTGATAATGCAAATAAAAATCCAGATTGTGGATATAATACCATGACCTTAACCTGTTTGTTCCGCCTCAAATTTGAATTAGGAACAATCCCTGTCAGTAAACCGGATTACTAACAGTCCTCCTGAATTGTTCCTGCACTCATAAACAGATTAGTTTGAAAGGGGAACCCAGACCATCGTAGTCCTGGAAGTTCCTTTTTCATCAAGATAAGTAACAAGCTTCTGCACACAACCATTTAAACAATCGGGGATTGCTGTATCCTTCTTTTTAATTTGCCAAATTTGTTTCGGTTCAATTAACTTGGATTTGAATGAATTAAATTTGGAAATCATTTTCTGTTTAAGACCAGAAGGAAAAGAATTTGGTTTTGAAGCTTTGGTCATTTTCATCTTTGTATCATGTGAAACCGGCTTCACATGAAAAGGTTTGGATGGAGGGTTTTTCATCCAACCATTCAAAGATGTGTGTTGTTTACCTCTTGAACCAGAGAAGCAACCCGTGTTGCCTTTACCGTCTGGAACATTCTTTTTAGACTTACATTTGGATAAGCAATTTGTTTTGCCTTTACCATTCGTAGCAAGCCTTTGAGGACATTTCTTTACCACATGACCTTCTTTTCCACACTAAAAAACAAGCCTTGAATGGCTTTTGATGCTTGACTGAACCTTGTGATGCAGGTGGGGATGAGGATTGCTTTGAACTTGTAGCAGATTCTTGCTTGTTTTGGCATTTGCTATGCTGAACAGGGAATGAGATCTTCACTGATTGACTGGGTTGCTTTTACAATTGGAGAAGAGATCCGTATTGGTCTTGATTTAGCTTTTGGAAGCTTTTGTGACTTGACAATGTTAAGAGACATCTTGATCTGTGAGGAACCAACACGCACCTCTGTGATTGATTCATCATCTGAGCTTGTCCAGTCTCGTATACACAGATCTTTCTCCAATGGATCTTGATTGACAGGAATAGGATGTGTTGTTGTTGGAACTTGATGATTAGGTGAATTCAGATTTATCTCTTCTTTCACAACCCTGACAGGCTCAAAAGTAGGAATTTCACCTGCTTTAAACTTATCAAAGAAGTTAGAAGAAATAATAGATATAGATTTACAAACAACCGGGACTGAACAATCTTTAGCTTGACTGTCAACATTCGATTTATTGTATCCCATACCAGTTGTAGAATCATAATCATCTCGCACCTCTTTAAGATTCACACCGCTCAAACCTGCATGCAAACTACTATTAGATTGTTCAAACAAATCATTTTTAGGCTGAGGTTTGGGAATTGGTGAATAACATAAAGTAGAAGGGGGTGGAACTGAAGTAAATACAGTTTCACTACCAGATTTATATCCAATCCCATGTTTCACCCGCGCCCCTTGTTGTTTAGCAATAAGCTCATCCTTTTTCATGTGTGAAAGAGTCCATTTATCAAGCTTTGTTTGAAGCTTTGTCGTTTCAAATTTAGCTAAAACAGCCCTTTCTCTCAGAATATTAATTTCAACGTTACGCTCCAAAATGGTTCTTCTTAAAAGATCATTTTCAGCCAATGCTTCATTAAGTTTTCTTGAAAAAACAATTTCATTTTTCTTTATCTCCTGATTGATTGTTTTTAATTCTTTTTCATTTTCCAATAACAATATGTTTGCCTTATAGATCCCAAATAATCGGATTTTGCATGACGAAGAACACATATCCTGAACAGTCTCATAAGGAAGACCCATGATAGTTCGTTCTGCAGCTAAGCTCTTTTCACAGTTGCAAACCAATGTGATTTCTTGTTGTTCCTCTTCTTTGACCTTCAGCATCTTGTCAACCTTAGACTCTTTCTCTCTTTTATCAGCTTTTCCAGCCTTATCATCATCGGTTCTCATAGACTCTGGTTTACTGTCATTGTCGACTCTTAGAGCTTCACGATTCTCTTCAACAGTTTCTCTGAATTTAGAGTTTAAATCCGAATCAGTCCTCAATAACTTCAACTTTTCAATCATCTCTATTTTGTAATCAAGTATGCTTGTTACAGAAGAAACAAGATCAGTATTAAGCGCGTGGGTTTGATGAGGGAACACGGCTTGCTGAAATTCGTTTCTTTGGATATCCAGCTCGAGAGATTTTAGTTTGTTGATCATATCCATAATTTTGTGTCGACATAACCTCTTTCTTGCTTCAGCATTTTAACTTGATGATTCCATTCGGATGGAAGAGACTCAAGAAGCTTTTGAATTTGTTCATGATTACTGAGATCAGGCACATGCTTCTTTAGATTATTTGCTACTTTTAAAAATCGATCAATTAAATCTGACAATTTTTCTTTCTTTGTACCTGCAAAAGAGTCAAACCGGCTTTGTGCCATTGTGAGATTATCTGATTTAAAGTCTTCTGAAGATGACATGATTGTTGTACAATTAAACGCCCCAAAATATTTTTTCCCAAAAATTATAAAATAATAAACATTAACCTAATTTTTCCCCCGGGAAAAATATATTCTTTTTAAATGTCACGCTAGACAATCTTAGCAACTGGGATCAAGCTGCCAGGTCAGCTTGTTTTTTTTTTATAAATCTTGCAAAATCGATGAAAATTTCTTTATCGGGATGAACTCAATTAATCCCAACTAAAGGGAAAAAGTCATCTTTAACATTCAAATTTCGCTGAAGAAATGATAGTTTCGCCGAAATTATAGTTTCGCAGGGCTAGTTTCGCTGAGAACTCTAGTTTCGCTGACCACAGAAGTTTCGCTGGCAATTTCGGCAGCAGTTTCGCTAACCAAATGCTTGAGACTACTTAGTTTCGCCGACAATTTCGCACAAAACAAGCTTGAACTTTCGTTCAAAGATACTTTCGGCAGCAATTTCGCTTGTAATATGCACACAAGCACTGTTGAACTTTCGTTCAAGATCACTACTTTCGCTGAAGTGCTGAAATTAACTACAAAGTGTAAAACACTTGTAGTTTCGCTGAAAGAACAGGCAGTTTCGCTGGAAGAACTCGTAGTTTCGCTGGACGAAGCTGAAAAGCTTTTTCAACACGAAATCAATCTGAAATCGCCGAAATCTCAATGGATTTGAAACCTGATGATTAATAGAGCTTTCCCAACCAATAACAAGCAAACTTCAATCAATTTCCATATCAATAACACTCAAATTGATCCGAAATTGATGAAAACATGATATTGAACAAAAACAACCAAAACCTTAACTTCTCTCTCCCAAAATCTTCAAATCTTCAGTGAATTTGATCCAAAATGGCTCTGATACCATATTGTTGGTCCATGTCATCAAAAAACAGTACAATTGAAGTGATGAATTGCTCAATATCAAACATTCATGCTAAACAACAACAATTGAGAAGATAAAAGAGAATTCTAACACATATTTGATAATCAAATGAACAATAGCAATCAATAACATCAAGCACAATAGTATTTCTGTGTGAAAACTGCTTAGAATTGGTAACTTGCAACAATGATCCACGATTAGGGTTTTGCAAGCTTACCTTACAAAGAGAATTGACAAAAGTATATATAGCAGTTATAGTTTCGCTGACAGTTTCGCTACCAGCAAAACTGTCATGCCGAAACTATAGTTTCGCCCGGCAGAACACAAGTTCGCCGGGTAAACCAAAACAGCAAACTGTGAGCGAATGTATAGATTCGCTCACAGTTTCGCTGGACTGCCAAAACTACTCATTACTAAGAACATACAAAAGGAAACTAACAAAAGTCCTATTACAATGTAAAGTAAACAACTATACTAAAGTGACTCCAACCTAAACATGATCTTCACTAAGTGCCACTACCATTCTGAAGAAGCACTTTCATGATGCTGAGCGACTCATTTTCCACATGATCAATGTCTGTCTTGCTCCCAAAACATCCTCATGGGATCAAATGTCCTCCAGATGGCAACAGGTATTATACTCTATCCTTGAACATCAAAATCTAAATTTTTCTGATATTATCTTTTTGGAATTGAAAGATTTGGCAATGAAACCTGTGGCAAATAGATGGATATTATATCCAAGGTTTCTTATGGCTATAATTTTAAATCAATTAAAATCTGATGGCCTTGTTGGTCTTGGAGTCCCTACTCTGGTGGTTTTGCCAGAGGTATACTCCAGGCACAACTCAAACCCACAACTCAAAGAGGCTGCCAAACTGCTCAAACCCAAGCAGAGGGAACCCACAGCCTCCACCTCCAAATCTAAAATCCCCTCCAAACCAAAACCAAAGAAAACCAAAAAGGCTACTCAGGGAGTTGAGTCCCCTGATGATGCCCCTGTAACACAAACGCAAGATGAAACTACAAGCCTTAATCCCCTTGTAGTTTCAATGACTCCACCAGCTGAAACCGCTCAGGTATCTTCTCAACAGGATCCTGATGCAACCAACATTGGGGAAACCACATTACTGGAATCTATCTCACTTGAGAAAATTGCCATTGAAGAGCACCACTCTCTCCAGGTGCAAACCTTTTCACCTCCATCTCCCACTGATACCACCCCTACAAGCCCAACTGCAGTTATTGCACAAGTGCTGACTCAACTACATTCCTCTACCCCTCCCCAGAAACCTGTTACCACTGGGAAAACCTCAACAGCTGAGGGAGAGGACCAAAATGTAGTTGACAACCCACAGCATAGGGATTCTAAAGTTCAATCTCCTAGTGTAGATGTGGAGACTAGAACATCTGGTGAGGCTACCTCTTCCCCTGTTTCACCACATGAACAGGATGAAGCAAGTATCATCTCTAAGACCTTACCAGAGGCAACTGCCAATGAAGGACTTGCTCCTGAGGCAGGAAGTCCCCAGTTCCAAGACAAAAGGGCACATGTGATTACTGATTTACACTCAGCACATGTTCATCCTGATTCACTCAGGAGGTCAGCTGATTCAGCTTATACTGATGATGACCTGGGCTTTTTCTTTGAAGTCTTAGCCCAAAACACCATTCTTGATACTGAGCCACAATTAATCCACAGATGGCAGCTTCTGTTGAAGCTTTACCAAACACTGAGCCACTCAAATCAACTAAGCCACCAACCTCTGTTTCAGGCACCATTTCTCAGGGAGGGAACCCCTCTGAGCAAATGGCTGCTGCTTTCAAATCCTCCTTACTTCTCATCACTCCCATCATCACTACTATTGTCCATCAAACCATTGATGAGAGGATCTCCTCAGATCTTAAAATCCTTGTGGCTGATGTTGTGTCAAAGCAACTTTCTGACATTCAAACCCCTGAACCCAATGCAACCAAAAAGGGGGAGTCTAAGTCAGTGAAAGATGATAAAAGGAAAAAAGTTGAAGAGGAAGAAGCTAAGGAGGAAAATAAAGACAAAGAGATCATTACCTACAAAAGAAAGAAGAGTGTTGGTGAACAAACTGAGGATGAGAAGAGATTGGATGAGATGATCAAAGAAGCTGATGAGCAACATAGCAGATCCATGGACAGGATCATTGATCAGCTCTTCAGGCAAGGATTTGATACTGCCAAACTTGATTCAGAGATGAGAAGGCTTGAGATTCAGGAGATTGAGAATCGATGGGCAAGCTGCAATGAAGAAGAAAGGGAGAGATTGGAGGCTATGATCAGATTCCTATCCAAACACTTGGGAAGACCTATCATTGAGATCAAGTCATGGTCCAGAGATAGCATTTTGGAGATAACCACCAAAATATGCTCATCTGAAAGCTTCAACAAAGGCTTAATCATTGAAGCTCTGGATGAAGCTGGTGCTGGGAAGAGATCTGACATGGCTAAGTTATCCAAAGCCACCCTCACCAACAAAATGATAGAGCAGCCCTTAAAATCTCCTTTACCAAAACAACCTTCAAAGCCAACCTCACAACCAAAACAACCAATCTCAAAACCCTCAAACAACCAACCTCTCAACCTCCAAAACAATTACCCTCACAATCCTCAAAAGAATCAACCTCACAACCCTCTAAACCAACCCCTTTACCTAAGAAACCCATTCAATCTACCACCAGTGATGCACCTAAAAGAAAAAGAAGGCTGCTGAGGATGGAAGAAGAAGAAGAAGAGGATGAAGAGGATAATCTGCCAATATTTGCTATTCTTGAAAGGAAGAAACTTAAGCCTAGGAGACAATCACAAACTATAACTCCTGAAACTCAAAGGCAAATGGTTAAAGTCAAGATTGAAGAAGAAGAACAGCAGAAGCAACATGATGAGCAATTTCTTAAAATGGTTGACAAGGACTTCCCTTAGTCCTCATCCATTCAAGCAATAAAGAAACAAGCTAAGAGGCTGTACACTCTTAGACATACCTTCCAACATCAAAGAGAAAGAGTGAGGATTTGGCCAGACCCCAGGGTAAGTTCCAGAATACACAAGAAAAACTTACCAAGTAGATATCATGGCCAAGTAAGAAAGACTTTGAATGCTGCAATTATGTTGGCCATGGTAGTCTCACCCTGGGAAATTATTGAAGAATTCAAGAGAGCACATACCTCAAAATCAACCCCTTTGTCTATACTTGAGAACAAGTTGATCAAGAAGGGGTTGTTATACAAAAGACATGAAGATCTTCAAAAGAGTGAACTCCAGTTGCTACTTGAAGGCTCTCATCCAGATGAATTTGCTTACAGAGAGATAACAACTGTTGAGTTGAAGAATGGGAAGACAATAAGGTATTTATCTGAATACTATGGGCCTGAATTCTTCTTTGAGGGAGAAGCAGAAGAACTCACCAAGGAGGAACAAGTTGTTCTCCTTGAGGCCTATGCAAGGGAGTCTTACAGACTCATCAATGGGAAATAGGTTTCATGGTTGGGACAAGACTCTGTGTCCAGTTTCCCCAAGACAGAGTTACCTTCCATACTTAGCCAATCAAAAGATTAGGAACCTTTTCCCGGCCTATGCTTATTTGTTTACCTCTGAAGCTGATCAAGAGAGTATTTCTGCCAAAGAATAAGTGGGATCATCAATAAAGTTAGAGGTTTTGGCTGCATTGGTTCAGGGGGAGTTTGTTGGACCAAAAGAACCAATGAGCCTGATCAGAAAAACCTCTAAGTCCCACAGACATTACAACTGCTGAAGAAGATCACAACAGCTGAAGACATCAGCTGATTACAAAGGTCTGAAGACAAAGTCTGAAAGTAAAGAACTGAAGACAAAGTCTGAAAGTGAAGTACTGAAGACAAAGACTGAAGACAAGAGTGATCAGTAGTTGTCACAACAGCTGAAGTTGTTAAGTTCAGTAGTTGTGATGGTTTTTCCTTTTTAGTACTTGTAATTTTACCTTTCAGTAGTTTATTGTTTCAGTAGTTTTAAGTCAGTAGTTTTATGTATTTGTACTTAGCATTCTCTAAGATGTGATCAGTTGTTGAGAACATTTCAGTAGATTGCATTATTTCAGTTGTTTTGTATAATTCTGTTAGATGTCACTATCAAGTGACATCAGCAGACGTCACATTCCTCTATATAAGGGATGTTGACCTAGCTGTATTCTAACCGAAGCATTACGCGTGAATGAAAACATTACTTTAACAGAAATATTCTCTCTCTATAATTGTGATTGAGTGTTTGCATATTCATTACTTTTTTGCTTGAATTCGATCTTATTGTGCTATATTCCGCTGCAAAATTCAAATCTAATTGATCCGATCCTATTAAACAAAGAAGATCATCCTAAGAAGGGTCACTATGCTCCTGAGGAGAGGAAAGAAGTAGGGATGACAAAGTCCAAGAGAAAGAACTTGATCAGAGCAGCCAAGAGAAGATCAAAGAAGGCTCAATAGATCAAGGCCACTTTCAACTCCAAGCAGAAACAAGTCTTTATCTCTACAATATTTGAAGTGGTAAAGGCCGAGGACTCAACTATAAACTCTAGTATCAAGAGTTCTAGTTTATGTCCAACTCATTCCTTTGAAGAAGAGAAGGTTGATCAGCTGTCTTCAACTACTACACAGCCTGAGCCATCCAGCTCCAAGCATAAGCATCACCCTAAGAAGCTTGCTGCATATCTGAGAAGATGAAGATTCACCCTAAGAAGCTTGCTGCATATCTGAGAACATGAAGATGGAGATGGAAAGTGATATAGCTCAGCCTTTTACTCAAAAGAAGACTCTCAAAAGGAAGCCAATTGATTGCATCATGTGTAGTACTTCTCATCTTGCCAAGGATTGCATCTACAATCCTAAAAGTACTGTCCACATGACCAAGAATAAGACTTCTAAGAAGAAGAAGAAGATAGCTTTGGAAGGAAAATCTCTTCCTTTCAGAAGCTCCAAAGTCGAAAGAAGACAAATGAAAACTTGCCTTCGGAAGAAAATTCGGTCTCGGAAGAAAGGAATGCTTTCGAAGCATGCTGTAGTGAAAGCAAGATCTACCAAAGGTTTAGTCTCCAAAACTTCCGAAGTTGTCAAAAGTTTCGAAATGTTGAAGTTCAAGTATAATCTTTCAAAGATGGTATGGAAGATGAAGGAAGACCATGTGATTGAAAGTTCTTCATCAATAATAGGAGATGTCCTCAAAGTCTGAATATAGGATCAATCACTATTGCATTGTCTTCAGCTCACTTTGACAAGCCCAAGACCAATGAGGCTTGGGTTTTCAAATATAACTAACCATCTCTTTTTATGTAGGAACAACTAAAGACTAAGAGGAATGTATGGATAATTGATAGTGGTTGTTCCAGGCACATGAAAGGCAATGGCTCTTTGCTTCAAGAATTTGAAAAAATTGATGGAGGGCAAGTTGCTTTTGGAGGAAATGCAGGTGGTTACATTACTGGAAGGGCTAGGGTCACAAATATTAACTCAGAATTGAAAAGGTAAACCTTTCCAAGGAACTTGGGTATAATTTACTGAGTGTATCCTAATTTTATGATCAGAGACACAACATGCTCTTCACTGAGCATGAGTGCATTGTTCTCAAGCTCAGAGTGGTCATTCATCTAAAGCATATCCTGCTCAAAGCCCCCAGCAAAGGGAACATGTACAAGATGGATTTGCAGGAAACATCCCCTTAAGGAGAAGTTTCTTGATTTCTATCTAAAGCAAATAGTGATGAGTCTTTCCTTTGGTATAAAAGTATGTGCCATGTAAACTTTAAGAACATGTATAAGTTAATTAAGAATGATTTGATGACTGGAATGCTAAAGAAAGAGTTTACAAGTAATGATGATTGTGTTGCATTCCTGAAAGGGAAGCAACACAAGGTGTCTCACAAGCCAAAGTAAAAGAACTGCATCACACATGGATCTCTTTGGCCCTACCAGTGTAATAAGTCTAGGAAGGACCTCATACTATTTAGTATCATAGATGATTTCACAAAATTCACTTCGGTCATCTTCCTTAAAAGTAAGGATGAGATTCTTGAGATCTTCAAGAACTTCATTCTAGAAACTTAAGAATTAATGTGATCAAAAGGTCAAGACCATAAGATGTGATCAAGGAACTGAATTAAAGAACCATATTCTTGATACATTTTGTGATGAAAAAGGTATTACAAGACAATATAGTGCTCCCATGACTCCTCAACAAAATGGTGTTGCTGAGAGGAGAAATGAGACACTTACTAAAGCTGCAAGAACCATGTTGCCTGACTTTAAATTGCCTATCACCTTTTGGGCAGAGGCAGTCAACACAACCTAGTATGTGTAGAATAGAGTTTTAGTAGTTAAGACTCATGGTAAGACTCCTTATGAACTGTGGCACAAAAGAAGACCTTTCATTGGTTTCCTTAGATTATTTGGATGTCCCTGCACGATCTTGAATACCAAAGATCAAGTAGCCAAGTTTGCTGAGAAATTTGATGGAGACTTCATTTAATATTCTTCTCAAGCTAAGGCTTATAGAGTATACAATCTTAGAACTAGATTAGTTAAGGAGTCGGCCAATGTGACCTTCAATGAGCACATGCCCAACGTAAAAGGTTCTGGTCCTGATTGCCTATTTGATCTTGATTTGGTTACCAACTATTTTAACAAATCTTGTGAGAATGTTTTTAGATCTACATGTAATTTATCAACAGGAGATCCTGACCTAAGATTTGAGCTGAGAAGATCAAGAAAGAAAACTACTTCATCTAATGGTAACTAATCTTGTAGATGGAGTTCCTATCAGCACAACCATGACAAATTCAGCTGATACATTTGAGGTGTCTACAAATTCTAGAGCAGAGGCACAAAATTCAAATGAAGGATCATTAAATGTAGGAGGAAATGGTGGTGGTGACAGTGATCAAGAATTTCTTGATGCTGATAACCACTCCATGGAAGAAAACATCAATGATATCACACACTCATTGGATCAAGCTTCTCTTGATCAGTGTGCTGATGTGGTGGGTGACACTACATTGCCAGATCTAAACTTCACAAATTTGGATCTGTCAAATCAACTTGCTATGATTTCTCAACTGATGATCCACAAGTCACAACCCACCACAAACATCATTGGAAATGTTGAAATAGGGGTGAGAACAAGAGGACAAACCCATGACAAAAATGTTTGTCAATATTCTGCTTCTTCTCCTAGATAGAGCCAAAGAAAGTTGATGAGGCTTTGAAGGATGGTAGTTTTATTGAAGAAATGCAAGAGGAGCTTCTTTAATTTAAAAGAAAAAAGGTTTGGAACTTATGTACTCTTCCTTAAGGGAAGATTATCATAGGTACCAAATAGGTATTTAGGAACAAGAAGGATGATGAAGGACTTGTGTAAGGATTCCTATAAGTCTGCTGCAGCCAAAACATCCAAAGTCTTTCTGCATGCATGTACTGAAGAACAGAAGTAGAAATGCTTTGGAAGTTTTACACCTTGCATTAGAAATATTCTAAGTGTAAAATCTTCCGAAGCCAAGACCAACATCTTCTGAAGCCAAAATTGAAGTCTTCCGAAGCTTCAAAGACAAAGTCTTCCGAAGCCAAAGAGTGAAGACAGATTTCTTCCGAAGACTTTTAGATACATGCCTTTATCTGATGTACTTTACCATAAAGCTGGACCATCTTTCCGCTACAACTCTGTTTAGTCACCAACTTACATTAATGAAAAGGTCCATGCTTTTGGTAACTGTACATTGAGGTCTTGAGTCTGTGCTTTCTACTTTATGTACTTTTATCCTTTTTTAATATATTAGGATGTGAGCTATGGCATGTCATAGTCACTAGTCAAAAAGCAATCTTCCTTTTGACTCTACATTTGATTTTGTTGTTGTCTAGTCTTATGTATCCAGCTGGCTTTAAAGTATGGCCGGCTGTAGGATGTAGTATAAGGTATCTCAAGTACTTGTAACTTTCTATCGCATGCTTTGTAACATTTTGTAACAGAATTTTAGAAACAATATACAACATTCTTGAAAACCAAATACTGGTGGTGGGAATCTGTTGTTGAAGGACCTTACATACCAAGCACCACTTCTGCTACTGGTGGTGGTATGATTCCAAAGGCTGCGGCTGATTACTCAGAAGAAGACAGGAAGAGAATAGAGATTGATTAGAAAGCCATGACATCCCTTCAAACTGCTCTTCCAAACTCCATCTACAGAGGCTTCAAGAAATGCAAAACTACCAAGCAACTATGGGAAGCACTGAAGCTGATGTATGAGGGGTCAACTGAAGCAAAGGAGAACAAGAAGGATCTCCTGAAGCAGCAGTTTGAAAACTTCACCTTCAAGGTAGGTGAAACCATGAATCAATAATACTTCAGGTATGTTGAGATTGTGGATACTCTAATGGATGTTGGAGTAACTCTTGAGAACAGAGACATTGTAAGGAAGTTTATGTCCTCTCTTCCTAGACAATTGACACATTATTGTGTTGTTATCAAGAGGATTGAGAACCTTAAGACTCTTACTCTCACAGAGTTGTATGGTATTCTTAGTGGCTACCAGATGGAGATGAATATGCAAAACTCATCTGGTAACTCCAACAATCAAGTAAGATAAGCCCTCCATGTGGTTTAAAGGGAAAGCATTGAACCACAACATCATCTTATATGCTACCCTGACAACTCACAAAAGGGCCCTTTCATCACCTTCCCAGAGACTCTAAGAGAAATCTACACTCAAGGAAGTCCTTTCCAAGAGACAAGTTCTTCTCATGCCTTTGTCTCTGCAGATGAAACCACATGAAACTTTCTGTTCACCCTTGAAGACCTGGATTGTATCCATCCAGATGATCTGGAGTACATGGAGATAGTTCAGCAGATGGCTCTTCTCACTTACAGAGCCAAGAAGTTCTACAAGAGGACAGGGAGGAAGTTTCCAAGCAATGCAGCCAGTGGAAAGTTTGGGCTAGATAAAAGCAAAGTAAAGTGTTACAACTGTAACCAGATGGGACACTTTGCAAGGGAATGTAAGGCACCAAGGACAAATGGTGGCCAAACACAAGCCAGATCAAACTACACTGAGAAAGCTCCCCAGAATGAGAAGCCAAAGCAGCAAGCTGCAGTTGCTGTTGAAGAAGGAGGGTTTGACTGGAGCTTTCAGGTAGAAGATGCATCTCCAAACCAAGCACTCATGGCAGACCACGATAAAGCCAAGGTATTGGAACATCTTTGTACTCTTGAATGTATTGCTAAAGTTAATAGATACAGGTCCTATAACTTAGAAATGAGATCTAATCTTGAGTCCTTAAATATCTTAAAAGCTGATTTAAAGAGAGCTAAAAATGATTATAAACTAAATATAGAGGACTTAGAGAAAACCATTTCAACTCTTAAACATGAGCACACAAAATACAGGACTCAGATCAAAGACCTCATTACTAAGTTAACTGAATGCTAGGTTGAGCTTGTGATCAGCAAAGCCAAGGCAGAAAAATGTGTTCTTGAAGAAGAGACCTTCAAAAACATAATATCCTCATCCTTGCATGCAAAAGTTTGTTATCAAAATTAGCAGGGACTAGGATCTTGTGAGATAGCTCCTCCACACACAATCTTGTCTGTAAGATCTCCTAGGTGTGAAACTTGTGAAGATGAGCTTCCCCTCATAGACCATTTGACTGAAGAGGATGAAGAAGAGATGGTGAAGAATAGCTCTGAGAAGAGTGAAGAAGAGCATTCTAAGAAGGGTCACCATCCCTCTGAGGAGAGTAAAGCTATTGGGATGACCAAGTCCAAGAGAAAGAACTTGATTAGGAAGGCCAAAAGAAAGTCCAAGAAGGCTCAAGATCAAGGTCACCTTCAACTCTGCATAGAAACAAGTCTTCATCTCTACAGGATTTGAAGTGGTGAAGGCTGAAGACACCAACTTAAACTCCATCAATAAGAGTTTTGGTTCATGGCCAAATCATCCCATCATCAAGAAAAAGGCTGATCAGTTGTACACCGCTGCCGTACAACCTAAACCATCTAGCTCCAAAGGTAGTTCATATCCCCACAAGAATTGTCACAACATCTACAAAGATGAAGATGGAGAAGGAAAGTGATCAAGTTCAGCCTTGTTCACAAAAGAAAACTCCTAGAAGGAAGAAAATGGACTGTGTTATGTGTGGGAGCACTTCTCATCTTCCTAAGGATTGTGTTTACAATCCAACGAGTACTCTCCACATGACCAAGATCTTCCAAAATGAAAAAGAAGACAAGTGGAAACTTGCCTTCGGACGAAAATTTGGTCTCGGAAGAAAGGAATACTTCCGAAGCACTGAAGCCTACTGTAGTGAAAGGAAGATCTTCCAAGGGTCCAGTCATCATAACTTTCAAAGTCAACAAAACTTGCCAAATATTGAAGGTCAAGTCTAAGCTTCAAAGGTGATGTGGAAGTCAAAGAAAGATCAAGTGGCTGAAAGTTCTTTACAACATCAAAAAATGATCCTTTTAGCATGACTATAGGATCAATTACTGTTTATTGTCTTCAACTTCTATCGATGATCCCAAGACCAAAGAGGCTTGGGTTTCCAAATGTAACTAACAATCTCTTTTGTGCAGGAACAGCTCAAGACAAACATAAATGTATGGATCATTGACAGTGGCTGTTCCAGGCACATGACAGGCAATGGGTCACTACTCCAAAAGTTTGAGAGTATTGATAGAGGACCAGTTGCTTTTGGAGGATATGCAGGAGGTTACATTACAAGAAGGGGCAAGGTCACAAATGGTAAGCTCAGCATTGAGAATGTAAACTTTGTCAAGGAGCTTGGGTACAATCTTTTGAGTGTATCCTAATTTTGTGATCAGAGTCATAACATGCTCTTTACTGAGCATGAGTGCATTGTTCTCAGGCCCGGGGTGGTCATTTCTCATGAGCACATCCTGCTTAGAGCTCCCAAGAAAGGGAACATGTACAAGATGGATTTGGAAGAAACATCTCCCTCAGAAGAAGTTTCATACTTTTTATCTAAAGTAAATAGGATGATTTTTTCCTTTGGCATAAAAATGTGCCATGTAAACTTTAATAATATGAATAAATTAATTAAGAATGAGTTGGTAACTGGAATACCAAAGAAAGAATTTACAAGTGATGACCACTGTGTTGCATGCCTGAAGGGGAAGCAACACAAGGTATCTCACAAGCCAAAGGAAAGAAATTCCATCATTAATCCCCTACACTTATTACATATGGATCTCTTTGGCCCCACCAATGTAATGAGTCTAGGAAGGACCTCTTATTGTTTGGTGATCACAGATGACTTTACAAGATTCACTTGGGTCTTCTTCTTAGAACTAAAGATGAGACCCCTGAGATTCTAAAGAATTTCATCTTAAAGATTGAGAATTAATGTGATCACAAGGTCAAAACCATAAGATATGATCAAGGAACTGAAATTAAGAATCAAATCCTTGATACATTTTGTGATGAAAAAGGTATTACAAGACAATATAATGCTCCCAGAACTCCTCAACAAAATGGTGTTGCTGAGAGGAGAAACAGGACACTAATTGAAGTTGCAAGAACTATGTTGTCTGACTCTAAACTGCGCATCACCTTCTGGGCAGAGGCAGTGAACATGCCTGCTATGTGCAAAATAGATTTTTAGTGGTTAAGACACATGGTAAGACTCCTTATGAACTTTGGCACAAGAGAAAACCTTTCATTGGTTTTCTCAGGTCATTTGGATGTCCTTGCACCATTTTGAATACCAAAGATCAAATTGCCGAGTTTGCTGATAAATCAGATGATGGACATTTTATTGGATACTCTTCTCAAGCTAAAGCTTATAGAGTATATAATCTCAGAACTAGAATAGTTGAGGAGTCAGCCAATGTGACTTTCAATGAGCACACTCCCTGTGTGAAAGGTTCTGGTCCGGATTGGCTATTTAATCTTGATTTAGTTACCAACTGTTTTAACAAATCTTGTGAGCATGTTTCAGGGTCTATAGATATACTACTTACAGGTGATCCTGACCCAAGATTTGAGCTAAGAAGACCTTCAAGCTACACATCTTCAGCTCCAGTGGTAACCAATCCTGCAAATGAAGCTTCTACTAGCACATCAATGACAAATCCTGCTGATACTTCTGGGGTGCCATCAAATTCCATCTTAGAGGCATAAAACTCAGATGAAGGAGCTTCAAATGTTGGAGAAAATGGTGGTGGTGAAAGTGATCAGGAATTCCTTGATGCTGATAACCACTCCATTGAAGACAACATCAATGATGTCACACACTCATTGGATGAAGTCAATCTTGATAAGTGTGTTGATGTGGAGGGTGAATCCTCCTTGCCTGATCAGAATTTCTCAAATTAGATTTGTCTAAGCAACTTGCTGTGATCCCTCAGCTAAGGATCCACAAGTCTCATCCTACCACAAATATCGTTGGAGATGTTGATTTAGGGGTGAGAATAAGAGGACAAACCCATGATGCAAATGTTTATCTTCACTCTTGTTTCTTGTCCCAGATAGAGCCTAAGAAAATTGATGAGGCTCTAAAGGATGGAAGTTGGGTTGAATCTATGCAAGAGGAGCTGCTTCAATTCTAAAGGCAAAAGGTTTGGAACCTATGTCCTCTTCCTCAAGGGAAGACTACCATAGGAACCAAATGGGTGTTCAGGAATAAGAAAGATGATAGATGACTTGTCATCAAGAACAAAGCAAGACTAGTTGTTCAAGGGTGTACTTAAGAAGAAGGAATTGACTACACAGATGTTTTGGCTCCTGTAGCAGGACTTGAAGCTGTCAGGATATTTCTAGCTTTTGAAGCATCCAACAACTTCAAGGTCTACCAACTTGATTTCAAGTGTGCTTTTCTCTATGGGATGATTGATGAAGAGGTGTATGTCAGACAACCACCTGGGTTTGCAGATCCAGATCATCCTGATTATGTCTGCAGGCTTGATAAAGCTCTTTATGGGTTGCACCAAGCACCAAGGAAGTGGAATGAGACTCTATCTCAGTATCTCTATCAGCATGGATACAAAAGGGTACTATTGATGGAACTATCTTCATCAAAGGAACATGAAATGACATAATGCTAGTTCAAGTATATGTAGATGGCATTAGCTTTGGGTCAACTAATCCAAAGCTCTGCAAAGACTTTGAGAAGCTGATGAAGAACAGGTTTGAAATAAGTGCCATGGGGGGACTCAATTTCTTTCAAGTGAAGCAAGTTGAAAATGGCATCTTCATAAGTCAGTCAAAGTATGTATAAAACATACTTAAAAGGTTCAACATGACTGATTGTAAGGTTGCTAAGACACCCATAGCCAGGAATCACTCCCTTGGACCCGATCTTGAGGGGGAATGTGTTGATGAGCATCTCTACAGGGCAATGATTAGGTCTCTTATGTACCTCACAGCTAGCAGGCCTGATATCAGGTTTGCTACATGCATTTATGCAAGATATCAAGCCAACCCCAAGATGTCACACCTAATCACTGTCAAAAGAATTTTAAGATATCTCAAAGGTGCTCCATCACTTGGCCTTTGGTATCCAAATAATTCTGACTTTAATCTGTATGCTTATACAGATAGTGACTATGGTGGTTGCAACATGACTGCAAAGTCTACATCAGGGGGGTGTCAATTTCTTGGTGGAAGGATAGTCTCTTGGCAATGTAAGAAACAATCCTGTGTGTCTGCATCAACTGCTAAGGCTGAATACATTGCTGCTGCAAGCTGCTATGCTCAAGTGCTTTGGATTCAAAATCATATGCTGGACTATGGACTTAATTTCAAGGAGACTCCCATCCACATAGACAACAACAGTGGTATCTCAATCACAGAAAATCCTGTGCAGCACTCAAGGACGAAGCATATCAATATCAGGTATCATTTGATTAGAGATAACTTTGAAACGGGATTAATCAAACTAGTCAAAGTTAACACAAATGAACAATATGCTGATCTGTTCACCAAAGCTTTTGATGAACAAAGATTTAAATATCTTGTATCAGCTATTGGGATGATTAACTTTGAATAGCTTTTCTTAAACTTAATCATATTATTTCTAAAACCTGTATGTCCTAAGTTATCTATTTAATCACCTTCATAAGCCCTTGTTCTCTTTGGAAGAAAATCTTTTGAAAACTCATTTCTTAGATTTTTGAAAATTTTGATCTCTTTACTTTTTGAAAGATTTAAAATTACCTTCGGAAGAAACTTATGTCTTAGTAAACAAATAACTACTTCAGTAATTTTACCTTCGGAAAAAATTTCTAAATTATCTTTCGAAGCTTAAAAAACAACTTAAGTACTTTTATATTTTATAAGAACAATTTTCTTTCGAAAGCAATTTACCTTTGAAAGTTTTTATTCCTTTTAGAATAAACTCTGAGTGTTAATTCTCTTCCGGAGCAAAATTCTCAAAAACCTTTGATATATATTCCAAAACCAATTTGTCTTCGGAAGCTTTTTCTTCACAACTTCCGAAACTAATAACCTTCGGAAGATTTCTCGACTTCCAAGAAAACTATGTTGGGCAAAAGTAAACTACTTTTTCAGAGGTGGGATCGACATCCAGATTTCAAAGTTTATCCTCTTTCATTAACTTTGTCTCAAATCCTTTTCACATAAATACCCAACGGTTCCCCCTCTTTCACTATCTTCTTCAATTACACTATTCCTTAAACCTAAATTCTCCCAGACCGCCTTTGTTCTTCACCTTCCTTCACCTTTAAGCTTCTCAAAATGGCCAATCTAAACCGCAGAAACAACCCTGACTTCTCCATGCAACTCCACAGACAACACAACCAGGTTGCTCTGTTGAACTTTGAGAAAGATGATAGTTTCTCAGAGGTTTGCCGTTTTCTGGCTCTATCTAACTATTTCACCTCCCTAACCATTGATTCAACTCTTTTTGAGGGTCATCTGCTTGAATTTTGGAAGACCTGCCAAGAGGTCATTATGGATGGGGAGAAGGCACTGTCTGCTATAGTGCTGGGGAGGACAATCTTCATCACTCCGGCCATCATCAACACTCATTTACAGCTGGATGATGAAGAAGGTGAGTTGTCCTTCCCAAAGGAAGCTGTTAATCATTCTTTTATGCAGATGGGCTATGAGGGAGATTTCTCTATAAAGACCTTCATGAAAGGGAAGGTCTCATCCCATTGGAAATACCTGCTCCATGTGGTTATCCACAACTTGTCAAACAAGCATGGAGCATGAGGATCTCTCCTTCATAGTGCATGGAATGGTTCAAAGGGTCAAGTTCAGGTACTCTCAGTTTGTTTACACAAATTTGCTTGCTAACTTGAACTCCTTATAGTATTACATGTTTCCTAGATATGTTCAATACATTCTCAACCGTGAACTGGGCTCACAGTTGAGGGAAACAGGTAATATTCTTAAATTGGGACGGATGAAGTCCGACATCTTTAAAATCATGAAGAAGCCAACTGTAGGCTTCTCAAGGGTAGAAACAACCATTGTCCTAAAAATGTTAGAGCTCATTGCTCAAGGTGACAACCTAGCAACACAAGCTAGTGTTGAACCCACACCTTCTACCTCCCAACCACCAAAAAGACCACAAATCACCCTCACCTACAAAGAAAATCCAAACAAACCCCTGCTCAAGTTATTGAGCTTGTGCAGGCTCCCATACACTCACCCATACAGGAGGAAGTGGATACTAGAGCTCCCACTTCTCCTGAGGAGCAAACCACTCCCATCTCTTCAAGAATCAGTGCTGAGGTTCCTCATGCTCAGCCTGATGAGCTCACAAGCCCAACTGCCTTAAGCCTTCACTCTGAGTCTCAACACTCAAGTGAACAACCTTCAGGGGACAGTTACCATCCCCAGCCTTTAGACTTAAATCAACCCATCCCAACCTTGAATTCTATACTGATGAAGACTTAGGTTTCAGTGAGTACCATGAGTCTCTCTACTCTTTCCCCACTCAAAGAGAGATGAGTGCTTCTGAGTCCCCTATGTCTAGCCCACATCAGTCACCCATTACTAAGGTGGATCAACCTAAACCTGTTCAGGAGATCCATATGGAAGAGGCTCTCACTTCTGCAAGTGATTACATCATTAAGACCTCAACCATGGTAACTCAGCCCATTGACTATGAGGCTGTCAATGTGCATAGGAAATTCAGCAGCCAAGAACCTGAAGCTGGTGGTGAGAGAGAGGACTTTGGTCCAATTATCTCATCCCCCAATGATTCTTCTAATGAGGATGAGGGGAACTTGAGACTAAAAGTTCCAAAACTATCAAAAACATGCACCTATTTAGTCTATAAGGTTAGTCACCTTGAATCTCAGGTGACTACCCTGCATAACATGGTCAATGATCAGCAACTTGAGATATCTTATCTCAAGGAAAAACTAACTGGGAGACATTTAAGGAGAGCTCAACCAGGAACACAAGAACCTGTGAATGTGATTGATCTAACTCTTAGCTTACCTATGCAAGAGGGTGATGCTACCAAAAAGGGGGAGAAAGTCATGACAGTCACAGAACCTAGGAGTTCTTCAGGGAGTATGGACATTGAGGACTCACCATCCTCACTTGCAATTGTGCATACTCAGCAACTTCCTCAAGTTCACATTGATGTGTACTCTATAGACTCTTTCATTCAGAGTCTCTTTGAGGAAGGCATTCCAAGGGCTATATCATCCCCACCCTAAGGAACTTCAAATTACATTATTGGGTGGAGGTATGATGCTGATAGAAGAGCCCTCATTCTTCAAAGAGTTCAAGGGCAGCAAGAAGGTTCAACTTTCAGACCTTGAACTACTATGAAGGTCTTGACCTGATCAACATACCACTTTCAACCCAAGTCAATCTAGACAAGCTGACAGGCTGACACAAAGGATTCAAGACAGAATTACTAAAGAGTTCAGTCTAAGAAGGAGACAAAGGCAATCAGGTAATGTCATTGGTCAACTGGATGTTGAGACAGTCCCTGAGATTATATTCAAAGGGAAAACCTAGGCTGAAGGCCTAGTGATAGAGCCTGAGAGCCCTGTCACACCAAAAACTACTTCAAAAATTCATTCCCTCAGTGAAACACCTGCTGGTGAAGGTGTATCACAACCTCTCTTTGGCTAGAGCTTGGACGCTACACCAAGCAATAAAGGACAAAGCTCTCTCCACTCTGTGTCACAAAGTTCTATGGGTAACAAAGGGAAAAGGATTCTAACTCTTGAGGAGATTGAGGAGGATGAGAGAGAGAGGAAGAGGAAGCTAAGGGGAGAAAGATCCTCTAGATCTTCAGGCTTCATGCAAGCTGTGATCAGGGCTGCCCCCCAGACCAAACACTTAAGATGATGAGTTGAGGGCAGTCAGGATTACTTACCTGCAGACCAGAAACTATGACATTTATGAGATTATATCTCTCCCCTAAGAGGCACTTAATGAACTGGCTAACATGGAAGTGTCAAGAAAGATGAAGGAAGCAGAGGATGCAAGGCTACTTCTCCAAATCAAAGAGGAGAAGAGACAGAAAAGATTATACAAGCATGTCCCTACTCTCTCTCCAGTTCAAAAAAGCCCTATGCAAGAGACTGTGGCAGCTATACAAGAACCTCAAGTAGACAAGGAAACACATAGGCAAAATATGATCAACTACCTGAGTGCCACAGGTCTCTACCAGGCATCTGCACTTCTTCCCTTGTCCTTTGAGTGCATTGAGTTTGAGTATCTCAAACAGCTTGAACATCAAGTACTCAAAGAACAAAAGGCAACAAAAAGAAAGATGAGGGAAGAGGCTGCAAAGTCAAGAGCCATTATCCAAAATAGCATGAAGAAGTCTGCTGACAGACAAAGGATGATGAGCTTCTTCAAGCTGTATGGATTCTCCGGAAGGAGACTTGGCCCTATGTCTCTATCTACAATGGATGAGCACATCAGGGTAATCAAGCAGAAGATCAAAAGTGGAGAGCTAATTGACTTACACTCCCCTCCAAGTCAAGCTCCTCCTGAAGTGGAGGTTAAGGTTGAACAACCTGAGACAACATAACCTGGACCTCCTGCTGAACCTCAGCAAGCTTCATCTTCTGATCCACAGCAGGGTCAAACTCCCTCTCCTTCTGAACCTGTAAGGGAGGAACATCCAACTGAGCAAGACAAGACTAATCAACAAGGTGCTGCAGACCAGTCTTCTTAGTTAAAGTCCTCAAAGAGGAGGAAGAGGATGGCTTCTAAACCAAAGTCAAAGAACAAGAAGAAGTCTGAATCATCCACCTCTATACCTCAGGCTGAGTCAGATCAACCTGAGGAAGTGCATGAAGAGGCAACCCAATCAACTCCAATCCAAGTGGCTCCTCTTGCATCTAAGAGACCTATCTTATCTTGAACCTTCATAACTAATCCGGAGAGATGGCATGTGATCAGAGATCAAGGTAGTGAAGATGTCTACACATGGCTAGACCTATTCAACCTACCTCTACATGATCTCTTTGAGATGAGAATATAATATGAGAGTTTGAGTGATCCTGACCATCTAATGAAGAAGGGCATGGTCATCATCATTATGAGGACTGTCAAAAGCTGAAGATCTTTAAATGTTTTGGTAGCATCAGCCTAGGGGAGTTTGTAAGGATTCCTATAAGTTTGATGCAGCCAAAACATCCAAAGTCCTTCTGCATGCATGCATTGAAGAACATAGGTAGAAATGCTTCGGACTTTTTACACCTTGCATTAGAAATATTCTAAGTGCAAAATCTTCCGAAGCCAAGACCAACATCTTCCGAAGCCAAAAGTGAAGTCTTCCGAAGCTTCAAAGACAAAGTCTTCCGAAGCCAAAGAGTGAAGACAGATTTCTTCCGAAGACTTTTAGATACATGCATTTATTTGATGTACTTTACCATAAGCTGGACCACCTTTCCGCTGCAACTCTGTTTAGTTACCAACTTACACGAGTTGGTGAAAAGATCTATGCTTTTGGTAACTATACATTGAGGTCTTGAGTCTGTGATTTTTTACTTTATGTACTTTTATCCTTTTTGTAATATATTAGGATGTGAGCTATGGCATGTCATAGTCACTAGTCAAAAGGCAATCTTTCTTTTCACTCTACATTTGATTTTGTTGTTGTCTAGTCTTATGTATCCAAGCTGGCTTTCAAAGTATGGGCGGCTATAGGATGTAGTATAAAGTATCTCAAGTACTTGTAACTTTCTATCGTATGTTTTGTAACAGTTTGTAAAAGAACTTGAGAAGCAATATACAACATTCTTGAAAACCAAATACTTGTGTTGTTAGCTATCTTGTTCTGTCTCATTTTTACTTGTGCTCTTAGCATGTTTCACATAAGTTAACCAGTTTCCTATTTGATCTGTTAAGTGTTCTAAGAAACTCTCCTTATTGTGTTGTTGTGTTGTAATTTCATACCTTTCATCGGTCCTGCAACTTGTCGTCAAGAAATTGAGATTTACTACACAGATGTTTTTGCTCTAGGGGCAAGACTTGAAGTTGTTACGATATTCCTAGCTTTTGCTGCATCCAAGGATTTCAAGGTCTACTAAATTGATGTCAAGTGTGCTTTTCTATATGGGGTGATTGATGAGAAGGTGTATGTCAAACAACTACCTAGCTTTGCAAACCCAGATCATTCTGATTATGTCTGCAAGCTTGATAAAGCTCTTTATGGGCTGCACCAAGCTCCAAGGAAATAGTATGAGACACTATCTCAATATATTTGTTAGCATGGCTACAAGAGAGGTACTATTGATGGAATGAGTGCCATGGGGGAATTCAATATCTTTCTAGGAATTCAAGTGAAGTAGGGGGAGTTTTGTAAGGTTTATACTTAAAGGTTGATGCAACCAAAGCAACCAAACAGCTCTCAGAATGCATGCATGAAATACAAAGGAAAGATACTTCAAAAGTTTTAGACAACTCAGAGAAAAATATGCTAAGCGTAAAATCTTCCAAAGCCAAAGACCAAATCTTTCGAAGCCAAAGATGAAATCTTCCAAAGCCTTAGAGACAAAGTCTTTTGAAACCAAAGACTGATTTCTTCCGAAGACAGAGAAGACATGCTTTCTCTGATCACCTTTCGACAAAAGCTGAACAACTTTCTGCTGCCACTCTGAAGACTAACCAACTTAGATAAGTTGGTGAAAAGGTCCATGCTTTTGTCAAGTGTAGATTATGGTCGTTGGTATGTAAATTTCTACTTTGTACCTTTTATCCTTTTTGTAATATATTAGGATGTGAGCTATGACATGTAGTCGCAAGTCAAAAGGCAATCTAACTTTTGACTATACATTGATTTTGTTGTCTAGATTAGTGTTTCCAGCTGGCTTTCAAAGTATAGCCGGTTATAGGATGTCGTGTAAAGTATCTCAGGTTCTTGTATTTTTTTATGCTTTGTAACACTTGTAATAAAACTTGAGAGCAATATACAATATTATTGAAAACCATACTTATCTTGTTCTTGTTCCTTGTTCTGTCTCTTACTTACTTGTGTTCTTAGCATCTTTAACTTAAACCTAGTTTCCTATTTGATATATTAAGTATTCTAATACTCTTCTTATTGTGAAACGTTTTTTGACCACCCTCAAACGGTCCTGCAGAATGCACTCTTGACATCCTTTTGAAACACCTAAAGTCTTTGGAGGCAACAAATGCTAGAAAAATTCTGATTGCTTCAAGCCTGGCCATAGAAGCGAAGACTTCATCATAATCAATCCCTTCTTCTTGTGTGTGCCCTTTTGCTGACGAGTTCTAGGAGCACTATATTGCCTTGCAATACCTCTGGGTTCACAAAACGAATCAAGGGTGTGGTTTTTAAATTTAGTACCCTTATCACATCTAATTATATTTAAACCTTTTGATCAATTTGGTTCTCCATTTTAATAATAAATGATTTTCATATTTTAGCAGTTTCATCTTTAGTTTCTAAAAAGAAAACCCAAGTGAATCTTGTAAAATCATCTATTATTACCAAGCAATATGATTTTCTTCCCAAACTCTTTACACCTGTTGGCCTAAATAAGTTCATATGTAACAGATACAAAGTAGTTGTGACTGAATTCAATTCTTTGGACTTATGAGAAGATTTATGTTGCTTTCCTTTCTGACAAACAACCCAGTGGTTAGCACATGCAAACTCCTTGTTCGGTAGTCCAACGACTGACCCATTCCAAACTAGTTTATTCATGTTTTATAGGTTTACATGTGCCAATATTCTATGCTAAAGGTAGGATTCATGTATTGAAGCTCTAGAATGAAACATGATACATTTACTTGAAGGTGATGCATTCTGCGTATTGAGCATGTACATATTGTTCTTCCAAAGAGCTCTTAAAAGTGTTTTGTCATTTGGAATTTCAAACCTAGGAGATAGGAAAATACATTCATGCTTTATGAAAAGAGTGTTGTGCTTTTTTATCACACAACTTAGACACACTTAGTAGATTATAGTTCAACTATTTCACATACCTTGTCAAAGCTTACCTTGTCATTGTTGAGTGTCCCCCTGCTAGTAATGTATCCTCCTTTTGTATCATTTTCAAAGGCAACAGATCTACCATCGTATGGTTCTAGATTCAACAGGAATGATTTGTCACCTGTAATATGCTAGGAGTATCCACTATCCACAATCCATAAGTTTGTTTTAGTCTTTGGATGATCCTTCACCTTCATCCCAAGCTCTTGTATCTCCTTCTTCATCTCCTCTCCCTTGCCTCTTCTTATCAGCTCTTGATCAATGAAATTTTCCGTTTGTACCTTCTTCTTTGAAGATTTCATTAGCTGATTTCTCTTAATTCTACCCATCCTCTTGATTATCTTGTTATCAGCATGGGTGGTCAGATCTATCTTCTTCTTTGGGAACCTCTTGTTGTGGATTTCTACTACTTTATAAGTAGACTTTTAAATATACAGTTAGGGTCTCACTTCTAAATAGTTTGAGGTTCCTTCACAATAATTTCTATTATGAGTCTTTTTGTTGCAGTTGTGCTTTGATCGAAACTTTGTTTTGATGGAGGAGTTTAAATTAGTAGACATATTTGTTGACTTTGAGAGATGACTTTCTTTGACAAACTCCATCTTCCAAATCACGTCTTTCTTTGCCTTGGCCTTGAGTTCTTCTCTCCTCTTCCCCTTTTTTTCTATTTCTTTTCTCTTTTATCTTCTTCTTCATCTACTTCTTCAACAGATGCCCTTGTACAGGTTGGTTCATCAGATACTTGCTTCCTTACTTCCAGATTGCACTTAGGGATATATGTGCTAGTGTATGTCATTGGTGGTTCCATAGTATTATACCTTAAACCTCTCTTGGTTTGATAAAACTTCTAGGAGTTTTCAGTAAAAGCAAGAAATTTTTCGAACTTTTTAGTTTGAACAATATTATTAGCATATGCTTTAGTTATAGCTAAATCACATTGTGTTAGTTTCAATCTGTTTAAAAGGTCATCAATTTGAGTCTCTAAGTTGTTTTGTTCATGTTTTAGTTTTGATATAATCTTTTCAAGCTCTATTATCTTTTCTTTTTTAGCTTCATCATTTATTTAAAATCGGTTTTAAGAATATTGATTGATTCAACATCCTTCATGAGATCCAAATTGTGATTTCTGTTCAAGTTTACCTTAGCAATATATTCAGGTGTACAACAAGGTTCAGAATTTACTTGAGGTGAGGAGTTTAAGCTTCCAACCATTAATACATTTTTTATTGGAGTGGCATCTTCTACTTGGAACCTCCAGTCAATCACCTCTTCTCCTGAGGCTATAGCTGTTATATGTCTTTAGTTGGTAGAAGTAGAGGGGCTTTGATAGTTTGGGGTTTTTATAAAGCTTGATGAACTTGGGGGAGATGGACTTGACTTAGGTGCTTCGTATTCTATGGCATAGTGTCCCATCTGGTTGAAATTGAAACACTTTACTTTGCTCTTGTCAAATCCAAAACTTGTATTCTCTCCCTTAGGAACATTCTTCTAGTTCTCTGCTGAACTGCTTAGCTCTAAAGGAGATCATGACTATTTGATAGTTGATGTCCTTCTCTACAAGATCATCTAGATGGATGCATTCCAGATCTTCTTCATAGAGTTGGAAGAAATTGTCTTGTTCACTGACAATGGTTAAGTTTGAAGAGTAGGTTGGTGAGGTCTGCTGATTCCAGTTGCTAAAAGATGGTGATTGCTGAGATTCCATATTTGGAGACTCAGGGTAGGTGACCATAGGTACTTGATGATTCATCATAGGAATTCGGTAGGCTTGAGAGTGGGAGTGTGAGTGAAATGGTTCATGAATACGTGCCATAAAAGCTTATAATTTTAAGGGGTTTGAAAATCTACCAAGTGATTCTTCATGTGCATCCATTTCCATCTTATAAGCACTCAAGATGCCATATTACTCTTTAAAAGTTATTATTTTCAGATTCTCAGTTTGATGGACATAGAGTAAACTATCTATGTCTTAGGTAGGGACCTTAAGAATTTTTAAGGACATCACTATTTTCCACCTTCACTCCAGCTTCATTTAAAGCGTCTAGCAGTTCGACATATCTATGATATGTGGTAGTCACGGTTTCTCCCCTAGTGAAACCAAAGTTTTCAAACTTCTACTTCAAGACATTTCTTTTGTTCTCTTTCATGTCTTTATTTCCTTCAAATTTGGCCTTCAATGCTTCCAACCACTTTTATGCAATTGTGAATTTCTTGAAGCCGTGGATGATGCTATTTGGTATGCTCATTCTTATCAGTCGTAGAGCCTTTGAATCCCTATTCATCTTCTTCACATCTTCATCTAAGTAGTTTGTAGGATCTTTAGGAATCATAACTCCACCTTCACCCACAACTTAAACTATAAGGACACATAGTCCATTCAGAATAGAGAGCCATAGTCTCAGATCTTGATTTCTTAGAAAATATTGCATTTGGATTTTCCAAGTATCATTGTCATGTGGTGTAAACATGGGGGGTTTGGTTTGAGTTCTATTCTGTAAGTCATGCTTAGTTGATATGGTTACAACAATCATTTTGAAAGGATAAAAGGGTATGAAGAAGTGTGGTGTTTGATAGTGTGATCAAAAGAAAACTTGTGATTTGTTTAAAGTTGACTTCAAGCAAATCAAGAGCCAAAGCTCTGATACCACTTGGTGGTTCAGGGATCTGGATTAAATAAGACTTTTTGATTTGATCATAAGTTGACAAATTTCGAATCAAGGTACTCACTTAATTAATCAAAATTTAATACAAAAAGGAATATTTAGTAGATAAACAAGTGCCTTAAACTGTCACACCCTCAAATTCCACTAACGGGGTTTTACAGTCAGGCGTGGACATAACCAGGATCTCGTATAAGCATCAGGTTTTGATAACTACAAAACATATAAGTCACTTAATAGTGGTGAAACAAACCAATCATGTTTAAATATTGCGGAAGCGAATTTAGATAACGTTCAAACAATTGTTAAAACTGCGCAAACGCGTGCCCAAACCAATTTAAATAAAGTAAATGTAGTTAGACCATTAAATTAGTTTAAAGAAAATAATGAAGACATGCAATGAATTTTGTGCTCCTAGACGTGCCATATCACTGACCGGAGAGAATACATGCTAAGATCAGTACAAAGACTGATGAGTTCACATGTTTAGCAGAAAACAATAAGTAATAGTACTGAAATCCAGATTCAGTAATCAAAGCATATAAGTAGGTAGCTAGCCTACAACAAGTCACTATATGTATGAATTTCGCGAACGAACTGACAATAATAATATAATGAATGCCCCTGCTGTAGATACAAGACTATAGCACAGTAAAACAGGCTAATCATTCACCCGTTTGACCTCCAGTCAAGCTAGCGTGACTAACCCGGCTGGGGTTTGTTCAACCCAGTAGATTTACTAACAATCATCTTGCTAATACCATATTAACGGTCCGAATAAGTCATAATAGTATCACAATAGTAAACTAGTATATGTAATATTACTAATCTAAAGTATTGTATGGTTTATATAAAAAAACATGTTTCTCTCCCCCAAAAGAGAGTATAGTATGAAAGTGGGACTGTAAACTCACCTTGAATGCAAAGCAACAAGTAAACGAAAGAACAATGATTAGGGTTATGATTGACCTGAATTTCATTTAATAACTAATTAACATTAAATATTAAATATTAACACAAGAAAGGTACGGTTTTGCGTTTCACTACTCGGTTACGGTGTCGGTTATCGATTCACCCATTACTATGCCAACACATAAAACCCAATTTATCTTAACCACATAACTCAATTATCATCACTAATACTAGATCATATATAAAGGTACTCTTTATACATTATTATTATATGACTTTTTATAATAAAACCCGTATGTTCCATAATACTTCACCCACACAACACAAACGCACAACGACCCAAACAAAAATCACGCATAATATATATTACACACACAATAATATATATATATATATATATATATATATATATATATATATATATATATATATATATATATATATATATGGGAAAGGTTCCCCTAAGAATAACTTTTTCCCTAAGAAATCTAAGAAGCATTTATAACCACTAATTTCATGTTTAAGGGCATTTCCAGTAATTAAATCAAATAAAAGAATAAAAGGGCATTATGGTAATTTGACAATATAAAATAGGAAAACACAAAATTACGATTTCAAAACCCATCTTCTTCTGTCTATTCCTCTCAGTCATCGTCATTAAACAATCGAAATCAAGTAAGTTCTTCAAATTATTAGTGAAATCCATTCAATTATTGAAGTTATAGTACTGATTCTATATTTTTTTGCTGAAAAACAGAATCAAAACAACCTAAAAGTAAGAAGAAATCGACAATTCATAGCGACGGCAAGTTCCTTGAATTTACTTACAAATTCGATTAATATGTGTAGTGAATACTAAATTTCAAACCGAGATTCATATATGTACTGCATTCTAAACTTGATTTGTTGCATTGTTTGGTCTTTCAGAAGAGTCAGATCAACAAAATGCTGAGTTGTATGATCTTAGAATCAATATCTGACAAAAATACTGTTATCGGATATCAACTTATTGAAGGAAATGGTGACATTTGATGTACTGAACTTTAATAAAAAAGATGATGCTGAGAAGAAGAAATTGAATGTAAGGCCCCGTTCCCGGGACGCCTACAGTTGGTCATTCATCGCACATAAAACATATATTTACATTTGTCTCATAAAAACATTGCAGCGGAAACATTCAAAAACGACATCTCATTTCATTATAAACACTTTTGCCCAATAATACATCATTATCCGATTACAAAATACATGTTTGCATTATAACACAAAAGCTTTATAAATGGATGACATCCCAAAAGAGCCGAGTAGCCTTGCCGTGCCATCCTCAGCAATCATTACCTGCCAACTGGAAAACATATAAAAAGTCAGCGTTGCTGAGTGAGTTCTAGTTTTATAAAATAAACGTACTTTACTTTCATTAAACTATTCCTTTTCTCATGCGATCATTCAACATACGTATACACAGATAATGTCATTATTATCTTTCATCTCATTCATTATCTTTCGTTCCTTTCATACATTCATTTTTTTTTCGAGTCTGTTGCGACGACATAGTCGCTCACCTCAATAGCAATCTCAATGATTGCACGCTATCCGGGTCTGTTACAACCATAGGGTTGCTCACCTCATTGCCCATATTAATGATAGCAAGCTATCCGAGTCTCTTGCAACAACAAGGTTGCTCACCTCAAGCCAACATCACGATAGCACGTCACTCGAGTCTTTTGCAACGACAAGGTTGCTCACCCCATAGGCAATCTCAATGACCGCACTTCATCCGAGTCTTTTGCAACACAAAGTCGCTCACCCCATATATATGCTTGCAAGCCTTTCTTTCGTTCATTCATCATTCATTAATGCATGCATTCTTACTTCATGTTCCTCTTTCATTATCTTTCACTTTACATTACATAATACTTCTTTCGTTCATTAACATGACATCTAAAGCCACAAGAAAGATAAACATACATCATAATAAGGAACATATCATACACATTCATCATCATCATCATCATACAGGGCAACATCATACATACATAACTTGCATAAACATGCAACATCATCAGCATCATGCCCTACATGCTCTCTAAGGCCATAACAGTCACCTTACATGCTCTTACGAGAAACTTTACATCAAAACTTACATCTGTACTTTCCCCCGAAAGACAGAAGTCTAACAACACTTTCCTTCGGGTGCAACAGCTCTATTCGTGCGTATGGACACCATTCAGTCACATGGCCTCCATGCGACTGAACATCATGCGACTGGACTCATGCGGATGATCATCTATGCGAATGAACATTCAATCGGGCGTATGGACCTCATGCGGATGGAACTACTGCGAATGGGCACCTATGCGACTGACCTCATGCGAATGAACTCATGCAACTAAGCATACATGCGACTGAACCCTCAGTCGTATGACTCCCCATGCGACTGGACTCCCAGTCGTGCGACTGAAGCCTTAGTTGTGCGATTTAACCCTCAATCGTGCGGATGAATCCCAATCATGCGAATGACCCTCAATCGCCTCTCATTCGGCCGTATGGCCTCCATTCGGTCGCCTAGCCCTAGCTGATGCAGAATGGAGTTCATCCCGAACCCAATCTGCCATTTTCGGCCTCCAAGCTCATCCAAACCCATTCTAAGCCTAAATTAACCCTCCTGGACCTTAGGAATGCATACCATAACACCATACAAGCAAACACAAGCCCGAAAACATACACGAAACGCATCATACACATCACACCCAAATGGGTCAAACACATACTCACACTAAAACGGGTTTTAACATTTTCCAGCCCTAAAATCAGTTGAAAACTAGTAAAAGTGGGGTCCTAGAACTCACACAAACGAGCACAACGTCAAGGGCTTCGATTTGGCTTGCTACACAACGAATTTGGCCACCCGAATCACCTGAAACACCCCTTTTTCTCTTTTTCTTCTCCTTTCCCTCTTCTCCTCTCTTGAAAGCTGAAAATTTGTGTATGGGGGAGAGGGTAAGGGCTGCCCTCTCCCTTATATACTCCGCTCACCCGACTTTCTTTCGTTGGCGAGTTGGGTCCCTCGACTTTGGACCTTATTTCCTTTTCTTTCTTCGTCGCTTCAAAATAAGAAATATCCGGGTGTTACAAGTCCACCCCCCTTAAATAGGTTTCGTCCCCGAAACCTGTTATTCTTCAAACAAACGTGGATAATGTTGTCTCATTTCTTCCTCAGTCTCCCACGTTGACTCGGATCCCTTCCTGTGCTTCCACTGTACACGCACAAGAGGAACCACTTTATTCCTTAGCCTTTTCTCCTTTCGGTCGATGATTGCCACTGGTTGCTCCACATAGTTGAGCCGTTCGTCTACCTCGATATCCTCCAGTGGAACAATCATATCTTCATCCGCTAAGCACTTCCTTAGATGAGATACATGGAATGTCGGGTGAATTCCAATTAACTCATCCGGTAACTCCAGTCTGTAGGCCACCTCTCCTACTCGAGCGATGATTCGGAAAGGGCCTTTGGGCTCAACTTGCCCCGCTTTCGGAAGCGAATGATACCCTTCCAAGGTGAGACATTCAACATAACCCGGTCACCCACCTGGAACTCAATCGGCCTGCGTCGTTTATCAGCATACGACTTCTGTCTGTCTTTGGCTGCCTTTATGAAGGCTTTAATCTTCTCAGGCTTCTCGGTTGTAGCCTCGATTACCTCGACGCTCCCCAATTCCTTCTGACCAATATCACCCCAACAAACGGGTGTTCTGCATCTCCTACTGTATAACATCTCATATGGAGGCATACCAATGCTGGCATGATAGCTGTTGTTGTATGAGAATTCGGCTAACGGTAGGTGGTCATCCCAACTTCCACCAAAATCAATAACACATGCCCGAAGCATGTCTTCCAGTGTCTGAATGGTCCTTTCTGACTGACCATCAGTCTGGGGATGATAAGCCGTGCTGATATGTAACCTCGTCCCCATAGCGTCGTGGAATTTCTTCCAAAATTTAGTTGTAAACCGGGTGTCGCGATCCGACATAATAGACACCGGCACACCATGACGAGTTACAATTTCCTTGATTAACAGATCAGCCAACCTCTCTGATGAATATGTCTCGCGGATCGGTAGGAAGTGAGCACTCTTCGTCAAGCGATCAACTATCACTTATATGGCATCTTACCCTTTCGGGGTACGCGACAGCTTTGTAATGAAATCCATGGTGATGTGCTCCCACTTCCATTCCGGTATATCCAAAGGTTGTATCTTCCCATACGGCTTCTGATGCTCGGCCTTCACCTGTAAGCAAGTAAGGCACTTACTCACATACTCCACCACATCGCGCTTCATAGGCCACCAATAATCTTTCTTCATATCGTGGTACATTTTCGTGGTACCAGGATGAATGGAGTATCGAGTCTTATGAGCTTCATCCATGATCTTCACCCGTAGATCCCCAAAACGAGGAATCCACACGCGACCGAATCGGGTTCTAACACCGAGCGTGTTTCACCCAATTCCCCAACCAGGCCTCTCATTCTTTCAGAGTTAAGATGATCTTCTTTCAATGCCTCAACTTGAAACTCTTTGACTTGCTTCATTACATCAGAGGTCGAGTTCATATGCCTTCACCCGAATCGGCTCGGGCCTCTCTTTCCGGCTAAGGGCATCAACCACCACATTGGCCTTGTCTGGATGGTAGTATATCTCACAATCATAATCTTTTATAAGTTCCAACCACCGTCTCTGCCTCATGTTCAGATCCTTCTGCTCGAAGAAGTACTTCAAACTCTTATGGTCAGTGAAAATGGTGCACTTCGTCACGTACAGATAGTGCCTCCAAATCTTTAGCGCAAAGACCACAGCTGTTAGCTCCAAGTCATGAGTGGAGTAATTGACCTCATGCACCTTCAGCTGTCGGGATGCATAGGCTATAACCTTTCCTCTTTGCATTAACACGCACCCCAACCCCGAGTAGGAAGCATCAGAATAAACCACCAGATCTTCACTTCCATTGGGTAATGACAGAACAGGAGCTTGAGTCAACCTCGCCTTCAGTTCCTCAAACGCCTTCTCTTGAGCTTGACCCCATACAAACTTCACATCTTTTCGGGTCAACTTAGTTAGTGGAGAAGCAATCTTAGATAAGTCTTGGATAAATCTTCTGTAGTAGCCCGCCAAACCCAAGAAGCTACGAATCTCGGATGGCGTCTTTGGTGACTTCCATTGCATAACCGCCTCCACTTTCGCCGGGTCCACCATAATCCCGTCAGGATTCACCACATGACCCAAGAATTGAACCTCGCGCAGCCAGAACGCGCACTTGGAGAATTTTGCATACAACTTCTCCCTTCTCAACGTCTCCGGAACCTCCCGAATATGACCGGCATGCTCTGCCTCGCTCCTTGAGTAAATCAGGATATCATCAATAAACACAATCACTGATTTATCCAACATAGGCCGACACACACGGTTCATCAAATCCATAAAAGCAGCTGGCGCATTGGTCAAACCAAAAGACATGACAAGAAACTCGTAGTGACCATAGCGCGTACGAAAAGTTGTTTTAGGAATATCTTGCTCCTTCACCTTCAACTGATGGTAACCAGATTGAAGATCTATCCTGGAAAACCAACTGGCACCCTGAAGCTGATCGAACAAATCGTCTATCCTCGGTAAGGGGTATCGGTTCTTCACCGTCAACTTGTTCAGCTCGCGGTAGTCGATGCACATCCTCATACTACCGTCCTTCTTCTTTACAAACAGGACCGGAGCACCCCAAGGAGAGATACTCGGTCTAATGAACCCCTTATCAAGCAACTCTTGCAACTGTTCCATCAATTCTTTCATCTCGATCGGAGCCAACCGATACGGTGCTTTGGCGACAGGTTGGGCACCCGGTATCAGATCAATCTAAAACTCGATCTCTCTGTCAGGTGGCACTCCTGATAAGTCTTCTGGAAACACATCTGGAAAGTCACACACAACCGGTACATCGGCTAGTTGTGGTGTTGGCGTATCCACATCTTTTACATAGGCCAAGTAGGCACTACATCCACGCCTCATACATTTTCCCGCCACCGCCATCGAGATCACCTTCAAAATCGTAGTAACCCGATCACCATACACCGTCACTGAACTACCATCAGGCGCTGACAACCGAATCATCTTCTTGCGACACACAATGTTCGCCTCGAAGTCCGCTAAACAATCCATCCCAAGAACCAAATCAAAACCACCTAAGGTCATCATGAACGGTCTAACAGGAAACTTATGACCCTCGAGTTCCACATCACAGTTCTCTATCATCTCGGAAATCCTGGTAGACTTACCTATGGCAGTTTCTACATCAAAGGGTGCATCAACACGTCTACTACTAACAGGCAGCTTAGCACAGAAAGCAGCAGAAATAAAACTTTTACTGGCACCCGAATCAAATAACACAGAAGCTAAAGTTTGGTTCACCAGAAACGTACCGAACACGACATCAGGGTCTGTTCTGGCTTCCTCCTGTTTCATGGTGAATGCCTTGGCGCTCGCCCTCGGTCCTTCACCTCCTGTCTTCTTCGCCCCAGAGCTCTCAGCCCTCGGCCTCTTGCAATCTTTAATCACGTGACCCTCTTCACCACAGTTAAAGCACCGGACCGTACGACAGTCCTTTGCCATGTGCCCCGCCTTTCCACACTTGCAGCACAAGTTTGACCCCAACCTGCACTCCCCACTATGCTCCCGTCCACACTTACCACACCTTCTCGACCCCGCACTTGACGTGACTACACGGCGGTCGTCCACCCGTGCCTTCTTATTACCCGTCGAGGCATCACCCTGACCAAACCTCTTCCTCTGCCAGTTTCGATCACTATCGCTCTTCCTGCCACCATCAGTCACCACCACCGTTCTTTCATCATACAGTCTCCCCGCCAAATCCATCGCTGACCTAAACGTGCTCGGCCGGGCATCGATCATGTGCCTGCGAATATCGGCTGGCAAACCCTGTATATACCTCTTGATCTTTCGGGACAGAGGTGTCACCTGATCCGGCACCAGACGTGCCATCTCGTTGAATTTCGTGGTGTACTATTGGTGAGTCATGGTTCCCACCTCCAGTTGCAGAAACTCCCTTTCGACCTTATCCATTTCCCGATGAGGACAAAACTCCTCGATCACCAACCTTCTCAGCTCAGACCATTTCATCCTTCCAATGGCCCTACTACCCTCGGATTGGACAATATTGTCCCACCAACATAGAGCCGAATCCACAAAAGATTGGGTAGCAAACTTCACCTTCTGGTCTTCACGGCATTCACTGATATCCAGAACGGCCTCCATTTCTCTCACCCATCGGTGAGCAGCAGCAGCAGTGCCGTTTCCATCAAAAGTTGGGGGCTTGCACCTCATAAACGCCCCATAATTACAGCCCCGTACCACCCCTTGCACGGGCTCGTCTTCTTCCTCCTCCTCGTTATTGGAGAAAATCGTTTCAGGCTCCGGTTGCTCCCCCGAGGCCCTATTTCTCTCCTTCCTTTCTCCCTCTTTCACCGCCTTGATGACTTCGGTCACCACAGACGGTAAGATTGTCTGCATGACCTGATGCACTTCCTCAACAACAACCTCCTTTACCGAGGCCCTCAATTTGCACTCTCATTCCCAGCCTCCGGATGAGGGGTCTCAGGTTCTTCAGGAACCTCCTTCTCAGTTCTTGGCCTTCCTCTTTTAGGGCGTGGTTCTGCATCAGGGCCACCATGGCCTCCACCCCTAGAAGCTCTAGAAAATCTACCACCAGCCATTCTCTATCACACTGAAAGATTCAAACACCAACACGGTCATTCAAGGAAACAACTCAGTTTATGTCAAGTATAGTAAGTCCCTAATTACAGTGGCCAGTTGTGATTAGCCACTTACTTTACTCTTCATACCCCAAGTATTACCTGTCCTGACTACATCAGTATTCAAATCTACATACATCACATAACCACATACCATGCGCACATAAAACCGGTTAACTTTAAGAAAATACCTGATGGCACGCAGCTACTCAGTTTGGCATCCCATTCCCCTTTCGTCCCATTTTCAGTTTAAGTTAAGGTTTATTTTGAAAAATTTACCCTTTTCACTTAAACTTTGGCTCTGATACCAACTTGTAAGGCCCCGTTCCCGGGACGCCTACAGTTGGTCATTCATCGCACATAAAACATATACTTACATTTGTCTCATAAAAACATTGCAGCGGAAACATTCAAAAACGACATCTCATTTCATTATAAACACTTTTGCCCAATAATACATCATTATCCGATTACAAAATACATGTTTGCATTATAACACAAAAGCTTTATAAATGGATGCCATCCTAAAAGAGCCGAGTAGCCTTGCCGTGCCATCCTCAGCAATCATTACCTGCCAACTGGAAAACATATAAAAAGTCAGCGTTGCTGAGTGAGTTCTAGTTTTATAAAATAAACGTACTTTACTTTCATTAAACTATTCCTTTTCTCATGCGATCATTCAACATACGTATACACAGATAATGTCATTATTATCTTTCATCTCATTCATTATCTTTCGTTCCTTTCATACATTCATTTTTTTTTCGAGTCTGTTGCGACGACATAGTCGCTCACCTCAATAGCAATCTCAATGATTGCACGCTATCCGAGTCTGTTACAACCATAGGGTTGCTCACCTCATTGCCCATATTAATGATAGCAAGCTATCCGAGTCTTTTGCAACAACAAGGTTGCTCACCTCAAGGCAACATCACGATAGCACGTCACTCGAGTCTTTTGCAACGACAAGGTTGCTCACCCCATAGGCAATCTCAATGACTGCACTTCATCCGAGTCTTTTTCAACACAAAGTCGCTCACCCCATATATATGCTTGCAAGCCTTTCTTTCGTTCATTCATCATTCATTAATGCATGCATTCTTACTTCATGTTCCTCTTTCATTATCTTTCACTTTACATTACATAATACTTCTTTCGTTCATTAACATGACATGTAAAGCCACAAGAAAGATAAACATACATCATAATAAGGAACATATCATACACATTCATCATCATCATCATCATACAGGGCAACATCATACATACATAACATGCATAAACATGCAACATCATCATCATCATGCCCTACATGCTCTCTAAGGCCATAACAGTCACCTTACATGCTCTTACGAGAAACTTTATGTCAAAACTTACATCTGCACTTTCCCCCGAAAGCCAGAAGTCTAACAACACTTTCCTTCGGGTGCAACAGCTCTATTCGTGCGTATGGACACCCTTCAGTCGCATGGCCTCCATGCGACTGAACATCATGCGACTGGACTCATGCGGATGATCATCTATGCGAATGAACATTCAATCGGGCGTATGGACCTCATGCGGATGGAACTACTGCGAATGGGCACCTATGCGACTGACCTCATGCGAATGAACTCATGTGACTGAACCCTCAGTCGTATGACTCCCCATGCGACTGGACTCCCAGTCGTGCGACTGAAGCCTTAGTTGTGCGATTGAACCCTCAATCGTGCGGATGAATCCCAATCGTGCGAATGACCCTCAATCGCCTCTCATTCGGCCGTATGGCCTCCATTCGGTCGCGTAGCCCTAGCTGATGCAGAATGGAGTTCATCCCGAACCCAATCTGCCATTTTCGGCCTCCAACCTCATCCAAACCCATTCTGAGCCTAAATTAACCCTCCTGGACCTTAGGAATGCATACCATAACACTATACAAGCACACACAAGCCCGAAAACATACACGAAACGCATCATGCACATCACACCCAAATGGGTCAAACACATACTCACACTAAAACGGGTTTTAACATTTTCCAGCCCCAAAATCAGTTAAAAACTAGTAAAAGTGGGGTCCTAGAACTCACACAAACGAGCACAACGTCAAGGACTTCGATTTGGCTTGCTACACAGTGAATTTGGCCACCCGAATCACCCGAAACACCCCTTTTTCTCTTTTTCTTCTCCTTTCCCTATTCTCCTCTCTTGAAAGCTGAAAATTTGTGTATGGGGGAGAGGGTAAGGGCTGCCCTCTCCCTTATATACTCCGCTCACCCGACTTTCTTTCGTTGGCGAGTTGGGTCCCTCGACTTTGGACCTTATTTCCTTTTCTTTCTTCGTCGGCTTCAAAATAAGAAATATCCGGGTGTTACACTAAAGGAAACAACAAGGAAAAGAATAGAAGAAAGATTAAAGAAATCCTTTGAATGAAATAGTTATATAATCAAAATATGTTTTATTTTGTTTATCAGCAATAGAAAGCAGTACACTTTGTATTTTGTGGTACATTTGAATGGTTAGAGCTATAAAAAGTAGTACAACTTTGGTTGTTATGTTTGGTTTGCTAAAAATTAAATGTTTATAAAAAATACAGTACATAAGCTATAAAAATGCAGTATAATTGTATTCTGTATAGGTTTATTTGTTTGTATACACTGGGAATAATATCATGTGCTGCATTTTTATATTATAATAAAAAGTATTTTGTAATGTATTTAAAAACGAAGCACAACTATAAAAATATGTTTGATTGAAGAATATAATTGATTTCTTTTACACATACGTATAAAATGAAAAAGCAGCACATCATATGTGTTGAATATGTAGCAACATGTGCTGTATTTTTGTATTGTATTTTGTACTGTATTATAATAGAAGGTATTTTGTATTGTTTTTAAAAATAAAGCACAACTATAAAACTATGTATGATTGAAGAATAAAATTGATTATTTTTACATCATACAAGTGACTTTATATCTTAATTTAGCAGTACACACATGCATAAAATAATTCAAATCCACTTGTTGATAACTCACTTCCATCACAATAACCACCCACATATACGCAATGGAAACAATCTGTGAAACATGTAACGCACACCCAAAATAGTTCATGCATGACATCGATGTCCACACATAACACACCTAAAATCGAATGAATTCACCCTCTAGAACCTAACTGCAACCTCACACCAATAAAATAAGCATAAATCTAAACATATACATACAACAACACGCAAATGATCAAACTTATCACACACACACAACCCAATTTACCACAACTCATGAACCCGAACACAATCATACTCGAAAACCGTAACCCGGATTCTCAAAAACAGTATCGTAACGAACATGAGTAAAGAATGAGAAGGATAGTACCGAATGGGCCTGCTACGCTTGACTTTCTATGTCGAGAATGGTGGTTTGCAATGAAAGAAGTTGTAGGCGGCAATCGTTGTCGCAGAGGGGCTGCTTGCTTGCAGTTGTGGGACGGGAAGTGTTGTCTGTTGTCGTTGGTCACTAGAGAGGGGAAGAGAGCCGAGAGAGAGATGAATGAGTAGGAGATTAGGGTTTAGGTTATGGTTAATCAATGATAAGTTGAGGGAGTGGGCCGAAAGATCATGTACTCGGTTGAGGGGCTGCTTATGGATAGCTTTTTATATTTATTAGTTTAAAAGTTCAATTACTTTAATTGTTGTTAAATGGTTGGGTAATTTAGCTAAAATTTAGATTTAAATAGATAATGTTTAAATTATTAAATTTATTAAACAAATGTTTAATAAGTTCATGGCAAGTAGCGGAGAAGGTTAAATAATGGAAATTAAAATTTTGGCGTTAACCTGCGAATACAAGACGTCACATCATCCCATTGTTAAAAATTTTCGTCCCAAAAATTAGAACATCAGGTTCAACCAAGGCACCAAATTTAACAATCAAGATCATGCATAGGATAGTTTCTGAAACAAACCCAAAGCAAAGAGACGTAAGGTTTCGCAAGAGTTGCGACATCATCCCCTTGTTAGAGGTAATTTCGTCTCGAAATTGAGGAAAAGATATCACACGAAAGATACCTAAAGAAGTGGATGCCTGATCTTTGAACAGTTGTGGGTACTTCTTCTTCAATTGATCCTCTCGTTCCCAGGTAAACGTTGGTCCACGTTTTGAATTCCACCTAATGCGCACCATGGGGATCTTGCTACGCTTTAGGGTTTTGACTTCTCGATCCACAACTTCCATTGGTTCTTCAAGGAAATGAAGCTGTCCATCAATTTCCAGTTCCTCTAATGGAACGACAAGTGATTCGTCAGCTAGACACTTCCTCAGATTTGACACGTGAAACATGTTGTGTATTCTACTGAGCTCTTCAGGTAAATCCAGTTGATAGGCTACCGGACCAACCTGTTTGACAATCTCAAATTGTCCAACGTATCTAGGGTTTAGTTTTCCACACTTTCCAAAGTGTATTACACCTTTCCAAGGTGAGACTTTTATGAGTACCTTGTCACCAATCTGGAATTCCAATGGTTTACGGCGTTTAACAGCATAAATCTTCTGTCAGTCACATGTCGTTGCCATACAGTTACGAATTTGCATGATCTTCTCAGTCATCTCGTGCATAAGCTCAGGACCCGTAAGTTGGCTTCTCCAACTTCTGCTTAACAGATAGGTGTCGGCACTTACGTCCATACAGTGCCTCAAATGGTGTAGCCTTGATTGAGGTGTGATAATTACTGTTAATGTAGCAAAAGTCAACCAATGGTAAATGAGTTTCCCAACTGCTGCCGAAATCAATCACACATGCATGCAACATGTCTTCCAGGATCGTACGCTCACTCTGACCATCGGATTGTGGATGATACGCAGTGCTCATGTCCATCCGTGTTCCCAATGATCGTTGCAAAGATTGCCAGAAATGAGAAGTGAACCGAGGGTCACAATCAGATCTAATGATATTGGCATACCATGCCGAGAGACTATTTCTTTTATATAAATTCGTGTCAACTTCTCCATTTGATTAGTCTCTTGGATTGCTAGAAAATGTGCTGAGTTTGTTAAGTGCTCTACTATAACCCAAATGGTATCGCATCCGCTGGGAGTCCTGGGTAACTTTGTGATAAAGTCCATTGAGATTTGCTCATATTTCTACAATGGAATTTCTGGTTGCTAAAGCAAACTGGATGGTCTCTGACATTCCACCTTAACTCTATGGAGCAAGTTAGACATCTGCCTACATAGGTGGCAATCTCAGCTTTCATGTTCGGCCACAAGTAAAACTACTTAAGATTTTGGTACTTTTTGTCTGAACCCGGATGAATTGAGTAATGTGACTTATGAGCTTCATCCATTACCAGCTCTCGTAAATTACCACACTGTGGTACCCAGATCCGTTCTATGAAATAACGGATTCCATCAGTCTTGGTCTCTAATTGTTTCTCAATGCCTCGCATGGATTCTGCCTTCAGATTCTCAACTTTCAAGGCCTCAGATTAGGCAACCTTGATTTGCACTAGCAGAATAGAATGGATGGTCATTTGCAATGTGCGTACTCGACGAGGTTCGGGTGTTTCCTTTTGGCTGAGGGCGTCAGCTACCATAATATCCTTACCCGAGTGGTACTTGATGGCACAATCATAGTCGTTGAGCAATTTTAGCCATCGTCGTTGCCGCATATTTAGCTCTTTTTGATCATATATGTGCTGGAGGCTCTTGTGATCTGTATAGTTCATGCACTTGGTTCCATATAAGTAGTGCCTCTAGATCTTCAAGGCGAACACTATAGCTTCTAGTTCCAGATCATGTGTTGTATAGTTCTTCTCATGCACCTTGAGTTGTCTAGAAGCATAAGCTATGACATTGTTGCGTTGCATCAGTACACATCCTAAACCCTAGATGGATGAATCACAATAAATAACAAGGTCATCAGTTCGTTCTTGTAAAGCTAGGATCGGCGCACTGCAAAGTTTGTCTTTAAGTGCCTGAAATTCTGATTCCTCTTGGCTGCCTTATTTGTAGATGGTTCCCTTGTGGGTTAGGGCAGTCAAAGGTTGTGTCAACTTTGAGAATCCTTTGATAAATTGTCTGTAATGGCTTGCCAAACCAAGGAATTAACGCAACTCAGTAGGTGTTTTTGGTGCCGGCCAATCCTTGATTGCTTAAATCTTTGAAGGATCTACATGTCAGAAAGTGTTTTTGGTGCCGACCAATCCTTGATTGCTTCAATCTTTGAAGGATCTACATGTATACCCTTTTTCGTTCACTACATGCCCAAGAAATTGCACTTCCTGCATCCAAAAGTCTCATTTTGAGAACTTTGCATACAATTGTTCATTCTTCAACAAATCCAGAATGATTCTCAAGTGTTTCTCATGATCTTCTTATTCCGGGAGTAGATTAGTGTGTTATCAATGAAGACAATGACAAAGTTATCCAAATAAGGCTTGCAAACACGGTTCATGAGGTCCATGAAAACTTCTGGGGCATTGGTCAGTCAAAAAGGCATTACTGCGAACTCATAGTGCCCATAGCAAGTCCGGAATGCCATCTTTGAGATGTTTTCCTCCCGAACCCGTAACTGGTGATAACCTGATCTCAAATCAATCTTGGAATAGTAGCTTGATCCTTGCAACTGGTCAAATAGGTCATCAATGCGCGAGAGTGGATATCTATTCTTGATCATCACCTTATTCAGCTCCCGGTAGTCAATACACATTCTGAAGAACTGGGACATATAAATCCCTTGTCTAGCAATTCCTACAATTGCTTAGACAACTCCTGTAGTTCGTTCGGTGCCAAACAGTACGACGCCAGAGCGATCCGAGCTGCTCCAGTTGCTAACTCAATCTGGAACTCTACCTACCTGTGCGGAGGAAAGCCAAGTAAGTCTTCGTGAAATACCTCTAGAAAATCCCTAACAACTGGAATATATTTGATACGCTTTTCATCCACCTTCTTTTCTGTAACTAGTGCTAGTAAAGCAAAATGCCCTTTCTTAAGACATTTCTGGGCTTTCAAATATGAGATGATGCTGACCACAACACCAATCTTATCACCTACAACCGTAAGAATCTCATCGCCCGAGATGGGTAACTAGATCTGGTTCTCCCTACAAATGATCTCAGCATTGTTTCTGGATAACTGTTAGCCCAGCTTAAATACACTTGAATCAAATCACATGAAGCCTATAGATCAAACTAAGATGAATACAATAAAATCCCCTTTGATCTTCAAATTGATTGTAAAATATGTTTACAAGTAATCTCCCAATCTATTGGTCATACAACCATTAACCAAACCTAATTACAATTAGGCTATTTATAGTCTAGTCTAACTTTTTTCTATTTACACATAAACCCCTTGACTATATAACTAGACTAAAACATGACTCAGAGAAAGTAAAATATATTTTGTTCACACAAAAAATATTTATTACAATAAAACTCCTAGTCATATAAATATTCAACGTCTCGTCTCAGTTCTTCATCTCGAACGTGTCGTGTTTGACTTTTTGCATTGACTTTGACCGTGACGTTGACTTTTGTTGACTTTGATTGTGTTGATAATATAGACTATCTTGTACAGCTCCAACAATACTCCCCCTTAGTCTATCATTATCAACGTCTTCAAACGAAATCAGCACCAAGAAGTCAACCATAGAAAGATCTTCAAATTGAATCTTTCTAAATCTGATGAGAAAGATTATTCATCTCATAAGCTCCCCCTATTTATATGCTCCCCCTTTTCAATGCATTCTTTGTGAAGATATTAGAACTGCATTCCCAAATCTCTAATCTTGAGTGCTTCAGAAGATGTAGGAGGAGGATTCCTAGCTCGGTATCTTCTGTAAACTTAAGGAACAGGTTCTCTGATCAAGTACACTGCTCAACTGATGATCGGCCATCACTTACATCAATAATCTCAAACACATTCATAAACACAATCTCGACATGTTTAAGTAGATCATTTCAATTTAGTAAAATAAACTCGTGTTTATCTATGTGTGAAAACAAGCGAACCTGTGTTCGTTTGTGCGCAATTTCTGTGAAATGCATGAAAAATGATAAAATGTAATCAACATAATATGGAAGACCTAAAAGAAATTTTGAAATTAAAATTTATTATAATTTATTTATTTTTATTATATACATTTATTATAATATTTTTTTTAATTTTATGTATATTTTTTTATTTGTATATAAAATTTTTTTAATTACCGAGAACTGAATCGATCATGAGATCACATCCTCAAGAAATACTTTACCACAAAGATGAAATTAATCATCGACAAGCAATGAGATGACACTGATAACTGAATCTAATCACAGTCTTTGAATGATTTTGAAATTCTCAAACAGATCAATAATGATTGTTGATATGTTTGTCCATTTAAACCCATGTCCTATCTTTTTCAACAAGCAGCAAATGATTTGTTAAGGTTTGATTAAGCACTTTAAAATGCTAGGACCCCACAATCATTTGGCAAAAACCCTCACCTAACCTCAGGATTTCTTGAATTTTATTACGATCCTTTTAGAGCAACGCTTGTGCATTAGTGTGCAAGTAATTATCAACAAAATATTGTATTCTATGATGAATTCATCGTTAGATAATTTGACACAACTTAGATCAAAATGGTGAGAGCTTCATGTCTATACTCACGTATAACAAAGGAGATGACCATTTATTCGTGTGCCGATGAGAGCTCCAGGTCAGTACTATCGTACAGCAAAGGAGATCATCACTCCAGGTCAGTACTTCCGTACATCAGAGGAGATTAGCACAAATACAAGACACATAAATACACCAAACATGGCTCAAAGATATGAATTATATGATTTGTATCATGATGAGTGAAAGATCAATACTCTATCCAATTTTTGTCGGGACTCAGTTTTCGTGCAGGCCAAAATGATTGCGTAAACCCAGACATTCTTAAACATATATTTTAATTTAAATCTTTACGTTGCTGTCTACTTTATTCTTCAGGCTGAGTCTACCAAGCATATCATTAAAGAATCTGTTTGTTTTTCTTTTATTTGCAATTAAAAATAAGATGTGAATCAGATAACAACATCAGTTTATTTCACTTCTCATTTTAAAATGCAAGTCATGCAAGAACAAGCATTTCCAGATGATATACAATCATTTCTCAGTCATCTCAGATCAATTTCCCAGTTCTATTTTCATTATTTTTATTGATTCTTATTATACTATCCCCTTAAATTTTTATTTTTGTAAAACTATTTTTTGTTTATATATATATATATATATATATATATATATATATATATATATATATATATATATATATATATGATTTTTTATATATTTGTTTATATATTTTTTTATAAAACTATACAAAAATAGAAATTTAACAAAGAAGGTCTTCCAAACTACACTGATATGAAGATAAGAAATGAATTATCAATAAATATGCAGTGATTGTGAAGTGCGAACTGTGATTGTGCAGATAAAAATTCAGATTGTGGATAAAATACCATGATCATAACCTGTTTGTTTCGCTTCATATTTGAATTAGAAACAATCTCTGTCAGTAAACCGGATTACTAATAGTTTTCCTGAATTGTTCCTGCACTCATAAACAAATTAGTTTGAAAGGGGAACCCCAGCCATCGTAGTCCAGGGTGTTTCTTTTTGCAACGGTAGAAGTAACCTGCTTCAACAAACAATTTGTTGAATTGGATTTAAATGAATAAAATTTGGAAATCATTTTTTGTTTAAGACCGGAAGGAAAAGAATTTGGTTTTGAACATTTGGTCATTTTCATCTTTGAATCAGGTGAAACCGGCTTTACATGAAAAGGTTTAGATGAAGGGTTTTTCATCCAACTGTTTAAAGATGTGTGCTCTTTACCTCTTGAACCAGAGAAGCAACCCGTGTTGCCTTTATCGTCTTGAACATTCTTTGTAGACTTACATCCGGAGAAGCAATTTGGTTTGCCTTTACCAATCGAAGCAAGTCTTTGAGGGCACTTCTTTACCACATGACCTTCTTTTCCACACTCAAAACAAGCATTGAAAGGCTTTTGATGCTTAACTAACCCGTGTGAAGCATTTGGAATTGGATATTTCTTTGAGGTTGTTGCAGATTCTTGCTTGTTTTGGATTTTGTTATGCTGAACAATGAATGAGATCTTCATTGGTTGACTAGCTTGTTTTACAGTTGGAGAAGAGATCCGTATTGGTCTTGATTCATCTTTTGGAAGCGTTTGAGACTTGACAATTTTAGGTGACATATTGATCTTTAATCAACTGACATGGTCCTATGTGTTTGATTCATCATCTGAGCTTGACCAGTCTCGTATACATAAAGCTGCTTCCAATGGATCTTGATTGACAGGAATAGGATGTGTTATTGTTGTTGGAACTTCATGATTAGGTGATTCTTGATTTATCTCTTTTTTCACAACACTGACACACTCAAAAGTAGGAATTTCACCTGCTTTAAACTTATAAAAGAAGTTAGAAAAAATAGTAGATATAGATTTACAAAGAACCGGGACTGAATAATCGTTAGCTTGACTGTAAGCATTCGGTTTATTGTATCCCATACCAGTTGTAGAATCATAATCATCTTGCACCTCATTAAGATTCACTCCATCTAAACCTACATGCAAACTGTTAATATTCTTTTCAAGTAAACCATTTGTTGGATGAAGTTTGGGAATTGGAGAATAACATAAAGTAGATGGAGGTGGAACGGAATTAAATACAGTGTCACTATCTAAAGGATATCCACTCCCATGTTTTACCCGTGCCCCTTGTTGTTTAGCAATAAGCTCATCCTTTTTCATGTGTGAAAGTGTCCATTTATCAAGCTTTGTTTGAAGTTGAGTCGTTTCAAATTGAGCTAAAACAGCCCTTTCTCTCAGAATATTAATTTCAACATTACGCTCCAAAATAGTTCTTCTTAAAAGATTATTTTCAGTCAATGCTATATTAAGTTTTCTTGAAGAAACAATTTTATTTTTCTTTAAATTCTGATTCATTATTTTTATTTCTTTTTCATTTTCCAATAACAATATGTTTGCCTTATAAATCCCAAATAATCGATTTTGCAAGAAGAAGAACACATATCCTGAACAGTCTCATACGGAAGACCCATGATAGTTCGTTCTGCAGCTAAGCTCTTTTCACAGTTGCACACCCTTGTGATTTTTTGTTGTTCCTCTTTTTTTACCTTCAGCATCTCGTTAGCCTCAGATTCTTTCTCTCTTTTATCAGCTTTTCCAACCTTATCATCATGGGTTCTCACAGACTCTAGTTTACTATCATTGTCGACTCTCAAAGCTTCACAGTTCTCTTTAATAGTTTCTCTGAATTCAAAATTTAAATCCGAATCAGTTCTCAATAACTTCAACTTTTCAATAATCTCTGTTTTGTAATCAAGTATGCTTCTTACAGAAGAAACAAGATCAATATTAAGTGCATGGGTTTGATGTGAAACACGGCTTGCTGAAATTCGTTCCTATGGATATCCAGCTCGAGAGATTTTAGTCTGTTGATCATATCTATAAGTTTTGTTTTGACATAACCTCTTTCTTGCTTCAGCATTTTAACTTGATGATTCCATGCAGACGGAAGCGAGTCAAGAAGCTTTTGAATTTGTTCATTATTACTAAGATCTGGAATATGCTTCTTTAGATTTTTTGCCACCTTTAAGAATCGATCAATCAAATTTGACAATGTTTCTTTCTTTATACCTACAAAAGAGTCAAACCGGCTTTGTGTCGTAGCCAGGTCAGCTTGTTTTTTTATAAATCTTTTAAAATCGTTGAATATTTCTTCATCGGGATGAAATCAATTAATCCCAACTAGTCAAGTTTCTTTGATTTTTTTATTATTTAGCCCACAAAAACAAAATTTCAAAAAAAAACCAGCCAAATTGTTACCCCAATTTTATTAATTTTTAACTAGCCCAAACAAAAATCTTGTAATATAGCCCAATTACTTTGAAAATCCAGCCCAATGAGAAAAACCCACAACTAAATCTCTAACCTTAAAACAAAAATGCATCCTCCCTCCTCAAACAAAACACACAAACTCCTAGTATTCATCCAATATCCCACCATCCATCATACCACCATCTTCTTCTCCCTCAACCACACGTCAAAACCCTAGCCTGTTTGATGCCACTCGATCGAAACACAACAGTCTCTCCTTCAAATTCATTTAATCGAGGTCATTTTCTTCACGGTCCAGATAAAACAATGATGATATGGACGGAGATCATATTAGTCATGATGCTATATTGTTCGAGGGGTGTGATTACAATCACTGGCTGATTACTATGGATATTCCCAAGGATCCTAAACCTTCTCCCGAAGAAATGGTGGAAACTTATGTTCAAACTGCTGCGAAAGTTCTTGGAAGTGTGGAAGAAGCGAAGAAGAAGATCTATGCTTGTAGCAAAACTACTTACAATGGATTTCAGGAGGAGGTATTAGAGGAAGTTTCAGAGCAGTTCAAAGGTTTACCTGGGGTTGTATTTGGGAACAAATGGGCGACGATATCGAGGTTGCTTAACGGACGTACGGATAACACGGTAAAGAACCACTAGAACTCGACGTTGAAGAGGAAGTGTGCGGTGGTGGACGCCGGAGATAAGAGGGCGGCGAGAGTGCCGTGTCGGACGGCGAGTGGAACCGGAGGTAGTGGTGTTTCGAAGGCGGTGACTTGATTTAGGGTTTTTTTTAATTTCGCTGATTTTTTGTTAAATTCGCAGTTTGATTTTTATAAATTCGTAGTTTGAAGATATAGATTAGCAGAATTTTTTTTAATTTCGCAGATTTTTTTTATTTTATTTTCGCAGATTAATATTTATTAATTTCGCAGGTTCCTTCTTGGTTCGTTGATGATTTTGGCAGCATTTTTGCTAGTATTTTCGCTCGAAAATGTGAACTTTTATTCAAAATGATTCTAAATTCACAGCTTGATGATTTGAAGATCCTCAAGAACACCAAGAACACACACACTAGTATGTGTGAGAGAAACTTCTTCAGATCTGAATTTTTCTTTCAATTTATTATATAAAATATTTTGTAGATGAGAAATATATGTTGTATACTTCAAATTTGTAACACCCAGAAAAGTCAAAACGAGTCATTAAGGATAATAGGCTTAATTAATGGGTATTTAATAAAAGAAGAAAATGGGTTATGGGCTAAATTGGGTTTATGGGCAAGAGCCTAAGTGATTAAGGCCCATAATCAGCCCCTTAACCCACCCAAAGCAGCCTCCATCTCTATGATTTGCAACCCTAGCCACCAAATTTGTAGAGTGAGAAAGTAGAGAGAAAAAGTGAAGGAAACTCAAGATTTGGAGCTTCAAAGGTCAAGGGATTGAAGATCTGGGTGTTGGAGCATCAAATCACAAGAAAGGAGCAACAAATCCAGGTAAGAATCAACCTCTAAACCCTTCTGTAGATCAAACCTGGATTCTAGGGTTTTGGGTTTTGAAAAGTTGCAAAGAATCGCATAAATGTCATATTTTTATGTATGAAAACACGTATAAAGCTTAGATTTAGCCTCATGGATGATAAACTAAGGGTTTGGAAGTAAAAAGTTTCAATTTTGGGTTAAAAATGGGTTGGTTTGACATTTCAGCTCGATCTGCAAAACTGTCATGCATCCAGCGAAATTGCATGTTCAAGCTGCGAAACTATGGGTGTTCTGCGAAACTATAGTTTCGCAGGTAATTTCGCAGCCATGAGAATTCCAATGAAAGTTGGGCGAAACTGCCATGCGAAACTGTCAGTGAAACTGTCAGCGAAACTGGCAGCGAAACTGTCAGCAAAAGTGCTTTTCTGGCAGCGAATTTAGGCAGAAATTACCCTTAGAGTGTTAACTTGTCTGCAGGCTGTGTAGTGTGATCCTAGCCTAGAAAGCTTAGTCTATAAGTTATTCGTGGTATCCAGGTGAGTTCTAGATCCCCTATTTATAAGTTTTTCCATGTTTTGGGGCTATTATACATACTAAATATACGTTTTTAAATGACCAAGATTTTAAGAGGTTTTAACAGGAAGAACGATTTTTCTATAAGTAAATGTGCTATATAAATATTTAAGTATAAAACGAGTTTTTCCAGCCAGGGGCGTTGCCCCTTGGACCCCACTAGGGGCTGCTGCCCCTAGGACCCCGCTGTCAGGGGCTGCCGCCCCCGAACCCCCGTTGTCCCGCGGTGGGTCGGTGATGTTTTTATGATGACATGTACTTGATATGTTGTGTTGTTTATCTGTAATGTATTATATATTATAGTGGAAGATGATATTAATGAAAAGTGAAACTTAATGAATGTTACCCTTGGGCTCATTTGATGATGAAAAGTCTTGCAAGCACTATGATTGACTTCACTTACGTGACTCTGATGTATGATGATTGATCCGTAGTCATGAGCGGGTTGTGTGCTGGGCAGTGTGGATCAACTGTCGGGGGTTAGCTACCATGAAGATGTGTACCGACAGGGATCGGCATTTGTTGTCGATCAACATGGAGCTCTTGCTTTGTGCAATCTTGTTTATGATGAAAGTGAAAGATAATGAAAGCATATGAAAGAATGAAAGATAATGAACAAGCTTATTATGATGTAAGTAATGTTATGTACTATGTTGCATGCATGGTCATTATATGAAGGATAAAATTTATATTTTCTTATATTATTTAAAACTAGAACTCGCTCAGCGAAGCTGACTTTTATGCATAATAGTTGGCAGGTAAATGCTGATGCTGAGGATGGCACCGATTGGAGGCTACTTGGATGGATATGGACGGCAATCTTGTTTATGAAATCTTTTATTGTAATTTAAAGGAAAAAGTACTATGTTTTATTTACAATTAAAGGACAAATGTATGATCACAATATCAACTGCAAGTTTTAAGTAAATGTTTATTTTATTCTGCTACATTGTTTTGTTATTTAAATGATTTTATGCTATGATTAACCAACTGTGAGGTTTCCCGGGAACGGGGCCTTACAAAATTTGTAGTAGATTGTTGTAGATCTAATGAATAGATTGTGTTTGAGATGAAATTTGAATTTCAGATCTACTTTCTCTCTCTAAACTCCATTTTCTCTCTCAAAAAATCTGATGAACACCTTCAAAAATCTTCAATACTTAAATGAATTTGATCCAATATGCCTCTGATACCAAATTGTTAGCTCAGGTTAAACACACTTTAATCTTATAGATCAAACTAAGATGAATACAACAAAATCCCCTTTGATCTTCAAATTGATTGCAAAATATGTTTACAAGTAATCTCTCAATCTATTGGTCATACAACCATAACCAAAGCTAATTACAATTAGGCTATTTATAGTCTAGTCTAACTTACCTATTTACACATAACCCCCTAGACTATATAACTAGACTAAAACATGACTCAAACAAAGTAAAAAATATTTTGTTCACACAAAATATATTTATTACAATAAAACTCCTAGTCATATAAATCTTCAACGTCTCGTCTCGGTTCTTCGTCTCGAACGTGTCGGGTTTGACTTTTGTGTTGACTTTGACCATGATGTTGACTTTTGTTGACTTTGACTGTGTTGATAATATAGACTATCTTGTACAGCTCCAACAATAACCAATCCATCCTAACGACTACGTCAAAACTACCGAGGGAGACAGGAATAAGGTCTATGTTGAAGGTGTGTCTAGACAAGCCTAGCTTACAGTTGTTAAAAACTTGAGTAGCTGTTATCGTCCTACCATCAGTTATTTCTATGGCATACTCAGAATTCAAGTCAGTAGGCACTACCCCTACTACTTTACTAAACTTATTGGACACACAACTCTTATCAGCACAAGAGTCAAATAAAACAGAGACATAACAACCATTTATAGTGAATCTACCAGACACTACAGTAGGATCATTTCAAGCCTCACCTAAACCCATGACGAAAGCTCTGCCTTTGCCACCGCCACTTCCGCTACTGTTGTTGTCCTTTGGTTTATCAACAACACCATTGTTACCATTTCTTTTAAGCTTCGAGCACTCCCTCTTAAAGTGACTAGGTTGCCCACATTCATAAAACCTGGTTTGATTATAGTTTTGTTGTGGCTGCTATTGAGGTGCTTTTGCTGAGAGGTTTACCCTGCAATTCTTGGTAGCATGCCTAAACCTTCCGCACCTCTCCCAAGTGTTCTTTTTGAATTGCCTGTTGTGATGAAACTTGCATTTGTTGCATTTTGAAAGGTTGCCATGGTAGCCACCAGAACTAGTTGAGTCTTGAGTAGGTTGTGATTGGTTGAATTTCTTGCTTTGCTGTTGCTGAGGAGTGGAGGATGAAGATTGTTTTCCATTGGCAAAAGGTTCCTGTTTTCTCTTGTCATTAGAACTAGATGTTGTACCGCGTGGGGGCAGCTTACCCTGCGTAACAACCAGGTTAGTTAGCGTGTGGGCCAGTTTGATCGCCTCCTGTACAGTATCTGGTCTAGAAGCAGTGACCATACTTTGGATTTTAGGAGTCAATGCAAGTATCTCTCAATCCTCAAGGAATGAGGGTTGACCATGTTGGGGTAGCCAGCTCATGAGATCGAGTGGTGTACGCCTCGATCTAGGAAACTGTCATCTTGTGGTTCCAAAATTCAGCCTCTAACTTTTACACCTTTTCCCGGGGCAGTATTCTTCCTTCATCAAGGTCTTGAAATCTTCCCAGGTTGTCTGGTTTGCAGTCTCAACACCCAACATCTTTACTTGAGTATTCCACCAAGATAATGCATCACCATCCAGAGTGTCGGTGGCGTACTTAACCCGATTTGTCACCGGATAGTTGCACATCTCGAATACGGACTCGAGTTTCACAAACCACCGTAGGAGTCCCACAGCTCCTTCCGCTCCAAAGAACAGGTTGGGTTTACAGTCCATAAAGGACTTATATGTACAAACTCCTTGACATGCAACAGATTTAGATCAGAACTTTAGGATTTTAAACGAATGTAATAGCTTGACAAAACTAACGGAACGTTAACGTCAAAAATCAATTTGGTATTGCTTACCGATCGCAGCGGCCTGCAGATTGGGGTTGTGGTTTGCTAGTGCATCAGCCACATGCTGATTGATTAAAGCTGCCAACTCTGCTGGTGTCATGTTGATGGTACCACGACCCCGTCCATGTCCGCGCCCACGTCCAGACATTCTTAACAATCACAACATACAAAAATAAGTTATATGCAACATATCCACTTCATTTAAGTACAAGTAATTAAAAGAATTTGGCACACACACAACTAATATGTTCAAATAATAATTTCTGATTAAATAAATTATAAGTACGTCTACAATAAATCAAACCAAATAATAGAATCCAAAAACATCAATCGGATGGGAACAACCCTTCCCATCTAGGTGTGAAGAAGAACGAAAGTCTAAGAACTAAAGAAATAGATAAACTAGAGAATCAATATGAATCAACGGATCCCGCACTATCCTCAGGCTCGTCGTATGCTGCTCTTAGGCTCTTCTTCAGGTTCCTCTTCCGGATCCTCATCAGGGTCTTCCTCGGGTACAGGATCGTCCGCAATCTGAAGCACAGCTAGCTGCGCCTCCAGTCTAGTCAACCTCTCATCAGTCCTTACACTGTGAAGCTCTTGCTCGACCATCCGCTCAGTAAGTGCCATCACGTTACCAGCCAAGGCATGATGCCCACCAATAGCCATCGAGAGTCGCTCCTGAAGTGTCTCTACCTGTAAGCGTAGCTGGCCCATCTCGTATCATAAAGTGGAGTTCTCATCAGTGAGTCCTCTGATGAGTTGTCGCTCAGTGTCCAGCGTAGCAACCAAAGCTGCAACCGTCCACTCAAGAGGAATACTAAGAGAAGGAAGGATAGGTGTCGTAGAGGCAGTCGCCGACCTAGTCCTAGGGCTAGTAGTAGTTAGGGCTGGAACACGCTCCCTGTAAACCATACGGTATACGCAAGTAGGATAGTAACTCTAGTTGCATAGAGCATCGTGCTTAGGTGTCACAAGAGGTTGATCCTAGTTTATCTCCCCGGAAGGATATGGAAGTCGGGGCCAGTCAGATCCTCTATCAGGTACAGGAGGAGTAGGAGAATCAAACATGCAGGTCTCTTACTTGAAGCTTGTGAAGAAAATGCCATCCCTATACTAAACCCCCGCAGGAATAAGCCCAAGCAAGTAAACAGTGAGCAAGTATAACTTAATAATCTGCATGTATGTAACTAATGCAAATCCATCTATAGTCTAAAATGCCATGCAAATGAGATGTACATTTTTGTTTGCTATAACTAATGCTCTGATACCAATCTCTCACACCCTCAAACTCCACCAACGGTGTTTTACAGTCAGGCATGTGACATAATTAGGATCTCAGAAAAGCATCAGAACTCGAGAACTACAAAACATATAAGTCACTTACTAGTGGTGAAACAAACCAATCATGTTTAAATATTACAGAAGCGAATTTAGATAACATTCAAACAACTGTTAAAACTACGCAAACACGCGCCCAAACCAATTTAAGTAAAGTAAATGTAGTTAGACCATTAAACCAGTTTAAAAGAAAATAATGAAGACATGCAATGAATGTTGTGCTCCTAGACATGCCACATCACTAACCTGAGAGAAACATGCTAAGATCAGTACAAAGACTGGTGAGTTCATAGGTTTAGCAGAAAACAGTAAGTAATAGTACTGAAATCCAGATTCAGTAATCAAAGCATATAAGTAGGTAGCTAACCTAAAACAAGTCACTATGTGTATGAATTTCGCGAACGAACTGACAAGATTAATATAATGAATGCCCCGGCTGTAGGTACCAGACTACAATACAGTAAAACAAGCTAACCATTCACCCGTTTGACCTCCAGACAAGCTAGCGCGACTAACCCGGGTGGGGTTTGTCCAACCCAGTAGATTTAGTTACAATCACCTCGCTAATACCATATTAACGGTCCGAATAAGGCATAGTGGTATCACAATAGTAAACTAGTATATGCAGTATTACTAATCTAAAGTATTGTATGGTTTATGAAAAAGAGCATGTTTCTCTCCCCCAAAAGAGAGTATAGTATGAAAGTGGGGCTGTAAACTCACATTAAATGCAAAGCAACGAGTAAACAAAAGCATAATGATTAGGGTTCCGATTAACCTGAATTTCATTTAATAACTAATTAACATTATTTATTAAATATAACACAAGAAATGTATGGTTTCACGTTTCACGACTCGGTTACGATGTCGGTTATCGATTCATCCATTACTATGCCGGTACATAAAACCCAATTCATCTTAACCACATATCTCAATTATCATCACAAATACCATATCATGTATAATGTACTATTAAATTATTATTATATGACTTTTTATAACAAATCTTGTATGTTCCATAATACCTCACCCACACAACACAAACGCACAACGACCCAATTGAAAAACACGCATAATCTATATTACACAGACAATATATATATATATATATATATATATATATATATATATATATATATATATATATATATATATATATATATATATATATATATATATATATATATATATATATATATATATATATAATGCACATATATTTTCTATGTCTACATACACCATATATGCAACTTTCATTGCACCCACCACTAAAATTCCTATATATATAAACAATTAGGATATCCAAACCACTACCCATTGAATCCACATCCCATTCATACATATAGCAGAATTTATAGAAAAAACATACATACATCCACTTAAGTGTATCCACACATATTACCTTTGACCATGCTCCACGTCCAAATCATATTAATACATATCTTACCCCCTCAAAGCATACAAGTGACTTTATATCTTAATTTAGCAACACACATGCGTAAAATAATTCAAATCCACTTGTTGATAACTCACTTCCATCACAATAACCACCCACATTTAAATAAATATACATATACATTCTAGAACACCGCAATGGAAACAATTTGTGAAACATGTACGCACACCAAAAATAGTTCATGCATGACATCGATGTCCACACACAACACACCTAAAATCAAATAAATTCACCCTCTAGAACCTAACTGCAACCTCAAACCAATAAAATAAGCATAAATCTAAACATATACATACAACAACACACAAATGATCAAACGTACCACACACACACCCAGATTTACCACAACTCTTGAACCCGAACACAATCATACGCGAAAACCGTTACATGTATTCTCGAAACCGCATCGTAACGAACATGGGTAAAGAATGAGAAGGATAGTACCGAATGGGCCTGCTACGCTTGACTTTCTATCAGCAGGGGCAGACCTACCCCTATGGGAGGTGGGGCGGCTGCCCACCCTAATTTTTTTTTTTAATTGTTATATATACGTACAAATCTCGACCGCCCCCTGTAAAATTTTGCAATCGCCCCTTCTTTGAAACCTACTTTTTTAGTATAAATCTAATATTTAAACCCAATCTATTTTAACCCAATTTCTAAACCCGATCTATTTAAACCCAATCTTTCAAGCCCAAATTTTAAAAATTAATTCAATGTTTAAGCCCATAAATGCATAAACCCAACCCATTTTTTAAATCTCAAAAACCCACTACTACCCCACAATTGTATCCACCGGACACACACCCAAGTCCCAACCGGCCAACCCACCAAACTGAAAATCTGAAATCCGACCGGCCGCCAGCGAGTGGCGACCACACCAAATCAGAAAATCTGAAACCCGCTGCTGCAGTGCTGCTGGCCTGCTGCCTTCGACTTGCTGCTGCTGCGTGAAGCCTTGAACCCTGCTGCTGCTGCGGCGCTGCCTGCTGTTCGCCTGTTTGCTTGCTGCCCGCTGTTGCCTTTGACCGGCCAGTCGGCCACCGAGTCACCGAGAGTGAGACACCTTCAATTTTGGGCAGGTAATGTACTAATGTGTATATTTATATTGTATTATTGTCATATTGTGTATTGTTAAGTTTTGGTTTCTTAATCTTTAGTTAGAATTTAGAAACAAGGGTTTCAAAATTAACATAGCCATAGGATTATATATTTATATTGTGTATTGTAAATTTGTAATTTTTAAGATACTATGAGTCTAAGATATTGATATAATTTGGGTTAACATAGGAATTACTAGTCACGTTATGGAACGATTTCTCAAGAGTAAGGTTGGAGAATCTTCATCTAAAACTCCTGAATATGTTGATGTGGGTACACTTCCTTCGGATCCTGCTGATCGCAAACCACTTTCATCATATAACCCTAATCAACGAGATGAAATTAGAAGGGCATACTTACTTAGAGGGCCGTGCCAACCAAAAGATGTTGTATTCCCACAAACAAAGATTGGTAAAGAATTAAGACGTTTTAATGAAAGTTGGTATGATGCTCATCCAATATGGTTAGAGTACAGTATAAAGAATGATCGTGTGTATTGCTTATGTTGTTACTTGTTTAAAGGGTATTTTGGAGATTCAAAAGACGCGTTTGTCTCTAATGGTTTTAATGGTTGGAAAAAACAAGAAAGACTTGTAAAACATGTGGGTGAAGTTAATAGTTTGCACAATAAATGTTTGAAAAAGTGTGATGATTTGCTTAATGAAAATCAATCAATACGAGCCGCCTTTAAGAAGCAAGATTCAAAGCAAAGGTATGAATACCAACTTAGATTAGGTGCTTCTATGAGGCTTGCCTAAAAATTATTGAATCAAGGACAAGCATTTCGCGGTCATGATGAATCGGATGATTCATTAAATAAAGGGAATTTTTTGGAATTTTTAGAATTAATGGGTGAAATAAACGAAGAACTTGGGAAGGTTATCTTAAGGAATGCACTCGGGAATAATCAAATGACATGTCCAAAAAATCAACAAAATATCAAGCATTGTTTTGCTCAAGAGGTACTAAAACAAATTTTTGAAGATCTTGATGGTGATGTTTTCTCTTTATTAGTTGATGAATCAAGTGACGTTTCCAATAAGGAACAAATGGCCGTGGTTATATGATATGTGAATAAGTATGGAGTAGTTAAGGAACGGTTTATTGGACTTGTTCATGTGATGGAGACATCCGCATTGACGCTTAAATCGCTATTGATGATTTATTTGCTCGACATGGATTAAGTTTGGCTAATATTAAAGGCCAAGGTTATGATGGTGCAAGTAATATGTTGGGCGAGTTTAACGGACTAAGAGCATTAATTTTAAAAGAAAATGTTTCCGCATTCTATGTACATTGTTTTGCTCATCAACTACAACTTGTTGTTGTCGGGGTTGCATATAAACATACAAGTGTTTGGAAGCTTTTCGAAATGGTAGGATGTCTAACAAATGTCGTTAGTGCATCTTGCAAACGACAAGATAAGCTTCGTGAAAGTCAAAAACAGAACTTGGAAGATAATCTTATTACCGGAAGTGGGTTAAATCAAGAAATGTCACTTTCAAGGCCCGGGGATACACGTTGGAATTCTCACTATAAAACTCTTTCTCGTTTGATTACTTTATATCCATCAATTATGGAAGTCCTTGAATATGTTGAAGAAACGGGTGTTAATCTTGCAAGTGTCAAACAAGCGGATGGACTCCAATCTGAAATAAAAAAATACAACTTTGTCTTCTACTTACACTTGATGTCGCATATTCTAGATATCGCAAACACGTTGTCTCAAAGTCTTCAAAGAAAAGAGCAAGATTTATTAAATGCGGTTTCATTGGTTTCTTCCACCAAACATCAACTTGAGAAATTTAGAATGGAGGGTTTCAATAAGTTTTTTGATAATGTTAACTCTTTTTGTGAAAAATATGAACTTGAAGTAATAAACATGGATGATGAGTACATTAACCCAAAAAAGACAAAACAAAAGACAAATATCACATATCGCCACTATTTTGAGTACGATTGCTTTAATGCGGTTTTAGATATGCAAATACAAGAGTTTGGGAGTCGTTTTAACGAGGTAACATCTAACTTACTTGTTTGTTTGAGTAGTTTGAGCCCTTGTGATAATTTTGATGGGTTTGACGTTTCAAAAATAGTAAGATTATCCGAGTTGTATCCGAATGATTTCGACGAAAATGATAAAAGAAGACTTCCGATTGAACTAGAGATCTATATTGACAATTTAAAAGAGGATAGTCGATTTGCCAACTTGGATGGTTTATCAAGTCTTGTAGAGTTGATGGTTCAAACAAAGAAACACCTTTCTTTTACTTTGGTATATCGTTTATTGAAGCTAGCTCTTGTATTACCCGTTGCAACCGCAACAGTTGAAAGATGTTTTTCGGAAATGAAGTACGTGAACTCCGATTTGTGTAATCGGATGGGTGATGAAAATTTAAGCGATAGTTGTATCTGTTTTATGGAGAAAGATTTACTTAGGAATGTCTCCATAAGTGTTGTTATGGAAAGATTTCAAAAAATGAAACCTCGTAAAGAACAACTTTAGGTATATTGTACCTTTATTCTGTTTTTGTAATGACATTTGACGTGATTTTGTTGGTTTTATGAAATTTAGTTTGATTGTCTTTTATTTAAAATGAACCAACCCGATCCAACCTGTCATGGACCCGAAATGGTTCGAAAAAAATTATTATATAGCGTTATCGCATTAGTCAACCGACCTTTAAAAAGTTTCCGCCCCCCATAAAAAAATTTTCTGGATATGCCATTGTTTCTATGTCGAGAATGGTGGTTTGCAATGAAAGAAGTTGTAGGTGGCGATCGTTGTCGCGGAGGGGCTGCTTGCTTGCGGTTGAGGGACGGGAAGTGTTGTCGGTTGCCGTCGGTCACTAGAGATGGGAAGAAGCCGAGAGAGAGATGAATGAGTAGGAGATTAGGGTTAGGTTATGGTTAATCGATGATAAGGAGAGGGAGTAGCTGAAAGATCATGTATTCGGTTGAGGGATTGCTTATGGATAACTTTTTATATTTGTTAATTTAAAACTTCAGGACTTTGTTGTCTCCAAAAGACAAAACACAACATCAGTTGGTACAGACAGTCTTATCTTGTATAACAATTGATCAGTAGCTTGCTCATGGAGTTCAATGCTAATCAGTTGCTAATATGTTAATTGTTGATTGGCAGTGGTTCAGCATACGTTGATCGATAGTCATTCAGCATATGCTCATTGACAATGGATTAGCAATTGGCATCATTCGGAAGTTTAGGACCAAGTGCTGAATCCTGAGTTTTCGGTAGCTTCATCTTTATTCATAGATCGACGTGAATACTGAAGAAAATAATCATATTCACCCGCCTTTGCATCTTGAAAAACTAAATTAACAAAAAGCCTTATAATTTAATAAAATTGACGTTGAATTTAAGATATGTGATATAAATTTACAACAAATAAACACTAAATACAAATTGATCAAACCTAATAAAAATACATGCATATACGTCAACCAAATATATGTGTTTTAAACCCGTGAATTTACTTGAAGTACACATAATGAATGCAAATACTGAACCCGAACCAAACCATACCTCATTAACATATTTACCTGAGTTCAGTATGTCACCCCTACCCCTACTATTCGTCCGCCTCCTAGCCACCAACATCCACCCCATCAACCTCCTTAACCACCACTAATTCACTATTTGAGCATGATGCTTGCTTATTTGCTCCACCCCAAAACGAAACCAACCCCCTATAACACCCGCTGTTTTTTAACAAAGTGATATTTTGTTTTAAATTTGATCCCAAATTTTTTTTAAGAGATAGCAGTAAACACTTCTATAATAAAGAGTTAATAACACACCAGTTTTACAAAATTCACCTTATTCTCTTTGAAGATGAAAACTCTTTAACTCTGATTAATAAATCAATGCTTGTCACATTAGCTAAAGGTGAAAGCATATTTCAGGGGCATTAGTGCCTTTTTATGTGTCTTTGCTTTTAATAAATTTCCCTATCCCAAATCTTTTGTCAGATTATCATCTGTATTTTTTCTTCTCCCCATAGTATTATGATTGAAATTTCAACTTTCACACATTCCAATGTCCAACTCTCTTCTTAATAACTTTTTTTGGCTTGCATTAAGCATAATTAAACATTATACTAGTATCCCAAACACGCGCATTGGGCGTTGTCTTGGATAAACAAATTTGGCTCAGAAAATGACGTTGTCCGTTGGTTGCGAACACTGCAGCTGTTCAAAAAAAAAGTAATCATCATATAACATCATCATCGCCTACCAAAGGGTAACAGGGATCAGAACATGTAGATCCGACATCGCGACGATAGTCAAGTCCGGTCGTGGAGGCGGTCGACCACCGTCACCGTTCGAGCAGAGAGAAATAGTGAGTCGGTGATGATACACAATCATGACAGGAAGAAAGAGAGGCATCCATGGTTTTACAAAGTAACTGGTGGTTGGGTGCCAGGCTGGTGCCATTAAAATAATATATTTTTACTGTTCAATCCGTCGATGTTTAATATTTAAATAATTAAACATAATTTTTTTATTATAGTGTATTATTTACATACAAGACATTAATAAGATACTAACTTTGGTGAATGCGTGTTTTGTTTCATGTAATTTTTTTAACCTAACTTTAGAATGCGTGTTTTGTTTCATGTAATTTTTTTAACCACAGGAGTTAACAAGAGGATTCAAATTTAGTAACTTTTTAATACATTAATTTAATTTGTTAGAAAATATGGACCCCCATCTTTGTGCCTGCATATATTGTGCATATCTAACTCCTATTTCACTATTGTACAATGATAAAAACATGCATCTTTTCATAATTTCTAATCTCCCACTTTCTCTCTTAATATTTTTTTATTAGCTTCCAATTTACAAACCTACTTCCTATGCCAAATTGTTTCCTTGGTCGCATGCGGTTTTGAGATCGAACGACAGAATCGATATCAACAATCTTCAATTGATAGCAAAAATGGCTCTGATGTCAAATTGTTGCCCAAGAACATAAAATATGAAGAAGAATAGAAAGAACAATTTGCAATGAACATACTAATTTCCATTGATATGGATATGTATTTATAGGACACATAATTACAACATCGACTCTCCTAATTACGTAGTAAACAATACTATACTTTGACATATATGCATATATAACCCTTAGACTATAACATAAGAAGGATTAACACTAACAAACGTCACTATGCAGGTACATTTATGCTAGCCCATACCGTAAAATTGACACAGTAAAAACATCAACCTTAACTTATGAAATTCAAACTGTAAAAAGTAAGTTATAATTAAAGTAATCATGTTTATACTATAATATATTCGGTAGTCTTAAAACTGCAGTTACACTAGAAATTCACTACATTACCCAACACCTTACACTTTGTTTGGTAGTTAAGTTACACAAGAAACTCCTGACAGTGATTTAAAACCCAAAGCATGAAGTAACTCCGGTTTGCAATTTTACTGATTCCGCACCAATTTTTCATACAACATCACATCATTTAAGCTTTATTACATAAGCTATTTCTAACACTTTTCTTGTGAACATGTATATGTATATGAGATAGAACAATCTGCGCATCATATTTCTTTTTCAGTATCTTTATTTGAGACTTTTACTGCCTTTCGTTTTTCTAAAAATCACACTCAAATGTGTTCCTATGGTTGCCCATGAACAACTTCATATGCCTTATCGTAAATATTGCACAATCAATGTAGTTGTGGTTTACCCATTTTACGTCTAGTCTGGTGATGTTTGTAGATTCAATTTTGCCCGCTTTACAATTCCCCCATTTCAACAAGTACTGACAAAAAATATTTTTCTACATAATTTAGAATTAAACACGAAGTTCAATTTACCAATTTTATAAAATGTTTCCTTTTGCACCATACACCAATCTCATCAATTTGTATCAACTTACCACTTTGTATGGGCTATATATTTTGTAATACTCCTCGTTGTCCGCCATTTACATAATTGTTTCATTCAAGTCCATATTATCAATGAGATAAATTGATGGGTTTTTCATGTAAAAAATCAACACGTAGAAATGTATTTTTTTCCAACATTGAAAAGAACACAAGATGTAAGATCTCCAACGCTCTCTTCCCTCCTAAAGCTTTAAACATGTTATTTGTAAATATCCTTAAACACTTTTTCTCAATTATAAACAACCAATCCAACTGAACAAACACTGAAGCAAGTAAATATTTGTCCATTTCCTATATGCCTCTTATAAATTCGTTAAATATTTTTATACTTACAAATGTCTGGGGGCATACAAACAGCCTTTGCGGTGATTCCTGACTTCTTACTTTTCCTCATTATTTAACATAGCAGCCCAACAGTCAGTGATATTTCCATACACCTCCTTACCTAGCTTTAGGGTCCTTCAAATAAATACTTTTCCTTATGCCATGTTCTGTGTCAAACATTTGATCTCTGTAATAATATAGCATAATACATAATCTTCCAATATTAATTAATATAGTACATAATGTAGTCCATTATCTAACCTTAAAGCGTAAATGGTTCATTGTAATGTAAATTACAATAATATAACAAAAGAAAATCTATTTTATATTGTACAGACATACCACAAATCTGCTAAGTATTAGGTTGAATGTTTGCACTTTCAATTAACATTCTTTTATACTAAAGATCTTACCTCAGATTAGCGTTGAATATTAATCCTAATATGACCTCTTCTTCCTCTATGAACATGTGACTTATTGTTGCTTCCCTCTTAATATATGGTATTTGCTTGACGAGAACACCAATCTTGTTCTTGGTGGATTTTTTCTTATTATTAATTTTTTTTACTTTCATCGTTGTTTTCTCCTACACATCCCATAAAACACATTTACATAGAAGAGTAGGCGTGTAGTGTACCAAAAATGTGAGTGCGTATTTAACCTAATACTAACCGCCTTGATTTTCAAATTAATTAAAATATTACAATATTTACCTCCCCCGGAATTTGTTTTCTCGTCATTCTGCATTAATCCCAAACTATAGCTTGGACATTCCATCCGCTTCAACTTTTCCTTTCAGACCACCATCTAATATTAAACAAATAAATATTGACATTTTATATCCAATGGTTAATCAAGTGCAGTACACCCCAAACTATAACTTCTGGAAATTACAACTACACCAATTTACATGGAATGCAATATAGCTAATTTCGTGTAACTTAACGTAAATCAATGTAATTTAAATTAAATTAGGTGTCTCCTGTATCGCGCGTTGCGCGATTGGTTATTTCTTTTCTGAATAGTTGACTTCGTAGCAAAACCAACACCCTAAGCGTGCAACTCACCACGTCTCCTTTTTCCTCGCGACCGATGAATAACACAAACAACCATTAAAAAACATCATAAGAAAACATTTTAAAGAAACATCAAAGAAGTACAACATATGCACCTAGTAAACAGGATAACATTACTAACTGAGTGCATATATTGTCATATCGATAGAAAGCTTTAGAAAACAAAAAACAAACATAGTATACTACATACAATCGCAACCAACGTTATCCTAGAATCTGCAACTGACAACAACCAAAGACAAACAATAATACAACAATATAATAATCAAAAGGAAACCAAAAAAAAGAGAGACATCACCTGCATACACGAAGTGCAAAAAACGATTCCAATAGCAGATGTCGAACCTACAAACCAAACCAAACAACATATCAGAAACTAATAAAAGTTGATGACTTTATAGTGTGGGTGTAGGAATGCCAAACAACCACCTACAACTATGGGTTCATTGAAGTACCAAGTAAGCAATATTGTTCCATAACTTCCTATATGACTCTATTAATCATTTCTTTTCTTCTAAACATTAAACCATTGGATGTAATGTAATTTGTACCGTACTAAAACACATGCAACATAACTTAAATCATACACAATTCAAACAAAATAACACTCTACCATAACAATATGAATATTATTTACAAAAATATAAGCAGTATAGAACAATTTAAAATCTATCTACTCAAATAATATCATTACCAACCATTTTCAAACAACCATTAAAGTCCACTTCATTTCTTTATTCATTTAAATATAAATATATTATCAATGTTATTAGCAGCCCCTACACGTGAAAACCTCCTATATAAACACCCATCCTTTCTCTCTTCAACACATATTCGTTCATACTTCAAAGCATCAATCTCTCATTTGATTTTTGGGTTTAAGCACATCGATAGATTAACATAACCACTATACATGTATAATGTCTTGATTCTGAAAAATAAAGATAGAAAGATCAGTAGGTTTCAACTTGTAATGAACCTTTATCATCCATTTTTGGAATCATATAATGATAAATTGCTAACACTTTGCGCCTACCATTGTAAATCACCATGTAATAAAAATAAAATGCTAAGAAACAAAATGTCAAATACACCCCCCTCTTCATGTATAGGTCAACACAAAACCCAACTCTTGGTGCATTAGATCAACATTATATGGACAAAAGAATCATCAAAGTAACAGAATTTAGGTAGCCACCAGGATCTCTAAAATACATATATTATATCAACTTCAAAGCAAAAATTCTAACCTTACTTGATTTCGTTTACTGAAGAAAACCCACAAATTACAGCCTGTAGCTTTACAACTTTACATTGAACCAAATGCAATCTCAGTTTAAAGGCACTCAAATATAAACGTTTTGAACCTGCCACAAAGAGAATAAATAACATGATAGTCACTTTAGTTTTCAAAGGTTACTAATTTGTGTTTTTATTGCTTGCATGCTCTGACGTGTACATACGACTACATACGACTACTGATGCAATTGAAGAACACATTGTCTTCAAAATGGACATGTACACCTCCTCGTTTTGAATAACAATAAAGGTTCCTACAATAATCTAATGCTTTCATACATTTATATGTCTAGATATGAAACATAGATACATAGTATACAAGTTGTCAATAGATTTATATAACTAATGTTCAATACCTTTGGGGTTTATGTGGATTTGGCACTGATTTTGAGGCTTAATTTGTATCTGAACTACAATTATGATACTTTTCATCTTCTTTGAACAAAATACCACCCACCCTAAAACCACCAACACCACTACATACATCAATCTTTAAGCACAAAACAATATCTGGCCATTAAATGATGATATTACCTGTGAACAAAACATGCGGTCGGATGGGCAGCCTACTGCACATTATAAAACCCAATCGCATTAGGCATATCACTTGTGCACAAACCACCCAATTGGGTAGGATAGGCTAGGATTGGGTTCTGCCACATTTGTTGAACCTAACATCCAGTATTGAACAACTATGTCGGACAATTCGATCTAGAATTTTAAGGAAGACGAAATTAACACGCATGCATCTTATATGGTCCGTGTTAACCAACAATCCTGGAAAGCATAACTGGAAATTGAACAAACATGAACACCGGTTAGTAACCCATGAAATGTAATCCGGAAATAGAAGAAACATCGCATTATTCAAGTTCATCCTGGGCTCATGTATCTTAAGGAAAACTTCTATCGAGGGCAAATCCAACAACAAACAGATTAGATGAAAAGCAACAAAAGAACTAAAAAATACCTAAAACAACACATGCAACATACAGAAGAACATACCTTGTTAAAAAGGGCAGACACAAAGGAGGAAGAAAGGTGGGTGTCGAAAGGAAATTTAACCAGGAGATGATAACTATTTGGAGAAGGGGGAAAAAGGACACGTTGATAGCAGAAGAAGGAGAAGAGTACATGTATACCAGCAAAACCTATTAAAAATAACCGCATAAAACACCAACAAAAGCCTGACACCTCAGACAAAACACTATTCATTTAGTTACAATTTTAACATACTAATAATAATAATAATAATAATAATAATAATAATAATAATAATAATAATAATAATAATAATTATAATAATAATAATAATAATAATAATAATAATAATTTTCAACTATCCTAATATTTTCATTTGTTTACTTTAGTTATTTCACATTAGATAAAAACTAAACCAGTAACGGTTTGTTACACCTTCGCTTTTTAACCCTTTTAGTATAAAATTTTCAACTATATCAAACAGTTTTTTACGTATTATATTAGAAATCTGTCAAATATCGTATGAAATTAGGACATGAATTTTTACTTTACTTAGTTATGATTATTATATGTTTGGTCTTATATATGATTAGGATTTGCTTAATATATAAAGTCTTTGTAGGTACATGTGTCCCTAGTTTCTGAACTGAATGTAATATGTCTTTAGTGTCTTAAACTTATGTAATAGTTGGGTACTTAATGAAATGTAAATGTTTGGTTGTGTTTATAATGTTTAGTATTTCATTAATGAGTTGTTTAATGCATATTGATTTGATTATATAGGTTTGTGGTTGTTTGAATGAATCTTGATAATGTAATGATTAATGAATACATTCAAACTTAGTAATATGAAGTGCTCATGCGAATGGCCCATGCAAATGGACCATACGCATGAACAACTTCATGCGAATGACTCAGTCGCACGACTGAACCAGGAGACTGGATCAGTCGTATGATTGTAACATGAGATTGGCTCAGTCGCACGACTGAAAACTCAGTCGTACGAATGGATCAACCGCATGGCTCAAACGCACGACTGAACCATACTAATGGTTCAGTCGCCCAAATGAGCAACCCTAACCTATAAATACCACCTAATTCGTGGAAAAACGTAACAATTCATATCACTTCGACTTCAGACGTACCCTAGCCATCCAGAGACCTCTAAGAACCTGTTCCAAGTTCACAGATCGCACTAGATCGATTCCATATCGTTCTTAACTTTTAGATTCAATCCATAATTGATACGACGTGCGTTCTCACTGATTGGATCGCCAATCAAATAGGATTCCGCACTATTTGATTCGGTATACACGTTAATCAGTTAGTATTTCGTTCAATACACGATCCTAACAGTCTTTAATTGTTCTTATTGTAAAGTTCGCTTTCGCTTTAATTTTTAGTGGTTTTTGTTTGATTTATAACTAGATTTTTATCCGTCGCGCGTTGCGGCGGGGTCATATGTGTCGTGGTAAAGTATATATTACAATCGACCTAACTCATTTTCGTATTATAACGTCAATGATACTTATTTTATTTGACCCGACTTGTTTCCACACAAAATTTTCATCTACACGTAGACCAACTTCAAATGGACATTAAAAAGTCTAATTGTTAAAATCTAATTTAAATGTAAGGCTCGCGCGTTGCGGCGGAGTAGTACGATTTAACGACACGTTGCGATGCGTATGTGATGCGTTACGCCTATGCGACGTAATAATTAGTAATCGTAATTTAAATAAAATAAATTAGAAAGTAAAAGGAAAAAGGTAATTTAAATGGAAATAATGTAAGAATATTGAAAGATAGCAAAAAAAATAAGTATGAGCAGCGCCGGGTCTTGAACACACGACCTGCTGTGTGTTAAACCTTAGGGGGCGCAGTTTTGCCACTGCAACAAGGAAACAACTAAGTTGTATTTCGCAGGACAAATATATAAAGTTAACTTACCTCGGAAATTTCAAAAAAAAATAAAAAAAGTTGCAGCCCAATCAGGTGGTGACACGTGGCAAGGCCGGTGGGACCCCCACCGACCTTGCTAAATGAGTTTATATAATAATTAAAACCCATTAGTAATCGTTTAAAAAACCCAAAATAATAGTGCGTTTAATTAAATAATATTCGTGTTTTTGTTTAACTAAACTTCAGAGTAGTTGTTTGGACTTGTTATTATGGTGAACTTTCAGATGGGTTGGTCACTATTTTATAAAAAGAGAGAGAGAGAAATGTTAAAAGGCAAACCGAAGCCACGACCCGACGTGTAGAACAACCCACTGACCCATGTTGCCACCATATTTTCTATTTTTCTAAAATTGATTGGGCCAATAATATTTTAACACCTCACAATGTTTTTTAATTTTTAATTAGTATACTTAATGCTTGAATTTATTCCCCGGTTTTTTTCTTTTATAGAAAAATTTAATACATATTTTTTTTATTTTTTCTAAACATTTTTATATAAATCTTATTGAAAATGGATTTTTTTTAAATATATTTTTATTATATAATAAATATTAGCCATCTAATGAATATTTTAAAATAAAATAGTAATTTATTATATATTTAAATATAACAAAAACTAATCATAACTCATATTTGGATGATTAAAATAACTTGTTAATAATAATTAAGATAAGTATTTAGATAAAAGTGGTTAGAAATAAAGAAATAATGCAAAGTAAAGTTAATAAAATAATTACACAAAGAAAGATAATAAAAGATACATAAAAATTACATGTTTTGTCTTTCTAAAGGTCAGGGGTAAAATGGGCATTTACAAAAATATTGTCAGGACCGTGTACGTACGTAATAATAACTGATAATGCGTGAAACCAGATCAAATAGTACGAAATCCTATTTGATTGGCGATCCAATCAATGATCATGCAATCCTGATCAATCTAACGATTAAAGAAACGTTAAGAAAGAGTAGAAAAAGATCAGATGCGAACTATGAACTTGGAATAGGCTTTCTGGACGCTCTGGACAACTAGGTTATGAGTATGTGTGAAAGTCCCGTTTTTCCACGAATTAAGTGGTATTTATAGGTTTGCAGTCTTCATTCGTGCGACTGAACCATTAGCATGGTTCAGTCGTGCGACTGATTCATACGCACGACTGAAAGTTCAGTCGTGCGACTGAGTCAATCTCATGTCTCACTCGTACAACTGATCCAGTCGTCTGGTTCAGTCGTGCGACTAGTTCATTCGCATGATGTATTCATGCGTATGGTCTATAAGTATGGTCCATTAGCATGAATCATCATATAACAACTTCAAACCTATATAATAATTTTATATATATGAATCAGATATAAGTAAACATCAAAGCACAAGTCATATGTTATTACATTGTTTCATTACACATATGTAAGCCATGATAGATTTTTACATTAAGCACATAAACTAGGGACATATGTATCAACAAACTCCCCCTTGGACCTAGTTTACTCTAATGTCTGACATCCTTCATATGCTCCTCAAACCTCTTGTACTTCTCCTATCTTGTGACTCCTGCGTGTATTTCAAACGCAAAGCAGAGCCGTATCACATTCTGGAATTGGAGAGCTTGTACAATATCATGCACGTCATAGAACAGTGGCAACTTGTATAAAGTGTAGACATCTTCAGCTGACAAGTTGGTAAGCCACATTGGGTCAAATACCCTGATAGTTTCCATTTTGCCATCTCTGTTTAAAACTATGACCGCTTCACCCGTCCTCCAGTCATAATACCACCATTTGAAATGTGGAGTGAAGTCCTGAGGCATTTCCCGTAAGGGAATCTTCGACATCGTACGCGGGGGACTCCACTTCAACACTACTTTAGGCTTTCCAGATATGGGATCCACCTCAGACTTGCAAATAAACCTCTTCGGTTGTTGAGGTCTGAAGTTTACCCACCTAGTGTGGTATTCCTTCTTTAATGCAGCTTCAAACCAACCTGACATCTTTCTGGGATCAACATACAACAGATTTAAGCATGCCAGTTGGTTGAGCTCAAAGCCTGGGAGAGTCTTCAGATCATGAGGATACCCGAAGTTCTCTATTCCCTTCTCCTTTTTTACAGCATAAACGTTTAAGTCCTCAAAATACGCCCATGTTATGATCTTGCCAGACACCTTCTGATGTTTCTTGACTTTGTAGAGTTTGGTGTAGGCATTTTGCTTTGGAGCTGTGCGCTGGGCTCTTATTTCAACAAAACAAGCTGCCCATTCAGCCTTCTTTATATCAACATCTGCATCCAAGGCTTGGGCTTGGCTTTCATCCTTATCTTTTTCTTTCTAGTTTTTCAAATGTAGCACTGCCGAGAGTGTCATCCAAGTTGGGGATCACATTTCCCTCTTGGTCAGTGTACTTAGGATAGTGGTCAGACGTGACATCCTCTATCTCTATTTCATCAACATCGTTCAACTCATCATCACTTATAACATCGACCTTTGGAGCGTCTTTGACGAGCTCGTCAGGATTCAGTTTGAACATCTCAGCAAGTTGCTCGTCAGTCAGATCGTGTATAATTTGTCCTTCTTCGGGAGTGTAGCTCACTGACCTTATCACGATTCCTTGCAAATCAAGAATCATAGTGAATTGAGACTTGATTTGCTGAAGGGGAGCAGTATCGTATTCATCTTGCTGTGAAGTTTTATATGCTTGATTTAAACATTTAACACATCAATCATTAGTAGTTAATCAAGACATTTAAACATAGATAAACATAGATAATCATAAGTTACATTAATGTAATATACGAATCAAGTACAAAAGTTTTTTTTCTTAATACAACACATCTAATCATTACTTTTATCTTGAACGGTCAATTCTTCAGCTGGAAGAGCTGAAGACGAGGCTCCTTGATCTTGAGCCTTTTTAGAACGCCTCTCTTGAGCCTGAGTAGAAGCTGATGCAGCAGTATCACCTTCTACGTCATCATTGTCCCCCTTCTCCTTTTCACTCTGTCCTTCATCATCACCCTCATCTTCTTCATCCGAATCATCATCATCATCATCATCATCATCATCATCATCATCATCATCATCATCATCATCATCATCATCATCATCATCATCATCATCATCATCATCATCATCATCATCATCTTCATCATCATCATCTACTTCTCTAATCTTTAAAGGCTCATCTTTGGATCCTTTAAGCCTTAGCATAATATTCTTGTTCTTTCTCTCTAGCTCCTCTATCCTCTGAACAGAATGTGCATTCTGTTCCTGGAGCTGTGTAATTGCTCAGCTCGAGCAGCATTGAGCTCCAAAAGCTGGTTGAGTTGTGCAACTCTTTGCTCATCTGTGGCAAGCAGCTTTAGCACAATCCGGTTGAGGTTGGCTAGTTGTTCCTCTAACCCGATAGAGGGTAGAGTGGATCCATGGCTCATTGGGACTTGAGCAGATGTCCTGGCTCGTTGGGTGGTGGTAGTGGTGGTGGACGTGGTGAATATGGGAGGTGGAATAGGAGTGGATGGTGAAGGGTGGCTGTGGTAGTGGTGGTAGGAGGTGTGGTAGTGGTGGTGGTAGCTGTGGTAGAGGTGGTGGAAGTGATGGTAATCAGGGTAATCCTCCTCCTCTTGCTCTTCATGCCATGGGGCTGAGCCATCCGCTTCTTCCTCGAGCCCTTAGAAGAGGATGCTCCCCCTGGGCTGATGGGCTGGTCAGGGATATATGATGGATCAGTGACATCGGCAGCAGCACCCCTGGACTCACCCTGGCGTCCGCCAACCGCCGCAATCCCATTCTCAGTGGCAACAACCTTACTGCCTACTGTCCTTACCAACGGCTCCTCATCTGACTCTTCCTCCTCATCTGGCAGGAAGTCTTGACGGAACGCAACACTCTCAGTTCCACCGTGTGTGGATGGTGGAGATGATTTATCAGTGGCAGTGGCCCTAGATGGAGTGGGGCCAGTATCTCCACTGTCATCGTCATCGTTAGTGGGTAAAACTATAGGCTCAGTATCTGAATCACTATCGTCGTGACGCCACTTCTTGCGAGCGGGCGCCACGTAGTCTTTCCGGGCCAGATGCCCAAACAATCTCCTCACCGGGGGCTTCACCTGCTTGCCCCGGTACACTTTCATCCTCCCAAGCTTCGTATCATCCATAACCTCAAGAGTGACCGCATCATCTCTCTCCTTCGACAGGGAAGGAAGCTTCTGATCAATGATCATCTGCAGAATTCTCGGGTACATGCAGAACTCTCCTTCCCCTTTGCCTCTATGTTCTCGACCAGATAGGAGAAATCATGCGGGGAAAAACTAAACGGATGGTTCAGTACCAGAGCAACATAAGCATTATGGATTTGATCAGACATCTCATCAAAGCCTCCTTTCCTTGAGGCTATGCACTTGAGGATCATATGGGCCAAGTACTTGAACTGGGGGCACATTTTGCTCTTGTTGAGCACACCAGCATTAATGTCCCCAGCGTACTTGATCCGAAGAAAACATCCCCGAACCGTCAGGGGATGCAGCCTGGTTGGGCAGTCACCATCCTCGCCCAACTCCAAAACCCTCCTCAGATCGTTCTTACTGATCTCAATATCTTGACCAAAAATAGAGCTCCGAATGCGATGAGGCTCAGCGGACCTGTCTACTATAGCGCTTTCCAAGAAAGCATGTTGAATCGATCTATATGGTGTGCAAGGTGTAGAGATGGCTTTGAAGATCCTTGATCTGCATGATCCTTGTGAACTCAGAAGCGTTTCAGGATGTGGCATCAAGATGAGCACATATGTTGTGCTTAGTGCTCATAGTCCATCTGCTAGCCATGTTTCTGTAACACAAGACACATATACGTTAGAATTTGTGTAAATGGATGACATTTAAATTTTAATGAACTTGAATCATTTTGTTCAGTCGTGTGAATGGATAGTGCGACTGAGTCTTAGTCGTGCGATTGAGCTCAGTCGTACAATGGAGCCTGCGACTGAGCTTAGTCGTATACTGTCCCATGCGGTTGAACCAGTCGTGCGACTGAACTCATACGTATGGTTCATTCGTGCGATTGAATCATACGCCCAGCTCATACGTGCGATTGAGGTTCATCAGCATGTCCATTTGCATGAAGCTCTGTTTGACACTTTAAATTCAATTCTTGGTCTAAACATGATGTTAACCGTTGTGTTTTGGCTCATTAGACCCGCAAACACTCAAAATAACACCTAATACTCTTTAAATTATCGATTAAGTCCATTTTAGTGGTTTATTTTGAATAGTATGTCTAAGTTCTTGTTTTGAGCGATTTCGGACATTAGGGCTTGATTAAGTCGAACATTGAAGTCGATTTTGGTCTCACATTATCTGTGGATGCAGAGAGTAAACGTTAGAATCACAGACACGATGTTAAATCAATAAAATGAAATTTTGGCAGAGTATCGGTGCTTTCGTGCGACTTGAGAGCGATTGAGGAGTGATGAGAATGTGCGACCGAGTCCCTTCTATTTATACTGAGTTTACTTCAGTCGTGCGACTGGGGCTCAGTCGCACGACTGGCTTAGTCGGTCACATCCATCCTTGCGATTGGTTCATTCTGGTGATCCAATCGCATGGATTGACCCATGCTTATGGTCCAATCGTACGTCTGGTCCATACGTATGGTTCAATTATGCGATTGGCTCATACTCATAATCCAATTGTGCGACTGGTCCATACTTATGGTCCAGTCGTGCGAATGGCTCAGACTTATGAGTTTGACCTCATGCACTTTCAAACACTTTACCTGTTAACTATAGATAAGACGTTATGACCGATGATCATCTCAGACATGACCTTTTTAATTTGAAAAACTGTTGATCAACTCAGACGTGATCCTTTTAACTTAAACCTTATGTGATCACCTCAGATGTGACCCCTTTTAATTTGACACTGATTGGTCACCTCAGACGTGACCCTTTTAAATTAAAACCCGATTGGTCACCTCAGGCGTGACCCCTTTTAGTGAGTGATTCACAGATTGAATCCAGATGTATAGTCCGACTTTTACCTACCAAATGACTAAAAATAAATAGAAAAGAACAACTTGAAATCAAATACAGAACAAGATATAATTTTGGGTTTTTTTTGTTTAGAGATGGATTCAGATCTTTTAGAAAACCGTCTAGCAGATTTTTCTTCCTGAACAACACAGCTTCAAGTTAATTTGATCATTTCTGGAACGATTCATTATGGAATCATACAGGTATATCAGAATCATTTGGGATATTTTAATAAAACATTTTGATGCTAGATCCTTGTTTTGACCGAGAGTCAATAGCCATTTTAGGAAATCATACTAGAGCTATAAGATGCACACAATGATTTTGACTGTCAAGAATTGCAGCCACGATGATTGTCAGTATATTTGTCCTCTTAAATCCATACACAGATTTTTGACTCACACTGGTGATGCATTAGGTTATATTATTTTAACAAACATTTGTGGATCCCACACTTATATGGTTTTCCTCAGGAGATTTTTGAGTGGTCTACAGGTATTTGACAAGAAGAGAATATTCTAAGAGCTTTCAAAGAGATGCCAAGCCTCAGGTCAGTGCCATCGCACAGCAGAGAGGCGTAAACAACAACGAATTCTAGAATATTTAGGTTATGCTTATCCTCAGGTCAGTGCCATCGCATAGCAGATAGGCACACAACCTATCTTCTTGTGAGAGCATTTTTTCTTTTCTTTTTGCACGTAACACACCAACAACATTAGTTATTAGCTTGATTGCACTTAACATTTTTTTTCATGTGCTTTGCTCAATATTTATGGTCATCCGCACATATTTGTGGCGTTTATTTTGCTCGTCACCCCTTATCGGAAATGCGTTGATTGTGTTAAGTAGGGATAAGATGGGAACCCACAGCAGGTTGAACAATTTAGTTTGAACTTAAGTCACCAGTGAGGTCTACTCATCTATTGTGTTGAATCTACCGACACATCATACAATGGACTAGCAACCTTTAGGTCTACTTTCTCTATGTTACCTCAGTAGCAGACTAGTTTCACTATCATTTTTCCTTTTATTTTGCTTAGACTTTTTAGATTTATACTTTGAGTTTTGCATCTTAATCATTTAGGTGCTTTTAAGGTCCCAAACAATTTATTCCCTGTGTACTATCATTTTTCATAAGCGTTGAATCAGAATCACAGATTTGATTTTATTTCTTTTAGCTAAGCTGCCCTCCTCCCTCGTTTTTTTTAAGTAATTAAATACTGCACGAACTAAATACTAAGCTAACCTATTCTCCCCCTAAACTTCTAAAACCGAAAACCTATTTGTGTTTTTGGATTTTAATAGACAGGAAAATAAATTAAATAAAAGAAAATAAAAAGAAACAAAAACAGAAAAATGTCGGACTACGCACTTTCTTCTTCTAGAATCACATCACTTTTCTTTTTCACGCTATTAACCTCTAAAAGATATGAAAACCTCGGTTTATCAAATGTTTTTGTGTAGAGGCCGGCGCGTTGAAAGTCCGTATTAATTTTAACAACATTGATTAATTGCTTTTCAAAACAGTCACGTATAAAGTGATATTTAATACTGATGTGTTTAGTTTTAGGATGTTGGACAGGATTTTTGGTGACAGCAATAGCAGCAGAATTATCAAAAAAAATAGGGGTGTTAGAAAATTGCAAACTGTAGTCGCGCATCTGCTGTTGAATCCAAATTATTTTAGAACAGCAGCTTGCAGCAGCAACATATTCGTCTACCAAAGAACTGACATCCCGCAGATGTGGACTTGTAATTCATCTTGCAACCACCATAATCCGAGTCACTATACGCTGTAAGCTCAAAGTCATCATCATGAGGATACCACAACCCGAGTGTTGGAATACCCTTCAAATAGCGAAAAATCCGTTTCACACTAGTGAGATGATTTACTTTTGGTTTTGCCTGATATCTTGAACAAAGACACGTGGCATACATGATATCAGGATGAGACGCTGTGAGATGCATAAGGGATCCGATCATTCCTCTATACATTGTAGCATCAACTAGATCACCATTTTCCTCGGGTGCCACATCATGATTCGTGGCAAGTGGAGTTCCAGCAGCTGAAACATTCTCCATGTCAAACCGACTGAGGATGTCCCCTACATATTTGGTCTGATGCAGGAAGATTCATTTTGGTGTCTGATCCACCTATAGTCCTAGGAAGAACTTCATCTCCCTTATTGCACTCATCTCAAACTATGCTTTCATTACATATTCAAATTCTTTACATAATTCTTCATTCTTGGAACCGAAGATTATGTCGTCAACATATATCTGTACCAGCAGTAAGTCGCCATCTTTTTCTTTGATGAACAATGTACAGTCAATCACTCCTTTGCGAAAACCATGTTTCACTAGATGAGTTGAGAGTTTCTCATACCAGGCTCTAGGGGCTTGATGGAGCCCTTAGAGAGCCTTGTCCAGTTGTAAACTCTGTCCCGATGATAAGGATACTCGAATCCTTTGGGTTGACTGACGTAGATGGTCTCACGGATTTCACCATGATGGAAGACACTTTTCACATCCAATTGATAAACTTTGATCTTCATGTAGGATGCATAGGCTAGAAAGATACGGATTGCTTCTATTCGAGCCACACGTGCAAACACTTCATTGTAGTCAATGCCTTCGACTTGTATGAATCCTTGAACTACAAGCCGAGCCTTATTCCGAATTATGACCCCTTGATCATCTTTCTTGCACTTCAAGACCCATTTCGTGCCAATCACATTAGCACCTTTTGGTTTGTCCACAAGGGTCCATACTCCTAACTTCTTAAACTGTAGGAGTTCTTCTTGCATTGCACTGACCCATGCCTCATCGTTTAGGGCTTCACTCACATATTTTGGCTCAAATTGAGACACAAAACATCGATATGCACCATCGTAGATATCCTTTTTCCATAACTGAGGCATAATCAGCCGAGTATAGCTTATTTCTGGTTTGTACTCCTGATCAAACATCTCCAATGACATTGTCAAAAGGATTATAAACATTTATCCGGGATCCAGGAATGGTGGGAACAGCCACCTCATTATCCAGATTGTGAACCACAGCTTCAGTATCTGAAGCTGTTGGAGTATGAGGTTCCGAAGTGTCAGAGGCATCAACTTTTGATGCTTGTGTACTTTCATTGGTGGGAATTTGTTCCTCCTTATTCACATTTTCAGTATCAAATTCTTCATCTTCAGAAGAAGAATCACTTACTTCAAGCTCTCCCCCTGAAGGGCTAGAAGTATCATCTAGTGGAGCCGTTGATGTCAAGTCTGGTAGAGGAGTGTTCAGAACATCGTACATCATCCTCGCAGAAAGCTCATCATCAGTGGAAGAAGGCGGTAGATTGAACAGTTTGAAGAATCCATCATAGTCAAAGAAGAATGAGGGTCTTTTTCCAGCAGGGGTGGTGGTGTATCTTTGAACATCAACATTACACCACACTTCTACCTGACCCGTTGAGTTGTTATACACTCTTTTGTGTGGTATGTTGTATCCGAGAAAGATACATTCTTCTGCCTTCTCACTAAACTTTCCAATCTGAGTTTTCTTCAGCAGCATGCACGGTGCGCCAAACGGTTCTAGATACTCCAAATTTGGTTTACGTCGCTGGAGCAGTTCATAACATGTTTTCCCATGTCGTTTGACCACTAAGACTCGATTTAGCGTGTAACAAGCATTAGCCACTGCCTCATTCCAGAATTGAATAGGCAGTTTCGAGTCAGCTAGCATTGTCTTGGAAGTCTCTATCAGGCTCTGATTTTCCCTTTAAGCAACGCCATTCATCTGTGGAGTGTAGGCAGATGTAAATTGATGTGCGATTTCTTTCTCTCTACAAAATGCCTCCATTCACTGATTCTTGATCTCTGTTTCGTTGTCGGATCGAATCTGCCTTACTTTCAGCTTGTAGAGTGATTCCAAAGTAGTAACTAGATGTTTGAATGATTCAAAAGTTTCTGATTTGGCTTTCAGAAACATCACCCAAGAAAATCTTGAGTAGTCATCCGTTACTACAAAGCACTACAGCTCTCCAGCAATGCTCTTTGTACTAATAAGGCCAAACAAATCCATGTGTAGAAGCTCAAGAGGTAGTTCAATTGAATGAACTTTCTTTGACTTGTGAGACTTCTTGGTCTGTTTCCCTTTCTTACATGCTACACAAAAATCCGGAAGTTGGAAATTTTTGACAGTTACTCCATTCACTAAATCATTTTGCACTAAATGATTCATCTTCCTTGTATTAATGTGTCCCATTCTCCTATGCCAGGAGATTGAATCCCTCTCAGTTGCCTTTGACAAGAAGAATTGAACTGTATGATCAGTTGTAGAGGCTTTTGATAGATCCAAGACATACAAGTCGTTATATCTTGAAACTGACATAAGAACTTTATCCTCCTCAATCACATAGTCCTTCTTCAACATGTAGCACTTCCTGTTGTCAAATACAACCTTAAATCCCTTATCACAGATCTGGGAGACTGAAAGCAAGTTGTTCTGTATTTGTTGAACGTAGTTGACCTTATCAAACTTCACTTTCTCGTTTCCCACTTTGTTGGATCTAGAAAGGCTGGTGCAAACAAAACCAAATCACTTAGAAGATTGTGGTACAACAAATAAAGGACTTCCGAAGCTAAGTGTGGAACTTCTGAAGGAAAAAGGAGCTCTTCCGAAGACAAAGTGTAATACTTACTTCCGAAGGAAAAATCCAACTTCCGAAGACAAAGAACTTACTTCCGAAGATCAAGACTTAGAATGAAAGATCTGAAGTCAACTTCCGAAGTATAGAAGTCCTCAAGCCTCGGAAGTATAGAAACCTCTTCTGAAGTATAAGTAGCTTCGAAAGAACTTGTTCTTCCGAAGCCAGCTTACCTTCGGAAGACCCTGCTATTATCCAGTGGACATAAGTATGGTTTCTCTGACACTCTGCTGCAGACCTCTGAGATACTGCATGGCGTTTTCTCAAAAGCCATGTAGTTGACCATACTTTATTCCACTGTTTACCTTTTTATGTTAGTACAGTTGCCATCTTTAGTTGGTGACAAAAGGTAAGTCATGGACATGTCATGACTACCATATCTTAGATAATACTTTATCTAAGATACCTTAACTTTAGCATTGTAGTATATGCTTTAGTCTTAGGTTTTCAGCTGGTATCAAAGTATATCCGGCTGTAGGATCTAGTATATATAGTTTCTCATTGTAACTCATGTTTCATGCTTGTAAGAGTCTTGTAGTATCTTGAGTTGAGAAGTAATATATACAAGTGCCTTGAAAATTATTTATGTGTGTTCCTTGCTACTTATTATATTATTATCAACTCTTGTAAAAGACTTTACTTCATCTGATTTGAGTGTTTTGTAAGTGAGTTTGAGAGAAATCCAAGTGTTTAAGTGAAAAACCCGATCCTACAATTGGTATCAGAGCTTCTTAGGCTCTTGATTATGAGATCTTACCATCCTAATCAACCTGTTTATCACTCCTCCTTATACCACACTCAAAATGGCCCTCAACAAATCCGAAGTAGAGATGGGGACGATGACCAAAGCACCCATCATCACCCCTGAAAACTTCGGGTCCTGGAGCAGAAGAATGGAAGGCTTCATCAGGTATCAAGATAGGAAGATGTGGCAATCCATTGTCAATGGCCCGTATAAGCCAAAAGTAGCTGGTGGAAACGGTGCCATGATTGAGAAAGCTGTTGAAGATTATTCTGATGAGGACCGGAAGAAGCTGGACATCGACAGCAATGCTATGACTGTTCTCATGACTGCAATTCCCAACTCCATCATGGTGGGGTTTGAGCATTGCAAGTCTGCCATAGAACTGTTTGATGTGCTTGCTCAAATGTACTCAAGCTCAAATGACTCCAAGAAGGACTCACTGAAGCATCAGTTCGAGAACTTCACCTATATTATTGGAGAGACTGTTAGCCAGCAATACTTCAGGTACATGGATCTCATTTCTTCCCTTCAATCTGTGGGAATTGCTCATGAACTTAGAGACCTTACAAGAAAGTTCATGAGTGCATTACCCAATGAGTGGACATTCTACTGTGTCTCTATCAAGAGAACAGAGTATCTGAATACACTCACCATGACCAAACTCTATGGGATCCTTGATGGATACCGTTTGGAAATGGAAAGTAAGAGGGGTCATCATACAAGCAGATCCTTGAGTCTTCCTGCTAGCAACGCTTTAATGGTTGATGAAGGCTCAGGAACCTCCCAGCCTCAACAATACCTGACTTACACCCATCAACCATCTTGTTCTTCTGGGCCATACATCACATTTCCTGAGACTCCAAGGTCTCAACAAGCTCAGCAAAGCTCCTTTCAGGACAGCTGTGCTTTTGTCTCAGGAAGTGGACACTCAAATGATTATCAATATTGCTTTGATGATCTAGAGTGCTTCAGCCCGGATGACGTGGAATACGTGGACATAGTCCAACAAATGGCTCTTCTAACCTACAGAGCAAAGAAGTTCTTTAAGAGAACTGGAAGGCAATTTCCCTAGAACCCAATCAACAGCAAAATTGGGTTTGACAAAACCAATGCCAAATGTTACAACTGTAACCAACTTGGTCATTTTGCAAGGGAATGCAAGGCTCCCAAGTCCAACCTGGGAACCCCACAGGCCTCCACACATCCCTCTACACCAAAGCCCACCGGAAAGTCAACAGAAACAGCTGCAATGGCTCAAGAAGTTGACTGGAGCTTCATGGTACAGGATGTGACTCCTGCTCAAGCACTCATGGCCGGAACAGATGAAAATAAGGTATATGAACATCTCTGTACTCCTGCCTGTATTGCTAAGGTTAAATTGTATCAGGACTATAATATGGAGATTAAATCTGATATTGAGTCTTTAAATGTTTTAAAATCTGACTTTAAAAGGGCTGAATCTGACTACCAAAGAAAAATTGAGGAATTAGAGAAAACTGTGTCCCTATTAAAACACGAACACACAAACTATAAGACTCAGATAAAGGATTTAATATCCAAATTGACTGAGACTCAAGCCCAGCTTGTCACAGGTGAGGCTCAAGCCAGGAAGTATGCTATTTCCGAGCAGAACTTCCAAGCAATTCTTGCATCATCCTCTCACTCAAAACTTTGTTACCAAAACAAAGGTGGGCTGGGAACCAATGAAACTGCCCCACCACACTCTTATGAGTCTATAAGACAACCAAGGTGTTGTACTAAGGTGCAAGAGGTTCCATCTGCTGACCTACCTTCTCATGAGTCAAAGAATGATGCAACCATGGAGACCGTCATAGGGAAGAACCCGGTAATTATACCCTCCTCTGCCAATGATGATTAAACCCTGACCACCAAAGCTAGAAGAAGCAGAGCTAAGGCAGCCAGAAAAACTGCCAAGAAAGTGGCTGAGTCTAAGCTGAAGATAGACCCAAAGCAAAAGGGTGTATTCATCTCAGCTGGATTCCAGGTGGTTGGAAACTCTGATTCAGGAAAGGGGTGTAGTACCAGCACTTTTGTCCTATCGAAGGATCAGAAGTTAAAGGAAAAGGTTGCTTATGAAGAGAAAAAGAACAAGAAACAGCAATCCTCAAGTTCCGAAAAGATTAACATTGCATGCATAATGTGTGGTCTGCAAAACCACATGGCCAAAGATTGTTACTACAATCCTGCTAGCACACATTATGCAAATAATGTTAAAAAGGAAGGAGTCAGGGAAGGTTTCTCATTTGGACCATATCAAATGGTTCAAGTGATGAAAAAGGGAAAGCTTGTTTTTGAAGCAAGGTTGCTTTCGGAAGAAGGTCCTTCTTCCGAAGGGAAAAAGGCTTCGGAAGCTAAACCTGTCAAGACTCAAAAGAATAAAAGAGTCCCCTTGAAACCATCTCAGAAGAAGACTGCTTCGGAAGAAAAGGTGGTGAAAGGTTCTTCCGAAAAGAAAGAAGCTTCGAAAGAATGCCAAGCTACAAAAGCTTCAACAAGCTCATCCTCCATGATCAACCAAAGGATGGAATGGAAGATCAAGGAAGATGATGTAGCCCAAACCTCTTCTTCAAAGACATCCATTGAACCCCCATGCATAAATTTTGGTTCAATTATATCACTATCATTGGAAGAACCCAAGACCAATAAGGCTTGGGTTTCAAATCAAAACTAATCATCTCATCTTATGTGCAGGGACATCCATATGACAAGAATAACAATGTTTGGATTGTGGATAGTGGATGCTCCCAGCACATGACAGGGAACAGATCTCTCCTTCAACAATTTCAACATTATGATGGAGGTCTTGTCCAATTTGGAGGTGAGGCCGGAGGATATATTTCTGGCAGAAAAAGTATATCCAATGGAAATTTAAAAGTTGACAAGTTAACTTTGTCAAGCAGCTTGAACACAACCTGTTAAGTGTTTCTCAATTCTGTGATCAAAAGCATCAAATGCTCTTCACAGAACATGAGTGCATAATCCTCAAACCCGGGATGACACTTCCTCAGGAATTGGTGCTTCTTAGATCTCCCAGGAAAGGAGATATGTACAAGCTGGATATGAACAATGCTTCCCCAATGGGAGAAGTATCATGCTTTCTTTCCAAAGCTGATGGTGATGAGTCAACACTATGGCATAAACGAATATGTCATGTAAATTTTAAGACAATGAATAAATTGGCTAAAAATAACTTGGTACATGGTTTGCCTAAAAAGGAATTTTTCTGCAAAGATAACTGTGTTGCTTGCCTGAAAGGAAAACAACACAGGACATCTCATAAATCCAAAGTTGTTAACTCCATCACCACCCCATTACACTTATTGCACATGGATCTATTTGGTCCCACAAGTATAATGAGCATTAGAAGGAAATCATATTGCCTTGTGATTGTTGATGATTTTACTAGATTTACATGGGTATTTTTTTTAAGAACCAAAGAGCTGAAACTTTGAAATCATTTATTCTTAAAATAGAAAATCAAGTTGATCACAAGGTTAAAATAATTAGAAGTGATTAAGGGACTGAGTTTAAGAACCAAGTTCTTGACTTATTTTGTAACTCAAAAGGGATTGACAGACAATATAGTGCTCCCAAAACTCCTCAACAAAATGGTGTTGCTGAGAGGAGGAATAGGACACTTATTGAGGCTGCTCGGACTATGTTAGCTGATTCAAAGCTGCCTCTAACATTCTGGGCAGAGGCAGTCAGCACTGCATGCTATGTGCAGAACAGGGTTCTTGTTATAAAGCCACATAGAAAAACCCCTTATGAGTTATGGAACAAGAGGCCACCGTTCATTGGCTTTCTAAGGTCCTTTGGCAGCAGGTGTACCATACTTAACACAAAAGACAATTTGGCAAAATTTGCTGAAAAGTCGGATGATGCTATTTTTGTTGGATATTCCTCTTACTCTAAAGCTTATAGAGTTTATAATATTAAAAATCAACAATTTAAGGAATCTTCCAACATTGTAGTCAATGAGCACACTCCTTGTGTTAGGGGGAATGGCCCTGATCAAATTTTTGATTTAGAATTGTTTCCAAACTATTCTAAACCATCTTATGAGAATGTTTCAGCTGGAACAGGTGCTCAAAGTGACTCTGATGTAGATCAACTGTTTGAGCTTCCCAAACCTATTCCAAGTTCTCCAAGAGCTGCAGCAAATCAAGTTCCCACCATTGAAAGATCTGACAGTATAACCATTTCAAGAGATAGTGGAGCTTCAACAAGCAGTTCACCTGTTGACTTTCAAACCTCTTCAGGTGACATTGCACAACACCAAGCTGATAAAAGCAACATCTTGAAGGAACATATAACTGTTGATGATGCTTCACAGCAAACAAATGATGACGTTTCTCTTTCATTCAATCAGTCCTCATTGAATGAGCTTGAAACAACAGTTGGACCAAGTATTCAAGCTCCTGAGCAAAATATGTCCAATTTGGATTTTTCTTTGCAACTAGAGGTGATTCCTAGACTTAGGATTCATAACACTCATCCAGCTGAGAACATCATAGGGGAAGTCTCTGAAGGCGTGAGAACAAGAGGACAAACTCACAATGGGAATGTCTGTTTGTACTCATGCTTTTTATCCCAAATGGAACCCAAGAAGGTGGAAGATGCCTTGAAAGATAGTAGCTGGGTTGAATCAATGCAAGAGGAGCTGCTTCAATTCAAAAGACAAAAGATTTGGAACCTATGTCCGCTACCATCTGGTCAAGTACCTATAGGCACTATATGGGTTTTCAGAAACAAGAGAGATGATAGAGGCTTGATTATCAAGAACAAGGCAAGACTGGTGGTTCAAGGATACACTCAAGAGGAGGGAATCGATTATACTGATGTCTTTGCACATGTTGCAAGACTTGAGGCAGTTAGGATCTTCCTTGCTTATGCTGCATCCAAGAATTTCACTATCTACCAGCTTGATGTCAAGTGTGCATTTCTATATGGGGATATAGATAGGGAAGTCTATGTATGCCAACCTCCGGTATTTGAAGATCCACAGCATCCCAACTATGTGTGCAAATTGGATAAAGCTCTATATGGGCTGCACCAAGCACCTAGGCTATGGTATGAGACATTGTCTCAGTTTCTCCTGAAGAATGGTTACACTAGAGGTACCATTGATAAGACTCTTTTCGTAAGGAAGTCTGGGAAGGACATCTTGCTCGTTCAAGTCTATGTTGATGACATCATATTTGGTTCTTCAAATGACCAAATGTGTAAAGACTTTGAGAGCATTATGAAGAAGAAGTTTGAGATGAGTTCCATGGGAAAAATGGACTTTTCCTTGGAATTCAGGTAAGGCAAATGAAGGAAGGGTTCTTTATCAGTCAATCTAAGTATGTCAACGATATCTTAGAAAGATTTGATATAAAAGATTGTAAAGCAGCAAAAACAACTATACCCAAAAACCACAATCTCTGCCCTGACTCTAAGGGAAGGATACTGATCAACATCAGTATAGAGCAATTATTGGTTCTCTGATGTATCTCACATCAAGTAGACCTGATATCATGTTTGCAACTTGAATTTGTGCAAGATATCAGGCTGCTCCAAAGGTGTCTCACCTAATTGCTGCCAAGAGAATTCTTAGATACCTTAAAGGAGCACCTAAACTAGGTCTCTGGTATCCAATAAATAGTGATTTCAATCTCTATGGTTACTCTGACAGTGACTATGGTGGCTGCAATATCAACAAGAAATCAACATCTGGTGGATGTCAATTTCTTGGTGGAAGGATCATCTCATGGCAATGCAAGAAGCAATCCTGTGTCTCTACATCAACTGCTGAAGCTGAATATATTGCTGCTGCTAGTTGTTATGCTCAGCTGCTATGGATTCAAAATCAGATGATAGACTACGGATTCAACTTCATGAGCACTCCTATCCACATTGACAATAACAGTGCTATATCCATTACAGAAAATCCAGTAAAGCACTCCAAGACTAAGCACATTGATATCAGGTATCATTTCATTAGAGATATTCATGAGAAAAATCTTATCAAGCTAATCAAAGTTGATTCAAATGAACAATATGTTGCCTTGTTCACCAAAGCCTTTGATGAACAAAGATTTAAATATCTCTTTACAGCTATTGGGATGATAAACCTTGATTATTTGATCTCATTTGAAAACCTTTTAATATGTAAAGTCTTATGTCAAAACAATCTAATCCCTGTTACAAAAGATCTTTCTCCAAAATTTTATCGAAGTATGAATTCTTTCGAAGAGGAATTAACCCTCGGAAGATATTTTACATATCTTCCGAAGCAAATTTCTCTCAGGATAATTTTCTTCTCGGAAGAGTGTTAAGTCTCGGAAGAAACGATTGATCTCATATCAGATCTACTTCCGAAATTTTTAACACTCTCCATTTGAAAAGCAACATATCCTTCGGAAGTAAATTTGTCTTCGGAAGTAAATTTGCCTTCGGAAGAACATTACCTTCGGAAATGCTTTATACTCGAAAGAAAGATTTTACTGTGTAACGGAAATCTTTGGGGCCCCACTCTGTAAAAAGTAAAGATTTTGTTAATGATGTCGGATTATTTAAATGGACTAACCTTACCGCCCATGTCACATCATCCACTGAAACCTCACATCGTCATATCCAAACCCCCTTTAAACCGCCATTCCACCCATTTAAATACCTCCGGCTAATCACTTACATCCTTTTTACCAAAATTACTGCCCTAAAAAGCTTTCTTCATCTTCAATTTACCCTATTCCGAACTATCTTCCTGTAACTTTTTTCAATGGCACTTAACCCTCAGCACAACCAAGTTGCACTCCTTGACTCTTTAAGGGATGTTGACTTCTTAGACATCATCTCCTTTCTAACCCAATCTTCTTACTACACCGCTCTAACTGTTAACCCCACGATTTACTCAAACCATATGTCTGAATTTTGGGCAAACGGTCAGATTGAAACCCTAAATGGGGTTCGTGTCATTCGATCGAGCATATGTGACCAGGAGTTTGTCATCTCTGAACAAATCATCAGGGAGCATCTAGAGCTTCATGATGAGGCCGATCCAACGGAATTCCCCAAAGCAGATTTGGACAATACTTATATCCAAATGGGATATGGTGGAGATGTTAGCAGGTCAACTGTCTACAAATTTAACTTCTCTTACAATTGGAAGTTCCTGCTGCATGTGGTTCTTCACTGCTTGTCCAACAAATCTGGGGATGGCATCAAATCTCATATGAACTTGGGTGCCTAGTTCATGGTTTGGTGAAAAGCCTCCGCTTTAACTACTCAAGATTTGTGCTGACCAATCTCATGGGAAATATTCAAAGGGACACATTCTTCATGTATCCCAGGTTTCTCCAGCACATAATCAATTGTGAGCTGGACCAAATCAAGCTTGCTTGCGCAGCTGCTCTGACTGCTCCTCAAATGAGGCTGACCATCTTCAAAACTTTGAAGAGAGTGTCCACCAACTTCACTGGAAGAGATATTGCACTTCTTCTAGGTATGATTGAGCCAATGGCTCCTAGTGACATCCCTGTTAACCCCACAGGTGATGAACCCACACTAGCAACTACCCTCACTTTGCCAAATCTACCTTCTCCACCCATTACCTTCACTTATCAAAGACGCCCCAAACGAACCCTTGTTCAATCTTCTCTGATTGAACAAGCTGCTCATGTTCTACCCAAAAAGGCTAGAGTAGAACAAAGGGCTCCCACTCAGCCTGAGGCCAACCATCCTTCACAAGTGACCTCAATATGGGTCTTGAGTCTCCTCAGTGTCAGACCCATGAGCCCGAAACCCAATCTGAAAGCCCTCAGGGAGAGTCTCTATACTCCCCTGAGCAGCCAAAAAGGGACAGCCCCATCACAGGCTCAATGCCTTTAGACATTGATCAAAGTCCCGGGTCACTAGGCTTCACTTCCATATCCTTTACTGACCTTTTATTGGAGCTGATGAAGAGATTATGTCTCTTCAGGGCAATAAAGTTGATCCACAACACCCTCTTAAGGATCAACAGAGCCCAGAGAGATCTCTTATCTCTAACCCCTATCAGCAAACCTTTACTGAAGTGAGTCCCAATGATGTGGAGGGGACTCATGTAGATTTAACTGCCACTACTATGTAACACCCGGTTATTTATTATTTAGAAGCCGACGAAGGAAGAAAAAGAAATAAAGTCCAAAGTCGAGGGACCAAACTCGCCAACGAAAGAAAGACGGGCGAGTGGGAGTATATAAGGGAGAGGGCAGCCCTTACCCTCTCCCCCACACTCACAAATCAGCCATCTAGAGAGGAGAAGAGGGAAAGAAGAAGAAAAGAGGAAAAAGGGTCGGTTCGGGTGGTTCGGGTGGCCAAACTCGTTGTGTAGCAAGCCAAATCGAAGCCCTAGTCGTTGTGCTCGTTTGTGTGAGTTCGAGGACGCCACTTTTACTTGTTTTCAACCGATTTTGGGGCTGGAAAGCATCAAAAACCCGTTTTTGTATGTGTGTGTTTGACCCATTTGGGTGTGATGTGTGTGATGCGTTTAGAGTATGTTTCCGGGATTGTGTGTGTTTGTATGGGGTTGTGGTATGCATTCCTAAGGTCTAAGATGGTTAATTTAGGCTTAGAATGGGTTTGGATGAGCTTGGAGGCCGAAAATGGCAGATTGGGTTTGGGATGAACTCCATTCTGCATCAGCTAGGGCTAGGCGACCGAATGGAGGCCATACGGCCGAATGAGAGGCGATTGAGGTTCATTCGCACGATTGAGGGTTCAATCGTACGACTAAGGTTTCATTCGCACGATTGGGAGTCCAGTCGCATGGGGAGTCATACGACTGAGGGTCTAGTCGCATAGGTGCTTAGTCGCATGAGTCCATTCGCAAGAGGTCAGTCGCATAGGCGCCCATTCGCGTTAGTTCCATCCGCATGAGGTCCATACGCACGACTGAATGTTCATTCGCATAGATGTTCATCCGCATGAGTCCAATCGCATGATATTAAGTCGCATGGAGGCCATGCGACTGAAGAATGTCCATACACCCGAATAGGGCTGTTGCACTCGAAGGAAAGTGTAGTTCGACTTCTGACTTTCGAGGGAAAGTGCAGATGTAAGCTTTGACATAAAGTTTCCCGTAAGAGCATGTAAGATGGCTGTTATGGTCTTAGAGAGTATGTAGGGCATGATGATGATGATGTTGCATGTCTATGCATGTTATGTATGTATGATGTTGCCCTGTATGATGATGATGTCCGTGTATGACATGTTCCTTATTATGATGTATGTTTATCTTTCCGGTGGCTTTACGTGTCATGTTAATGAATAAAAGGAAGTATTATGTAACGTGAAGCGAAAGATAAAGAAAAGAGGAACATGAAGTAGAATGCATGCATTAATGAGTAATGAAAGTAAAGAAAGTCTTGTAAGCATGGTATGCACATCAGGGTCTTTCTTTGTGATTGACCATTTATATAGAACTATTGCTGTATACCTTAGGTACTGTGACCACGAGGTGCGACGCACCATTATAGAAGGTCTATGATAGGCCTAGGTCCAGAACCATGAACAGAAAGGTATTGCATGTGGCAATGGTACTCATATTTTCATACCTTAGGTACTGTGACTATGAGGTGCGGTGCACCGTTATAGAAGGTCTATGATAGGCCTAGGTCCAGAACCCTGAACAGAAAGGTATTGCATAGTACTCCTAAAACTTTATCCTAGGTGCTGGGGCCATGAGGTGCAGTGCACCGTTATAGAAGGTCTATGATAGGCCTAGGTCTAGTACCATGAACAGAAGGGTAAGGTTTATGGTTGATAGAAAAGGGAAAAGTTGTAATGATTAAAGAATCTAAAAGTTACAGTATGAATAAGCGATGAAGATAATAATGATATTATCTGTGTCTACGTATGATGTATGATCGCATGAGAAAACAAAAGGTTTTAATGAAAGTAAAATATGTTTTATTATAAAACTAGAACTCACTCAGCAACACTGACTTTTTATATGTTTTCCAGTTGGCAGGTAATGATTGCTGAGGATGGCACTGCAAGGCTACTCGGCTCTTTTGGGATGGCATCCATTTATAACGCTTTTGTGATATAATGCAAACATGTATTTTGTAAACGGATAATGTTGTATTATTTGGCAAAAGTGTTTATGATGAAATGAGATGTCATTTTTGAATGTTTCCGCTGCAATATTTTCCTAAGGCAAATGTAATTATATGTTTTATGAGCGATGAATGACCAACTGTAAGCGTCCCGAGAACGGGGCCTTACATACTGAAGGAGCCTCAAGGGATCCTCAGGACAGTGGTAACATCACTGAGACTGAATCTACGACAACCATGCCCTTTGATGACTCTGAAAGAGACATCATTGAGCAAGGGAAACCAGGGCGCCAAGAAACCACATCTGGTGGTGAGGATGAACATACAAGGTATGTTACCTCATCTCCCCGTGATTCTTCAAAAGAAGATGAGGGAAGAATGCAACTCACCATTGAAGACCTACTTTCTAAAGTCTCAAATCTTGAATCCAAGGTTAGGACTTTAGAGGATAGGTCTGCCACTCAGTAACTTGAGATTGAAAATCTCAAGACCAAACTAGCTGAGAAACAGATTGAGAGGTTTGTTAGGCATGTACCAACTCAGGTCTCCTTGACCTCTTCCTCTAGCTCATCAAGCTCTCAGGATGATGCTACCAAAAAGGGGGAGAGTGTTCAGAGACAAAGTCAAAGACAAGAGGAACCCCAAAGTCAAGCTCTCACTCCTGAGCTCAAAGTATCCTATGCAACAAGCTTCAATTTTCCCTGAGCCTCCTCCAGTTGTAATTCAAATGGATCAAAGGATGCTCCAAGATCTCAATAGGTTCTTTAACAAGTTCCTATTGAAATCTCTTATTGAACAGCCAAGTCCTGATCTGTCTGTGATCTACTTCGAAGCTCAAGAGCTTCAGAGGTTAAATGCACCTTCTACCAGTATTGAGGAAGTTGGTCAACCTAATGTCCAAGTGGAACCTGAGATTAACTTCGAAGGGGAAACAAGGACTGATGGCCCAGCAACTGAGACAGTTGGGATAGATAGTGCATTCTCACAGACTTCCGAAGCACAATTCAAAGCCTCGGAAGAATAATTTCAAACTTCCGAAGCTGAGATTGCTGCTGCAGAAGGAATATTCTCATTATCCGATGATCTAATAGTCACAGATGCAATCCTGGAACTTGTATATGAGGTTAATAGGGAGGATTTTCTCACCCAACCACTAGCTCAAACATCAGTATTAACTCCAGCTTTCATCTCTACTACTCAACCTGAATCTTCCATCCAAGAACCCCCAAAGTCTAGCACTTCCGAAGACATCAAAGGAAAGAGGAAGATGACTAAAGAAGAGCTTCAGAAGGAAGAAAGGTTGGAGAAACTCAAAAGAAAAGGTAGGCTTCCAACTGGAAAACTGCTAGCTGCAAGTACCAAAGCAGCTGCAGCCAACTAGGAGGCAGTCAACAATAGAAGAAGAGTAGAGATCATTGATAAACTTGTCAGTCTAGGAGCTGCAAATGAAGATGTACTCCTGCTACCATTAGAGGAGTTAATTGAGATGGAAAAGCCAACTTTGCTGCAAAAACAGCAAAGAGAAGAGGCAGCAAGGTTGGCCTTAGAAGAAGAAAGGGAGAGAAAAGAAAGAGAAGCTGATCAGCAGCTCAGGAGGGAAAGGATAACTTTCCTAACCTCCAGAGGTTTCTCTCAAGAAGAATTATCTCCACACAACAATGATACGATCTTATGGCTCTTCAACAAAGAGCAAGATCAAATGGAGAAAGAGAGAAAGAAAGCTGCCAGGGAAAAGCTGATGCATAAGAAGAAGAAGGAAGAGGAAGTAGGACTAACTGTTGCCAAGAAGATAGGTGAGAAGGCCGGGATGAAGAGCTATCTCAAGGCTCATGGCTTCTCTGGCAGGTAGGTGGGTCCTATGTCGGAAAAGACTCTCTAGCGACATGTCAGTGACATAAAGGTTGACATTCGCTCGGGGAAGAGGAAGGAGATGTACAGAAGGGGACAGGGGATGATCTTCAAATCAACTACTCAACCCCAACTCCAAACCCAACCACAACCTGAACCAATATCCTTTCCATTCCCCATCAAAACCGAACCAACCACTGAACCATACACCCCTGAACCTACTCCATCACCCCTACCAATCTCTTCACCTTAACCACCTAAACAACCCATCCTCCAACCCAAAACTCTAGCCAGAACCCAAACACCTCAACCTACCCATCAACCCATCCAACCATCCCCTCAGCCTTCTAAACATCTCTCCTTAGAAGAATTCAAGGCAGTCAAGACAAAGCTCATCAATTGCACAACCCTGAGCGATATCTCCTGTGAGGAGGATTCTGTCAATTTGACTTATGTTGATGGATCCTCACGTTCCATCACTAGAGATCAATTTCTTGATCTGCCCAGAGGAACATTGGATACCAAGAAAGGTGACCGGGTGCCAAGACAACCTCTTGCACCTAGGAAGAAGATCATTCAGTGGAGGTTCGAAGACTCTTCTCACAACTTTGTTGTTGAAAGAGAGAATGGAGAGCTCAACAGGCTAAGTGCCTCATCTCTGCTACACTTGAGCAGATTTGACATTGCTGAGTTAGCAAAGAAGCCATTCTCCAACCCTTCAAACTCTGATGTAGCTGCCCATATCAGAAATCATCTAGGCAGTCTTCATATGGCCGAGCTAACTGCTAGAAGCAAGGTTGAAGAAGAGTTGAAACTGAGAGAGGAGGAGAAAAAGAAGGGATCAACAACCAAAGGCAAAGCCTTTTTACAAATGGTTGAAGGTCCTGAACTTGAATCCATAGTTAGATGGGAGTATGACTATAACTCCCGTCAACTAACTCTTTTCAGGGGGACGCAACAAAGGGTACATGTCATTCAGAGTGATAGACTGGATCTCCTATCCACCAATGACTTGTACAAGCTTCTCAGCACCACTTCAGGGAAGAACAAAGAGATAGACAAATATCTTTTGTACCTAGTGTTGAAAGCTTTGAGAAGCAGAAACAAGTGAGGTTTTGGTAGCATCAGCCTAGGGGGAGTTTGTTGGATCTAGAAAGTTGGTGCAACCAAAACCAAATCACTTAGAAGATTGTGATACAACAAATAAAGGACTTCCGAAGCTAAGTGTGGAACTTCCGAAGGAAAAAGGAGCTCTTCCGAAGACAAAGTGTAATACTTACTTCCGAAGGAAAACTCCAACTTTCGAAGACAAAGAACTTACTTCCGAAGATCAAGACTTAGAATGAAAAATCTGAAGTCAACTTCCGAAGTATAGAAGTCCTCAAGCCTCGGAAGTATAGAAGCCTCTTCCAAAGTATAAGTAGCTTCGGAAGAACTTGTTCTTCCGAAGCCAACTTACCTTCGGAAGACCCTGCTATTATCCAGTGGACATAAGTATGGTCTCTCTGACACTCCGCTGCAGACCTTTGAGATACTGCATGGCGTTTTCTCAAAAGCCATGTAGTTGACCATACTTTATTCCACTGTTACCGTTAGTACAGTTGCCATCTTTAGTTGGTGACAAAAGGTAAGTCATGGACATGTCATGACTACCATATCTTAGATAATACTTTATCTAAGATACCTTAACTTTAGCATTGTAGTATATGCTTTAGTCTTAGGTTTCCAGCTGGTATCAAAGTATATCCGGCTGTAGGATCTAGTATATATAGTTTCTCATTGTAACTCATGTTTCATGCTTGTAAGAGTCTTGTAATATCTTGAGTTGAGAAGTAATATATACAAGTGCCTTGAAAATTATTTCTGTGTGTTCCTTGCTACTTATTATATTATTATCAACTCTTGTAAAAGACTTTAGTTCATCTGATTTGAGTGTTTTGTAAGTGAGTTTGAGAGAATTCCAAGTGTTTAACTGACAAACCTGATCCCGTACACTTCGCCTTGTGCTGTGATGTATCCTCCTTTGTTCCCAGCAAATGAAACATGTCCCCCTTTAATTTGTCTGACGTTGAAAAGGAGAGACGAATTCCCTGTCATATGCCTGGACGCCCCACTATCAATAATCCAGGTATTATTGATAGCACTGTAGCGGACACCTTGCACATGCAAAAGAAATGATTAGTTCAGGTTTGGGACCCAAGCCTTAACTGGCTTGGGTGACCCGAAGGAATCACACATCATAAACTCAACCCATCGTCCTTTAGAGGATGAGGGCATATCTTTTTTCTTATTGTTCTCACTATCAGACTCTATACTTGATTTTTCTTTTCATAAGCCAGTCTTGTGTAAGGCCTGTTTGTGGTAAACAAACACCTGACTTATGGTTTGAACTTTAGGTTCACTAACACTCTTAGGTGGAGTGTTAGATCTTATTTTAGAAGAACTTGGTTTAGCATCAAAAAGTTCAATTTTATTTTTGGGCGTCTGATAATAAGGACAATTAGGAGAAATATGTCCTCGTTTTCCACAATTGTAGCAAGATCTCCCTTCTACAGATTGAGGAATACTTTTGTGTGATGTTGAGTTTAGTGAAGGTGTGAGGTGTTTCTGGTTTGGTTTTGTCACTACTCTTTTAGATGTTTCATCCTTATTAACAAACTGAATTGTTTTAATATTTTGAACATCTTTAACTTGTACATTGGTTGGACTTTGATGATTAATACGTTTGTGGTTAACTGGTTTAGTCAGTTTGTGTTCTGAAATGGACGTTGGTGAACCTGACCTTACATTAACCCTTTTGAATGCATCATTCAAATTCTCAACTGGCATTTTTCCTTTGCTTTCAAAGTAGCCTCCTTCTGTTTAGTGTCAGATTTCACACTCTTACTTGTGGAATCAGAATCACTAACTAGAGGAGTAGACACCATGTGATCCTTAATTGGGTTGTTATTAATAGGTCTACATTTTGTATTCAAAAGGATCTCATGTGGCGGTGGCACTCCCTTGTATCCCAAACCTGCCCCATTGTTTCGTTCTTTCACTAAGTTTGTACTATGTGAGAAGAACTCGCCCAACAATGCAGTTTTTGTTTTAATGAATTTACATCGACTTCCAAAACTGCTTTCTCATTTTTGGTTTCTTCTAATGAATTTAAATAAAACTTTATATCATTAGATTGATTTAAGGCAACAACCTTGGTTTCCCTTAGTTGTTTACCCAAAAGTTCTATCTTTTCTTTAAAACTGCACTCATTTTGTTTTAATATACGATTAGCTTCAGTGCAGAGTTGTAAGTCATTTAATAAGTTATCATTGTGTTATAATAACCTAGCAAATTTTAGATCAATGCTTTCCCTAAACTTTTCACATTCAGAACACGCATGTTTATTAAATAATTGATCTAAGGAACTTACCTGTGAGGAGTCAGTTGAATTAGCCATCAATGCAGAGGTTGACTCTTATGTGGTTGGAGTTTCTGAACTTGTTGCTCTGAGCTCTTCCTCAATCACGTGATTTACCACATTTACAGCTTCTTCTGAATCTGACATAGCTTGCTCAGCTGCAATATCACCTTCACTGGCAGACCCATCATCCAATGCCTCGACACAAGCAATGTTTGAATCTCTAGGAGAGACAAAACGGAAAGACCAGTCTTGTCCTTCATCACCTTGAGCAGTTAGTGCCTTCGTCTCTTTACTTGAAGAACTAGTTCAAACCATGTCTTTGTCTTGACGGTTGAAAGTAGGAAATGGGTTACCATTTCCCATCCTCTTTAGCTTTACACATTCATGTTTAAAATGCCCCTTTCCACCACAGTTGAAGCAGGTGACCTTGGTTTTGTCGACCCAAAAGTCGTATCTTTCGTGGCTACTAGATTTTGCCCCGTCTTCTTGACAAACTTTTTAGCTCGTCTAACTGCACTTGCTAGAGCCCACATGATATCCATTCTTTCCAGCTCGTTCTCGTCAACCTGCTCGTAGTGTTCATCTGCAAGATGACAATTTCCGATCTTTCCAGCAACTAAACCATCATAGGATTGGACCACTGCTGCTAGAAGATCCATATGCTCCTTTGCAACTTCCACTGTGACATTACCGAGATTCTCGGTCTTCAACTTCGTTGTATTGGCTTCCGGCACTATGTAGTGGTTTCCTGATGACTCTGACGTTTCTGGTCCTGAAGCAGCGGTTTGGGAAGGAGCCGTGGAACTGGACACGAACGCTGTTTGAAGTGGTGCTCCTGAACCAGTTGGAGTGGGAACTGAATTATATAGTGAAGGATTCTGACCGTAAGATCCTTTCTTTGACTTGTACTTCATCCTCAGTTCCTCTTCCCTTAACTTCAAAATGAAGTCATTTATATCCAACGTAATAAGTATGTCGTTTTGTTTCAAGTTGGACACAAATGAATCCCATTTCTCAGGCAACCCATCTGCAAAGCTTGAAACTTTATCTTCCATAGACGTCGTTACACCATGAGTGTGTAGCTCACTCATCGGATGGTAGAACCTGTCGATAATGTCATCCAAGCTCTCGTTTCCTATAGGAGAGAAGTTATCGAACTCCTTCTTGAGAGCCTTTGCCTTTAGTGCTTTTAATGTTGCGTTTCCTTCGTATCTTTTCTCCAATGCATCCCTGTAAGGCCCCGTTCCCGGGAAGCCTCACAGTTGGTTAATCATAGCATAAAATCAGTTTAATAACAAAACATTGCAGCGGAAATAATTAGACATTCATTTAAAACTTAGAAACCATATCATACTCATACATTTGTCTGTTAATTGCAAACAAAACATAACACTTGTTCTTAAATTACAATAAAGATTTCATAAATAGGAATGCCATCCATAGCTCCCCAAATAGCTCCGTGTGCCATCCTCAGCATCAGCACTTACCTGCCAACTATTATGCATAAAAGTCAGCTTCGCTGAGTGAGTTGTTTTTTAAATAATATAAGAAAATATAAACTTTATCCTTCATATAATGACCATGCATACATCATAGTACATAACATAACTTGCGTCATAATAAGCATGCTCATTATCTTTCATTATCTTTCACTTTCATCATAAACGAGATTGGACAAAGCAAGAGCTCCATGTTGATTGACAACAAATGCCAATCCCTGTCGGTACACATGAATACGGTAGCTAACCCCCGACAGTTGATCCACACTGCAAGGCACATAGCCCGCTCATGAATACGGATCCATCATCATACATCAGACTCACCTAAGTGAAGTCTATCATAGTGCTTGCAAGACTTTACATCATCAGACGGGCCCAGGGGTAACATTCATTAAGTTTCACTTTTCATTAATATCATCTTCCTCTTTAATATATATATAATACTTAACTTATTAATTACATAACATGCCAAGTACTAATCATCATAAAACATAACTGACCCGCCGCGGGACTACGGGGGTTTGGGGGCGGCAACCCCTGACAGCGGGGTCCTAGGGGCAGCAGCCCCTAGTGGGGTCCAAGGGGCAACGCCCCTGGCTGGGGCCGGGCTGCCAGGTCAGCGCAAAAAATTTTTATATATAAACATTTATATAGCACATTTACTTATAGAAAAATCGTTCTTCCTGTTAAAACACCTTAAAATCTTGGTCATTTAAAAACGTAAATTTAGTATGCATAATAGCCCCAAAACATGGAAAAACTTATAAATAGGGGATCTAGAACTCACCTGGATACCAAGACCAACTTCAAAACTAAGCTTACAAGGCTAGGATCACTCTATATAGCCTGCAGATAAGCTGACACTTAAAGGGGTTAATTTCTGCCTAAATTCGCTGCTAATTTCCCTGCAAGATCAGAAATTTCGCAGCTAGATTCGCCAACAGTTTCGCTGCTAGTTTCACCAGCAGTTTCGCTGCTAGTTTCGCTAGCACCTTCGCTGGCAGTTTCGCTGGCATCTTCGCTGCCAGTTTCACTGCCAGTTTCACTGCTAGTTTCGCCCAACTTTCGTTGGAAAACCATGTCTGCGAAACTACCTGCGAAACTATAGTTTCGCAGGAAGTCCTCATAATTTCGTTGATTGAATATGCAATTTCGCTGGATGCATATGCAGTTTCGCAGATCACATAAAAATTACGAACCAGACCGTTTTTAACCTAAAATCATAACTATTTACGTCCAATCTCTTAATTTATCATCCATGAGGCTAAATCTAAGCTTTATACATGTTTTCATACGTAAAAATATGACCTTTATGCTATTCTTTGCAACTTTTCAAAACCCAAAACCCTAGAATCCGGGTCTGATCTACAGAAGGGTTTAGAGGTCGATTCTTACCTGGATTTGTTGCTTCTTACTTAGGTTTTGATGCTCCAACACCCAGATCTTCAATCTCTTAACCTTGGAAGCTTCAAATCTTGAGTTTTCTTCACTTTCTCTCTCTACTTTCTCTCTCTATGAATTTTGGGAGCTAGGGTTCAAATGATGAAGATGGAGGCTGATTTAGGTAGGTTAAGGGCTGATTATGGGCCTTAATCACTTAGGCTCTTGCCCATAAACCCAATTTGGCCCATAACCCATTTCCCTCTTTTATTAAATACCCATTAATTAAGCCCATTATCCTTAATGATTCGTTTTAACTTTTCGGGGTGTTACAAGTCTCCCCCACTTATTTAGGTTTCGTCCTCGAAACCTGTCAATCATCAAACAATTGAGGGTAAAATTTCCTCATCTCCTCCTCGGTCTCCCACATAGATTCTGATCCTTTTCTGTGTCTCCATTGTACTCGTACTAGTGGAACCACTTTATTCCGTAAGTGCTTCTCTTTCCAATCAAGGATGGCCACCGGCTGCTCTACATAATTCAGCCGTTCATCAACTTTAATGTCTTCCAATGGTACAACTGCATCATTATCTGCCAGACATTTCCTGAGATGAGATACATGGAACGTAGGGTGAATTACACTCAACTCATCAGGTACTTCCAATTTGTAGGCCACTTCTCCTACCCTTGTGATAATACGGAATGACCCTATGAATCTTGGGCTCAACTTTCCCCTTTTTCGAAACCTGATGATCCCCTTCCAGGGCGATACCTTGAGCATAACCTTGTCACCAACTTTGAATTCTATCGGCCTACGCCTCTTATCGGCATAAGACTTCTGGCGGTCCTTTGCAGCTTTCATGAACGCCTTAATCTTATCTAACTTCTCAGTTGTGACCTCAATCACTTCAAGACTCCCCAATTCCTTTTGCCCGATGTCACAACACACGGGCGTTCTGCACTTCCTACCGTACAACATCTCGTAAGGTGGCATACCAATGCTGGCATGGTAACTATTATTATATGAGAATTCTGCCAACGGTAAGTGCTCATCCCAACTTCCTCCAAAGTCGATTACACAGGCTCGTAGCATGTCTTCTAAAGTCTGGATCGTCCTTTCCGACTGACCATCCGTCTGGGGATGGTAAGCCGTACTAATATGCAGTCTAGTCCCCATTGAGTCGTGAAACCTCTTCCAGAACTTGGACGTAAACCGCGTGTCCCTATCCAAAACAATAGTCACTGGCACGCCGTGACGAGCCACGATCTCCTTGATAAATAGCTCTGCCAACGTCTCAGAGGAATACGTATCACGAATTGGTAGGAAATGGGCGCTCATTGTTAGACGGTCAACAATCACCCAGATTGCGTCGCTTCCCCTCGCCGTGCGAGGTAGCTTCGTGATGAAGTCCATTGTGATGTGTTCCCATTTCCATTCAGGGATATCCAAAGGCTGGATCTTCCCATATGGCTTTTGGTGCTCTGCCTTCACTTGCAGGAAAGTCAGACACTTGCTCACGTACTTAGCCACGTCTCGCTTCATTCCCGGCCACCAGTAATCTTTCTTCAGATCCTGATACATTTTCGTGGCATCGGGGTGTATGGAATATCAAGTTTTGTGAGCCTCATCCATGATTTTCTCCCTTAGATCCGCAAAGAGAGGGATCCACATTCTCCCAGATCGGGTTCTAACACCTAGGGTGTTTTCCCCCAAGTCTGAAACTTGTCCTTTCATCCTTTCAGAGTTGACTCTATCCTCTCTTAATGCCTCATCCTGGAACTCCCTCACTTGTTTCATAACATCAGGCGTCATGATTATCTGGCAAGCCCTCACCCGAATTGGTTCGGGTCGTCCTTTTCGGCTAAGGGCGTCAGCAACCACATTGGCTTTGCCTGGATGATAATGAATTTCGCAGTCATAATCCTTGATCAGTTCCAACCACCTCCTCTGCCTCATATTGAGTTCCTTTTGTTCAAAGAAATATTTCAGACTTTTATGATCAGTGAAGATGGTGCACTTCACCCCATACAGGTAGTGCCTCCAAATCTTCAATGCAAACACCACCGCAGCCAACTCTAAATCATGGGTAGGATAATGGCCTCGTGAACCTTTAATTGTCTAGAAGCATAGGCTATCACCTTCCCTCGTTGCATCAACACGCAACCCAATCCTGCATACGAGGCATCCGAGTAGACCACCAGATCCTCATTCCCTTCAGGTAACGTCAAGACAGGGGCTTGAGTTAACCTCATCTTCAGTTCTAGGAAGGCGTTCTCCTGATCAGTACCCCATTCATACTTCACGTCCTTTCGGGTCAACTTTGTCAAAGGAGAAGCTATCTTGGAGAAATCCTGGATAAACCTCCTATAGTAGCCTGCCAGGCCTAAGAAACTGCGAATCTCAGATGGCGTCTTTGGAGGTTCCCATTGCATCACCGCTTCAACCTTCGCAGGGTCCACCCTGATCCCCTTAGGATTTACCACATGACCCAGAAATTGAACTTCTCGTAGCCAAAATGCGCATTTAGAGAACTTAGCATATAGCTTCTCACTTCTGAGCGTCTCCAATACTTCTCGAATATGATCGGCATGTTCCTCTTCACTTTTTGAATAAATCAAGATGTCGTCGATGAATACTATCACCGATTTATCCAACATTGGTCGACATACCCTATTCATGAGGTCCATGAAAGCAGCTGGCGCGTTGGTTAAACCAAAGGACATGACGAGAAATTCGTAATGTCCATAACGCGTACGGAACGCTGTCTTAGGAATGTCTTGTTCTTTCACCTTCAGTTGGTGGTAACCAGACCGCAGGTCTATCCTTGAAAACCAACTGGCACCCTGAAGTTGATCGAACAGGTCATCGATCCTTGGTAATGGATACCGATTCTTTACAGTCAGCTTATTGAGCTCGCGATAGTCAATGCACATCCGCATGCTACAATCTTTCTTCTTGACGAATAAAACCGAAGCACCCCATGGAGAGATACTCGCTCGGATGAAGCCTTTATCCAGTAAATCTTGCAACTGGTCCCTCAGTTCTACCATCTCTGAAGGAGCTAATCGATATGGTGCTTTAGCGACAGGTTGTGCTCCTGGTAGCAAATCAATCTGGAATTCGATCTCGCGGTCAGGCGGCACACCGGTCAGGTCTTCAGGAAAGACGTCAGGAAACTCACGCACTACCGGCACGTCTGATAATTGTGGCTCTGGTGCATCCACATCTTTTACATAGGCCAAGTAAGCGCTGCACCCACGTCTCAAGTACTTTTCAGCTCTGATCATCGACACGACCTTCGGTACACAGCACACCTTATCTCCACGAACCGTAACAGAACTACCGTCAGGCGCTGTTAGACGAATTATCTTCTTACTACATACTATATTGGCTTCATAGGTAGCTAACCAATCCATGCCCAACACCACATCGAAACCTCTTAAGGCCATAACACGCAACCTAGCAGGGAACTTACAATCCTCTAACTCAATCAGGAAATCCTCAACCACCTCAGTTACCTTAGTGGACTTACCAATGGTTGTTTCTACATAGAAAGGCTCATCTAACTTTCTAATCTTATCATGCAACAAACGACAAAAGGCAGCAGACACAAAACTCCTACTAGCACCAGAATCAAAGAGCACATAAGCATATTCATGGTCTACCAGAAACATACCTGAAACTACTTCTGGGTCTGCCCTGGCCTCCTCGCGAGTTATGTTGAATGCCCTCGCCTTTGCCTTTGAACCGTCACTTCTTCCCTTATCTCCAGCTTTAACAGTTCCTGATCCTTCTGGTTTTCCTTTCTTACAGTATTTTCCCATATGACCCATCTCGCCACACTGGTAACACTTCCCCACCCTGCAATCCCTAGCATAGTGGCCCTCGCCTCCACATTTGAAACATTTTCCCGTCCCAATTCTGCACTCCCCTGAATGACCTTTTCCACATTTTCTACAAGCACCTCCTTCACCAGTATTTCCCTGTCTCCCAGACTGATCCTCAACCCTCATCCTCTTCTCTCCACTCCGGAAGTTATCACCTCCGAACCTCTTCCCGTTTCCATTCTTGTTCCCATTCCATTTCTCCACCTTTTTCTGTACAGGCACTGGGTCTCTCTCATCGTACAACCTCCCAACTAAATCCACCACAGATCTGAACGTACCCGGTCTGGCTGCAATCATGTGCCTCCTGATGTCCACAGGCAAACCCTCTATGTATCTTTTGATCTTCCAGAACGCAGGTGTCACCATTTCTGGCACAAGTCTTGCAAGTTCATTGAACTTGGAGTTATACTCTTGATGAGTCATGTTCCCAGCCTTCAAATACAAGAACTCCTTTTCAATCTTGTCTAATTCCCGATGGGGACAATACTCCTCCAGCACTAACTCCTTCAACTCAGACCACTTCATTTTGGCTATCGATCGCTTCCTTTCAGCCTGGACAATATTGTCCCACCAGCATAACGCTGAGTCAACGAAGGAATGAGTGGCAAACTTAATCTTTTGATCCTCTCGGCACTCACTAATTTCCAGTACCGCTTCCATCTCTCTGACCCAACGATGAGCGGCAGTAGCAGTGCCGTTACCGTCAAAGGTTGGGGGCTTGCACCTTTGAAATGCCCCATAGTTGCACCCTCTAGTAGTCTCTCTCTCAGACTCCTCATCACTGTCGTCATCATGGACTACCACCTTAGGGTTTGATGGCTCCTCTTCAGATTCCTCAGTCCTCCCAGTGGACTTTCCTGAATTCTTCTCACTTTCCTTCCCTTTCTTCTCAGCTTTCTCTCCATCCTTGACTGCTTTGATCACCTCGGTCACCATCGAGGGTAAGACATTTTGCATGACATTGTAGACCTCATCAGCGATAGCCTCCTTCACAGTGGGTTTAAGGGTGGCTGATCCCTCCCCCTCCGGGTGACTATGGAGGTCTGATTCCTCGTGAACAGTCTCGGGAGCCTTAGCTTTGCTCCGGGTGACACGTGGCTCAGTAGTACGCCCGCCACGAGCACCTCCTCGGGTTGCCTTTCCAGATTTTCTACCAGCCATAACTAATTCCTATAAGATTCAAACACCAAAATGGTTATTCAAGATAATTGCTCAGATCATTATAAGTACGGTAAGTCCTTAATTACAGTGGCCAAGTGTGATTAACCACTTACCTTACCCTCCTGTCCCAAGCAATCACTATCCTAACACATATTAGTATTCAAATCTACAAGCACATAAAACAAATAGCACGCGTACATAATTCCGGTTTTACTTGAAACTTTTACCTGATGGCACGTAGCTACTTGGATTGGCATCCTTCATTCGGTCCCATTTTCAGTTTAAGTTTAGGGTTTGAAAACAATTTACCCAATTCTCTTAAACTTTGGCTCTGATACCAACTTGTAAGGCCCCGTTCCCGGGAAGCCTCACAGTTGGTTAATCATAGCATAAAATCAGTTTAATAACAAAACATTGCAGCGGAAATAATTAGACATTCATTTAAACCTTAGAAACCATATCGTACTCATACATTTGTCCGTTAATTGCAAACAAAACATAATACTTGTTCTTAAATTACAATAAAGATTTCATAAATAGGAATGCCATCCATAGCTCCCCAAGTAGCTCCGTGTGCCATCCTCAGCATCAGCACTTACCTGCCAACTATTATGCATAAAAGTCAGCTTTGCTGAGTGAGTTCTAGTTTTAAATAATATAAGAAAATATAAACTTTATCCTTCATATAATGACCATGCATACATCATAGTACATAGCATAACTTGAGTCATAATAAGCATGCTCATTATCTTTCATTCTTTCATTATCTTTCACTTTCATCATAAACGAGATTGCACAAAGCAAGAGCTCCATGTTGATTGACAACAAATGCCAATCCCTGTCGGTACACATGAATACGGTAGCTAACCCCCGACAGTTGATCCACACTGCAAGGCACATAGCCCGCTCATGAATACGGATCCATCATCATACATCAGACTCACCTAAGTGAAGTCTATCATAGTGCTTGCAAGACTTTACATCATCAGACGGGCCCGGGGGTAACATTCATTAAGTTTCACTTTTCATTAATATCATCTTCCTCTTTAATATATATATATATAATACTTAACTTATTAATTACATAACATGCCAAGTACTAATCATCATAAAACATAACTGACCCGCCGCGGGACTACAGAGGTTTGGGGGCGGCAACCCCTGGCAGCGGGGTCCTAGGGGCAGCAGCCCCTAGTGGGGTCCAAGGGGCAACGCCCCTGGCTGGGGCCGGGCTTCCAGGTCAGCGCGAAAAATTTTTATATATAAACATTTATATAGCACATTTACTTATAGAAAAATCGTTCTTCCTGTTAAAACACCTTAAAATCTTGGTCATTTAAAAACGTAAATTTAGTATGCATAATAGCCCCAAAACATGGAAAAACTTATAAATAGGGGATCTAGAACTCACCAGGATACCAAGACCAACTTCAAAACTAAGCTTACAAGGCTAGGATCACACTATATAGCCTGCAGATAAGCTGACACTTAAAGGGGTTAATTTCTGCCTAAATTCGCTGCTAATTTCGCTGCAAGATCAGAAATTTCGCAGCTAGATTCGCCAACAGTTTCGCTGCTAGTTTCACCAGCAGTTTCGCTGCTAGTTTCGCTAGCACCTTCGCTGGCAGTTTCGCTGGCATCTTCGCTGCCAGTTTCACTGCCAGTTTCGCCCAACTTTCGTTGGAAAACCATGTCTGCGAAACTACCTGCGAAACTATAGTTTCGCAGGAAGTCCTCATAATTTCGCTGATTGAATATGCAATTTCGCTGGATGCATATGAAGTTTCGCAGATCGCATAAAAATTACGAAGATCGTTTTTAACCCAAAATCATAACTTTTTACGTCCAATCTCTTAGTTTATCATCCATGAGGCTAAATCTAAGCTTTATACATGTTTTCATACGTAAAAATGTGACCTTTATGCGATTCTTTGCAACTTTTCAAAACCCAAAACCCTAGAATCCGGGTTTGATCTACAGAAGGGTTTAGAGGTCGATTCTTAGTAGGATTTGTTGCTTCTTACTTAGGTTTTGATGCTCCAACACCCAGATCTTCAATCTCTTAACCTTGGAAGCTTCAAATCTTGAGTTTTCTTCACTTTCTCTTTCTACTTTCTCTCTCTACGAATTTTGGGAGCTAGGGTTCAAATGATGGAGATGAAGGCTGATTTAGGTAGGTTAAGGGCTGATTATGGGCCTTAATCACTTAGGCTCTTGCCCATAAACCCAATTTGGACCATAACCCATTTCCCTCTTTTATTAAATACCCATTAATTAAGTCCATTATCCTTAATGACTCGTTTTAACTTTTCAGGGTGTTACAATCCCACAACTTTTTGGCCTGCTTGTTCTCAAAAATTGGTGAAAGATGTCGTTTCGGATTGACTGAGTCAGCAGAGCATAAACTTTCTTCTCAGTATTGCAGAGAATCTTCTGAGCCTCGCTCACCAAAAGTCAACTTTACTCCATTTGCACTTACTGGTACCGTGTAACCAGTCTCTATAGAAGTCCAGAGATTTGTGTCCACTCCATTTAGGTAAATCTCGAACCGCTGTTTCCATTGTGGATAGTCATCCAACGTTATAAGCTTTGGCGGTTTATTGTGATTTCCAACCTCATTCTCCAGAAGCAGAAGGTTCTGGATGCGTGAGTCCTTCCTGGCAGTAAATGCTGAAACTGATCTTCCATTTGTATAAACTTTGAACTTTGAGAACAAGACAACTTCAATCGTTCGAATGAACAATGCGTATGGATCACTCGTGCGAATGAAGAGTGCGAATGAATTCAATCGTGCGATTGGATTCAGTCGTGCGTATGGACAATGCGAATGGACTCAAACGACTGAAATGGTTTAGTTGTGCGAATGAAGGATGCGATTGAAGTGTGCGAATGCATTCAGTCGTACATATGGAGTGTGTGATTGGAGACAAGTGAACGGGGTTGTTCAGTCGTACGAATGAGTGAGCGACTGAGTTCAATCGTACGAATGGGGTGTGCGATTGAATTCAGTCGTGTGATTGAGCTAATCGTGCGACTGAAGGCTGCTGTTTTTGCAAAATCGAAGGTTTTTGACACTTTGACACAAAAACACGAATTTTTCAAGAACCCTAATCTGCCGTATACCGAAAAACGTAAACTTTGAGACCTAGAGACGTCGAAAACACTGTTTTACTCAAAAGGTGACTCCGTTGAATGAAAAACGTGATTTTTACACCGAGACAAATCGAATCACACGCAAAATCAAGAGCCAAAGCTCTGATACCACTTGTCAGGACCGTGTACGTACGGAATACTAACTGATAATGCGTGAAACCAGATCAAATAGTGTGAAATCCTATTTGATTGGCGATCCAATAGTGAGAACGCAATCCCGATCAATCTAACGATTAAAGAAATGTTAAGAACGAGTAGAAAAAGATCAGATGCGAACTATGAACTTGGAATAGGCTTTTCTGGACGCTCTGGACGCCTAGGTTATGAGTATGTGTGAAAGTCCCGTTTTTCCACGAATTAAGTGGTATTTATAGGTTTGCAGTCTTCATTCGTGTGACTGCACCATTAGCATGGTTCAGTCGTGCGACTGATCCATGCGACTGATTCATACGCACGACTGAATGTTCAGTCGTGCGACTGAGTCAATCTCATGTCTCACTCGTACAACTGATCCAGTCGTCTGGTTCAGTCGTGTGACTAGTTCATTAGCATGATGTATTCATGCGTATGGTCCATAAGCATGAATCATCATATAACAACTTCAAACCTATATAATAAGTTTTTATTTATGAATCAGATATAAGTAAACATCAAAGCACAAGTCATATATTATTACATTGTTTCATTACACATATGTAAGCCATGACATATTTTTACATTAAGCACATAAACTAGGGACATATGTATCAACAAATATGCCAAAAAAAAGTTAACTGATATTAGTAAAAAAGACAAAAAGCGTTATAAATTTTCAAATAAAGGATACTCAGTGTAATTATTAAAGTTTAAGGACAATATCCGTAATTTTGAGCATACTTAAAGGACAAAATTTGTAATTTACTCTAATAATAATTGTTTCCTTTTTAAAGCTTGTGTTACCTGTATTCATGTCATTTATTTCCAATGCAATCGCACATAATTTTTTTTGTTATACATTCATTTAAATAAACCTTAATATTTTTTCATGCCCTCATACTATCACTAATTAACATTAACTTTGTTTGGTTGAAGTTTTATGTAATGTAACATCATGTAATCTGTTGCAATACATTGTTAAAGGTATTAATATTACATGTTTTGTCAAATCCTTGTACCTCCTTTTGTGTCAATCCCAAAGTGTAAAATGGTGCATCAAAGCTACGTGACTTATCAACTATCAAATAGGCCATCATAATTCACTACAAGAAAAAGACCTTATCGCGACTAAGTCTATGGCGACGACATGATGTTGTCGCTATAGGTCACCCTAAGACGACGACATGTCGTCGCCATAGGGTTACTTTAGATTTTGGCTATTCTAGCCCTTGTCGTCGCCATAGGGTGACCTATAGCGACAAAAAAAGTCCTCGCCATAGGTGTAGAAAAGTCGTAGTCATAGGGTTATTTTTTTAGATTTTGATTTATTTAAAAAAAATGGTAGAATTATAAAAATTATGTGTGGACCTAAGGCGACGACATGTCGTCGCCATAGGTCAAAATATTTTTTTTCTTTTTTTCCCACCAAAATAACTAAGAGGGAAATAGACCCGCCATTATGAAAACTCTATGGCGACGACATTCGTCGCCATAAGATTTTATGATTTTCTTAAATATGATATTAATAAAGTAATAATTATAATTAATAATAATAATAATAATAATAATAATAATAAATAATAATAATAATAATAATAATAATAATATAATATTATTATTATTATTATTATTATTATTATTAATTTATGTACATGTTATTGTTATTGTTATTATAAGTAATAACAAAAATAATAATGTAATAAATATTATTATTTAATAAACCTTGTGTATGTTTGTATTAGTTTCTTAAAATAATACTATATGCTTTTAATTTATTTTATTAATGGAATAAAATCTTATTAAATGTTATATTTTGAAAGAAAGATAAAGATAAGCTACGACTACTATTTTTTTAAAGATAAGATGAATTTTGGTGGTATAATATGGATTAGGTATTGGGTGAAATTTAAGATTGTATTCTAATTTTGACTAAATGATATATGTTCAATCATTTAGTCAATTATTTTCTAAGTTAAAAGAAGAAAAAAACTAATTTTATAAGTTATGATAATTATAATTATTAACAATTAGCGTCAATCATGGTCAAATATGTTCGATTATAATAGTTAGAATCGATTGAATATGTCAAAGTTTAGCTATGATCAAGTTATGAATATTAGTGTTATGTTATATATATTAATAGTAGATTACGAGAAATTATGATTACTAAGGATAAGTTAAGTTTGTTTATATTTAGTCATCATAACGGGTGTTAAACAAGGTCAAATATGTTGGGTTATGATGATTGGGGTCGATTACATTCTTCAAAAGTTAGCTATGATCCAATTATGATCATTGGTGTTAAATTAAACACGATCTTGGTTAGTTTGCAGGAAAGTATCCTTGTTAATGGTAAGTTAAGTTTATTTATGCTTAGCTATAATCAATGAGTGTATAAAAAGGTCAAATATGTTCGGTTATGATGATTAGGGTCGATCAAGTACATTAAATGTTAGCTTTGATTGAATTACGATGCTTATTAATTTAGCTATGATCAAACACATTAGTGTTAAATTATGCAATTCGATGGTAATTTACGGGATATGATGCTTATTAATGGTAAGTTATTTTTATTTACGCTTAACTATCATCAATGAGTGTTAAACAAGGCCAAATATTTTAGGTTATGATGATTATGACCGATTACATATGTCAAAGCTTAGATATGATCCAATTATGATCATTGGTGTTAAATTAAACAAAATGTTCGTAATTTATGGAAATTATGCTTGTTAATGGTAAATTAAGTTTATTTATACTTAGTTATCATCAATAAGTGTATAAAAAGGTCAAATATGTTCGGTTATGATTATTAGGGTCGATCAAATACATTAAAGGTTAGCTCTGATTGAATTATGATGCTTATTAAATTATGGTTATTAAATTAGCTATGATCACACACATTAGTGTTAAATTATGCAATTCGATTTTAATTTACTAGAAATGATGCTTATTAATGGTAAGTTATTTATATTTAAGCTTAGCTATCATCAATGAGTGTTAAACAATGCCAAATATTTTAGGTTATGATGATTATGGTCGATTACATATGTCAAAGGTTAGCTATGATCCAATAGTGACAATCGCCGAGTTGCAGGATATTTTACAAAATTATCATGCTTTCATTCTATAGTATGCGATTTTCACAACTAACATAAACATATCCAGTAATCGTGATGGTCTTCAATAGATAATCAAGAGTTACTAGATGCAAAGTTTATTTATGCTTAAGTATTATAGTGAGAGTCAAACAATGTTGAATATGTACGATTAATGTTGAATCATAAAGATTGGATCAATGAATGTCTAACGTTGGATCAATGGATGTCTAACAAAATTAACAATGTACAGTTATGGTACCTAGGTTTTGTTTACCAAAATGATATAAATAATAGTATTTATATTGATATGAATAATAATAATTATATAATTATATAATTATATAATAATAATAATAATACTTATACTATACTACTACTACTACTAATAATAATAATAATAATAATAATAATTATTATTATTATTATTATTATTAACTTTAATAACAACAACAACAATAATAATAATAATTAAAACAAAAAAAGATTAAAAAAATATGAAAGACCTATGGCGACGACATATCGTCGCCATAGGTGTTTTCACTTAGGCGCGCGTTTATCTCGCCTGAAACAAATAAAAAAATTAAAAAATAATACAACCCTATGGCGACGACATGTCGTCGCCATAGGGTGCAGTTTGTTCTAAATTACAGTCTGCCTTATCATTTCTTCTTCACTTTACCAAAACAAATCACAGCATAACCGCGACCTACCTTCGCCCCAACTTTCCTAAAACCCACCACCAACATCGTTTCTAGCTTTGATTCCACTTCCTTCATCCCCATCACTACTCCTATCACCCTCACCATAAAAAAGCCTCCACCACCGGGACCTCTAGCCACCACCACGACTCAACCACCACCATTCTAGCCTTCTAGGGTTGTATCATCTTTGTTAAAATTATAAGGTGTGTATGTTATCTTCTTTCTATGAACTAATATGATAAATGAATTATGTTGTTAGAATGATAAAATAAGTTGTGATATTTGATTATTGGTTAAAATGTGGTGTTAAAATCATAATGTAATATGTTTGGTTTGCTTATATGCTTGTGTTGTTATATTGATTATATAAGTTAATTGGTTGATTTGGTTATTAGTTCGTGTTGTTAAAATGATAATATAATTTATTTGAATTGGTTATTAGTTTGTATCTTAGAATGATAATATAAAAGCTGTTTGATTAGTTTATTAGTTGGTATTGTTAGAATGATAAAATAAATATTTGATTTGGCTATTAGTTTGTGTTGTTAAAATGATAATATAAAAATTTGTATGATTAGGTTATCAGTTTGTTTTGTTAGAATGATAATATAAGTTGTTTAATTTGGTTATTAGTTTGCATTGCTAGAATAATAATAGTTTATTTTGTTAGAATAATAATATAAACGTTGTTTAGTTTGATTATTAGTTTGTGTTGCTAGAATGATAATATAAGTTTTTTGATTTGATTATTGATATGTGGATTTAAATAGTTTCTAGATGATAATATAAGTTTATTTGGTTATTTAGTTGTTGATTTGGTTATTCCTTTAAGATTTAAAATGTGTATTAGAAAATGTTTAGATTTGAATTGTATTTTTTAAAATATGTTTAAGATTTATTAATTGTTTTTGTTGTAGGTTATATCATCATGCTTGCACACGATGGTAACGGCGGGGGTCCTGACCCACATGACCATGCATATTCATTTTCCTCAAGTTGCCAGTAGTGTAAGTTATTCAATTTAAATATATGTTCATGCATACCTTTTAAATGTTACTAACTTCAATTTTCCATATAACATAAAGTAAAAAAAAAGTTCAAAAGTTATGTGTCGAACTTTTATAAAAATACTAATAATTTTTTATTTTGTTCTTTAATGCAGGGAAAAATTAAAAATTAATATACACTTAGGTAACAAGTGCTGAACTGCATGAACAGATGAATGAACTTGAAAGAAGTAAATCAAATCCTGATAACGATGAAGATGATCAAGACGATGATAATTAAATAGTTAAATTGTATGGTTTGTAAAAACTTAAATGATATTTGCATTAGTAGTTTCGTTTGTATATAACTCAAATCATATCAACTTTCTTTTAGGTATTTGTAATATTAGCTCTCGTTTTAATATATAAATTTGTTTTCATAACCTAGAAATTATAAAAAATCAGAAACATAAATAGAAAATTAAATATTAAATATAAAAAGAGTTGGTCTACGGCGACGGTCGTCACTATAGTGTTGGTCAAATTTATTTTATTTTATTTTTTATTAAAATAATTATAAATAATAAAAGACCTATGATGAGGACATGCGTCGCCATAGCCCAGAAAAAAAATATTTTTAATTAAAATATAATACGAGAAATTCTTTGCCGACAACTCTGTGACGAGGACATGTCGTCGGGATAGACCTTTGTAGCGACTACATCTTTGGCGACGACAATAAAATGGGATATAGCGACGAATGTGTGACGACCAGTGCTATGGCGACGACAAACGCACCCTATCGCGACGACAGATGTCGTCGCCATAACCCTATTTTCTTGTAGTGATTTAGGGTGAGCAAGAATAATAAATTAAAGCATACAATATATTTTTTTTCCTTGTAAATAATTTACCAACGGCTTTAGCTAAATTTTCCCCAAACAAATTCACCCTACCTTCTTTGCTTACAACAACAAACAAGGGCACTTAAATTAATTTAATCACTTATATTATTTATATGATTTGGGAGTTAACAAAACGTATGAAATTGCTTACATTTCCTTCTTTTTTCCTCCAATATTTTGGTGAACAGATCAAACTGAATTTTTTGTTTCACATCATCTTTTTATTGGTGAGTTTCTTTAATCTCAATACATATGATGTAAGCTAGTTAATTTATATTTTGAAAAAATGTAGTATATATGTACATATTATAGAGTTTTTAGATAAAATTTAGCGACAATATTTTTCTCATCTGCCACATCTCTATCTGGCGTGTCCTTTTGCTTATCTTTTCTCTGTTGTATTGTCTATTGGTGGCATAAACTTGTAATGATTATTAATAATTTGACTTTTAGTATAAGCTCGAAGAATTTTATTCTTGTAATAAGCCTAGGCTGAATCTCGGACGTTCACTTTTCAAAACTTTTTTTACCGCTAATCTCATTTGTAACTTTATTTCTTTCTTTTGTTGTTCTTACCACTGTACTCTTTAAATTGATAGAGTCTTTTTTTTAGTTTCAATACCTATAGGGATGTTCTACTAAGAACATTAACCGGTTTGTATTTGGAAAAGTTATAGGTACAATATGTTTTTCACTCACCATCCCCTTACATGACTACTACATCCACTTTACTCTCTTTAATATCTATAGCCAGTGAATCCTCTTTCTTTCTATCCCCTGCATGCGCTTTTCCACTAATTTTTGCAGAAGTATTGGTATCTATGTCAATAATCAAATGTCATTTATGTTATGATTAACTGCAATTATTTTTTAATATAATTACATTATTATAAGTAAAACTCGTAGCATCAACCTACTATTTTTTTACACATATTTGATGCATACCTATAATTGTATCGTTTGATCTCTCACAATCCATCGAAACCGCATTCCCTTTTTCTACGATGACCCCCTCTTCAATTATGCAAGATTCAAGATTGGATGTAATTTTAATCATATCAATTAACTGTAAGTCCATAAAAAAACTAACCATTTTTATGCCAAAATTTGTGGCAGTAATTACAATAATGTAGTAAGGTACTCATATATTAACCAATTACCTAATACTTGCATCTGTGACTTTTGTCTCTTAATATTTTACTGGCAAAACACCCTCACCTTGTCTGCCACCTATATTTGTATCTGGGTCATCATTGATTGATCCATCAGCTGCATCTAATTACAATGATTGGTGGTAATTTTTGTAATTCTTATTCAATTTTTTATGATCTCTTTAATAAGTTATTTACTTAGATTCCTTACCATCCTTAATTAAGATTTCTTTCTTGTTCATATGAGCATCTTCTTTACTATCAATCAATGGCTGTCTCCGTTCATTTACGTCCATACAAACTTGAAATATCCAATCATCCAACCCCAGTCGATTTTTATGGCTATCCTAATCTGTGACGCTTTCACTTTTCATCGGTGAACAAATTGGTCTTGTTTTATGGTTGAAGACACATTTAAATGTAGAAATTAATGTCTTTAAAACATAGCTCTCTTGTTTTTTTCTTGAACTTCTAATATTACGGTTCTAATTCTATCTTGTATGACATTGTCTTCCTCATAATGTCTTGATGCAGTTAGAAACAGAAAGATAAATAATTGAACATGTTGATTCAACAAGAATACTAGGAACAATTCTTCTAACTGTCGTTGATTCGCAAAAAATACCGATAATATGGAATTCACACTAACACTCACTGTGATAGAGAGAAAACAAAGGTTTTTTAATAAATTTCAATGATTATTCCGCCCGTCTCTTACAAGCATATAAAGAAAGAAAACAAAAGTCGAATGGGCCACAAAACATAAATGGGCCAAAACCTGGGCCATATGTAAAGTCCAACAAAATCTAAATATAAGACAAAAATTAAAATAACTCATAAAATAAGCCATTTTTAGGCTGAAAGAATGACCCAAACTGCCTACGACATTTGTGAAAACGTGCTCCTTGATCCAACGGTCATTTTGACTGGTTGCAGGCCCAAAACAGAGACTTCTAGCCCAAGTTATGGCCATTTCAGTGAAGCCCCTTTTGATAAGCGATCTTGGGTCTCCAAAAAGGCTATAGCTTGCTCATCCACAATTGGGCCCACATCATGCTCTCCTGGGTAGACAAAATTCGTCCCTGAATTCTCAACGGCCTCATCATCAGAAGAATCACAATGATATGGCAGCAAATGTTTCACATTAAACACATCAGAACACCGAATATGGCTAGGCAACTTTAGTCGATATGCATTAGGATTTATGTTCTGCACAATCTCAACAGGACCAATCTTTTTAGCAGACAACTTGTTGTACTCCCCCACTGAAAAACGATCTTTAGTTACCACAGCCCAAACAAAGTCACCTTCTTCAGAATCAACATGTCTTCATTTTTGATCAGCAGCTTTCTTGTACTTGGCATTTGCTTGGGTCAAGTTATGATGAATAGCTTTATGAGCTTCATGCAATCCCCCCACAAAATCGTGAACCTCTTTGGGAATAGAGCCAGAGGCAGGAAGTGACATTAAATCAAGTGGGCCCTGAGGTTGAGAAGAATAACTACTTGGAATGGACTAAACCTGGTACTTTGATTAACAGCATGATTATGAGCAAACTCAGCTTGGTATAGTTTCTGGTCCCATGCTTTCAAATGATCACCGACTAGACATCGCAGCAAATTACCATGTGAACGGTTTACAACTTTAGTTTGGTCATCTATTTGTGGATGATAAGCACTACTGAAACTGAGTTGGGTAATCACCATCCTCCATAGGCTGCGCCAAAAGTGACTAAAAAACGGGTCTCCCGATCAGAAACAATAGAAGAAGGAAATCCATGTAAGCAAGACACATCACGAAAGAAAAGTTGTGCCACATTAACAGCATAGGTTGTCTTCTTACAAGGAATAAAATGAACCATCTTAGAAAACCTGTCAAAAACAACAAAGATAGAGTCGTTACCCCTTTGTGTACGCGGCAACCCCAACACAAAATCCATGCTAATATCAACCCATGGCTTCAAAGGAACCAGAAATGTCATATAAAGGCCCGCGTTACTAGCTGTGCTCTTAGAAACTTGACAAATACGACACCTCTTAACATAACGATCCACTTCTTTCCTCATGGTAGGCCAGAAATAAGAAGCTTGTACCAACTGTAGAGTACGATCACGACCAACATGCCCTTCCCTATGCAATTCCTTAATAATCTATAAACGTACACTGTAATCAGGAATACATAGTTGATTCCCTTTGAACAGAAAACCATCTTGTACAATAAAATCCGACTTCTGCCTAGTATGCACATCCTGCATAATAACTGAAAAATATGGATCAATGGCTAACTGCTCACAAATGACATCTAAGCCCGGCACATCAACCCTCATTGACACAAGCAGATTACTCCTCTTGCTTAAGGCATCAACAACTCGGTTTGAAACTGCTGTTTTATGTTTAACTATAAAAGTAAACTTTTCAATAAATGCTAACCAATGCCCATCCTTATGTGACACCTTGTCTTGCGTACGAATATGCCTTCAAGAATCATGATCAGTGAACAACACAACCTCTTTGTGAAACAGATAGTGACGCCAATGCTTTACAGCTTGGACCACTGCATAAAACTCCAAATCATAAGTACTATACCTCAGCTTTGGACCAATCAATTTCTCACTAATGTAAGCAACAGGCCGGCCACCTAGACTAAGCACACCACCAATCCCGACCTTTGAGGCATCAATATGAAGTTCAAATACTTTAGAAACATCAGGCAATACCATAATATGTGCCATGGTGAGCTTGTCTTTTATAACTTGAAAAGCAAGCTCGCCCTTTTCTGTCCATACAAACGTCCTCCCCTTCATGCAGTCTGTTACTGGAGCCATAATAGAACTGAAATATGGGATGAATCGTCTATAAAAAGAAGCAAGTCCATGAAAACTACGAAGTTCAGTAATGGTAGTTGGAGTTGGCCAATTTGTAATAGTTGCTACTTCAGATTCATCCACTTGTATTCTCTCGCCAGAAACAACATACCCCAAAAACAAAATTTTAGGGGTCATAAAAACACATTTCTTTCCTGCGGCATAGAAACTATCCCTTCGAAGTAAGGACAAAACTTGCTTGACATGCATGAGGTGCTCACTCGAAGAAGCACTATAAATAAGAATGTTATCAAAATAAACTACCACAAACTTTCCAATAAAAGGCCTGAGCAACTGATTCATCACACGCATAAAAGTGATAGGTGCGTTTGATAAACCAAAAGCCATTACCAACCATTCATACAATCCTTCAAGAGTTTTGAAGGCAGTTTTCCATTCATCACTAGACCTAAGACGAATCTCGTAATATCAACTCTTCAAATCCAACTTTGTGAAAATGGTAGCACCACTAGTGTAATCAAGCAAATCATCAAGTCTAGGGATAGGAAACCTATACCTCACAGTAATCTTGTTGATAGTTTGACTGTCAACACACATACGCCAAGTGCCATCTTTTTTTGGAGTCAACAAAGCAGGAATAGCACAAGGGCTCATACTTTCACGAACATGGCCCTTAGATACCAACTGCTCAACTTGTCTTCGCAACTCCTCATGCTCTAGTGGGCTCATCCTGTAATGTCGCCTATTAGGCAACTGTGATCCAGGTTCTAGATCAATATGATATTGGATGTCACGCAAAGGTGGCAAACCATTAGGCAATTCAGTGGGAAAAACATCGGAAACTTCCTAAAGTAGAGGAATCATGGCATCAGAACATTAGCACCCTTAACCACTTCTTTACCTATCAACACAAAAGTATCATCCCCAGCCTCCAGCTCGTTCTTAAACTGAGAAAGAGTCAATAGGGTAGTAGTAAGTTTGGTAGCCACCTCCTTGGGTTTAGTGGGTAACAATGTTATCTTCACGTTATCAAATAGAAAACTATAAGTATTAAACCGCCCATTATGTTCTACATTGCGATCATATTCCCAAGGCCTACCCAATATAAAATGGCACGCATCCATGGGAACCACATCACACCAAACTTCGTCATTGTATGTTTTACCAACAGAAAAAGACACAAGGGTATGCTTGGTTACTGGCACCTCGCCTCCTTCTTAAGCCATTGGAGCTTATAAGGCTTAGGATGGTTCTCTGTTTTCAGGCTCAACTTTCTAACAGCTTAGAAACTAAATTGTCATAGCTCCTTAAATCAATAACAAAAGTACAAACCTTCCCCAAAACGGTACATGTTGAATGAAATATTTTATGCTTAAGCTAATCATTGTCATTTGCCTTAGGTGTATAGCATGAATGTTGTTGGTCCATTTGATCGAATTGCGGTACAATTGATATGTTGAATCGTTCAATATCAGAAACAATTGACAAACAACAAAGATGAAGGTAACTAAGAACAACCACAATGTATTCAAATATGAAAAATAAGGATCAAAGACCTCTGGAATCGGACTGTGCTATCTTCAAGAGGACCTCTGGAAGAATTGAATACTTCCATGATGTAGAAGCATTACTAAGACTTCATGAGAAAGACATCAAAGACCTGCAAAGCCTAATCATCTCAAACTATCCAATCTATCCAAGGGGAAGAGACTTTTCTGTTTTAGTGGGTAGGATGAAAACAAGATTTATAGATGATGTACTGAAGGAGGCTAAAAGGGAAGATGCTGAACATAAGAAAAGACTTCAAAAAGGAAAAAGATCAAACATCAACTCCTCTATTATGGTTGATGATAAACTTTTAAGGAGGGTTGGATACTCAAACAAAAAAACAGCAGCCATCAAAGTCATAACGAGAAATCAATATACTATTCCCATAACTGAGTGTGGATATGTGGAGAAGACAAAAGAAATGGTGCTACTAAGGAATGCTAAGGGGAAGAAAGGTGAAAAGATAAGAATTTTTAACCCAGTAGAAATCAAACTGCTACACCCCAGCTACACATCATACCTGCATGATAAGTTCTTTCCAAAGTTGTTAGATGAAAGAGAACAGAATGATCTATGCTTATATATGCACATGATTCAAGTGGTGGATAAACTACATGCTAAATCATACAAAAGAAGAAGACATGATGCTGGGCTGCTGAAAGGAGCCAACATTGAAGAAGTATCAGAATTAAGAATCTCAGAGGAAGATGAGCTCAAGATAGTGCACAATGAAAGTGTAGTGGAAACACTCACCACTGAAGAAGACATTTTGGGCCTAAGTTTTAAGACTCTGCAAAGGATATGCAGAATGGAGATCAAGTACAAGTATGATGATCAAAAGGATGCAGTATCATACTTCAACAAAAGGATGGTGGCAAGATTGAAAGAACTTTCAGTTTTGAAGAGCTGATTACAAGTATCTAAGCCTAAGGGGGAGTATTGTTAGGTCTAGGATCAGTAGATCTAGTCCATTTTGTATAGGCTTAGTACTTGAATTAATATATGTAATGAATGGTTGTAATTCATTATTGTGTATGCATTATATATATAGGTTAACCCATTTATATGTGTGTTGATTTATGTATGTTTGCAAGTACCAACATTATACTTGGTCAATTTCTGAAATTGACTAAGTGTAAAAAACATCTACAGATGAACATTTTGTTCTTTCGTAGATATGTTTCTTACAAGTAAAATGCATCCAAAGATCTTCTACAGATGAACAACCAGCACTGAGGATGAAAAAACAAGATTGCTTCGGAAGAACAAGATTGCTTCGGAAGAACAAGATTGCTTTGGAAGAACAAGATTGCTTTGGAAGAACAAGATTGTTAGGACCTGGTATTTGAACGAAATACCTAATGATTAGCGTGTTAAACCAACTCAAATAGTGCGGAATCCTATTTGATTGGCGATCCAATCAGTGAGAACACACGAAGAATCAATCAAGAATTGAATCTAACATTAGAAGTCGATTAAGAATCGATCTAATGTGTTCTGTGAACTTGGAGAACGATTTGGGAGGTCTCTGGACGGCTAGGGTACGTCTGGAATCGTAATGGTATGAATGCTTACGTTTTTCCACGAATTGGGTCTATTTATAGGTTAGTATTATTCAATCGTGCGACCGGGCCATAAGTATGGTTCAGTCGTGCGATTGAACCATGTGGTTGATTCATCCGCACGACTGAGTGTTCAGTCGTGCGACTGAGCCAATCTTATGTGTCAATCATACGACTGATCCAGTCTCCTGGTTCATTCGTGCGATTGAGTCAATCGTATGAAGGTATTCATGCATGTGGTCCATTCGCATGGGCCATTCGCATGAGAACTTCATTAAGTTAAGTTTGAATGTTTTAATTAATATAACATTATGTGTAACCATTCAAACAATCATAAACCCAATCAATTCAATCACGACTCATTAATGAAATATTAAACATTACAAATAACAAACAATCCATGTCATTTCATTAATCAATACAAATTACATCATAATCAGACAGACAAGATCTATTACATTACAAATCATGATCTAGGGACATACATGCATCAACAAACTCCCCCTTGGACCTAGATCTATCTAATCTCTTGTCTTCTGCATAACCTCCTTGTACTTCTTGTACTTCTCCTCTTTGGTGACTCCTGCGTGAATCTCAAACGCAAAGCAGAGTCGTATAACGTTTTGGAACTGGAGGGCTTGTACAATATCTTGCGTGTCATAGAACAGTGGCCACTTGTATAATGTATAAACATCATTAGCCGACAAGTTAGTTAGCCACATCGGGTCGAATACCCTGATTGTATCCATTTGGCCCTCTCTGTTTAGAACTATGACAGCTTCAGCTGTTCTCCAATCATAGTACCACCATTTGAAGTGTGGAGTGAAGTCCTGTGGCATTTCCCTGAGTGGGATTCTCGACATTGTGCGCGGAGGACTCCACTTCAACACAATCTTGGGCTTGCCAGTAATGGCATCAACCTCAGACCTTCTTATGTACCTAGTAGGCTGTTGGGGTCTGAAGTTAACCCATCTGGTGTGGTACTCCTTCTAAGGGCAGCCTCGAACCAGCCTGACATCTTCCTTGGGTCAGCATACAAAAGCTTTAGCTTAGCCAGCTGGTTGAGCTCAAAACCTGGTAGAGTCTTCAGATCATGTGGAAATCTGAAGTACTCTATGCCCTGTTCTCTCTTAACTGCATATGCATTAAGATCATCAAAATAAGCCCATGCTATAATCCTGCCTGACACCTTGTGGTGTTTCTTGACTCTGTAGAGCTTGGTGTAGGCATCTTTCTTTGGTGCAGCACGTTGGGCTCTCACTTCTTCAAAACAGGCAGCCCACTCAGCCTTTCGAATGTCAACGTCATCATTTGAGGCTTGGGCTGTTCCTTCTGCCTTCTCGTTTCCTGCTCCATCTTGTTCAGTACCTCAAAAGTATCACTGACTAGGGACTCACCCAGATTGGGGACCACATTACCCTCGTTGTCAGCATACTGAGGGTACTCTTCTGCAGTGATATCTTCGACCTCGACTTCATCAACATCATTTAGCTCTTCATCACTAGTCGAATCAACTGTTGGAGCATCTTTGACTATTTCATCCGGATTGAGTCTGAACATCTCTGCGAGTTGCTCGTTAGATAGGTCATGAATTATTTCCCTTCTTCAGGGGTATAACTCACAGACCTTCTTACAATCCCTTGCAGATCAAGAATCATGGTTAGTTGAGTCTTGACCTGTTGAAGGGGAGCAATATCAAACTCATCTCTTTGAAAATTTGGATCTGTTTGATTTAAACATTCAACACATAAATCATTAGTAAGTAATCAAACAGAAGTACATTAACTTAATATATAAACATTCAAAACATTGTTTTTCAGTACATGATTCAAACACCAAAATAAATAAATACATAAAACATCTAGTCTGTACTTTTATCTTGAATCATGGTCTCATCGCTCGGAGGAGCAGAGGTGGTAGCTGACTGGTCCTGTCGATTCTTCGATCTTCGTTCTTGACCTGAAGCAGAGGCCGATGCAGCCGCATCCCCTCCTTCTGCTTCGTCATCATCATCCTTTCCCTCTGTCCTTTCTTCATCTGTTTCCTCCTCATCCTCAGTATCCTCCTCATCCTCATCATCATCTTCGTCATCACCATCTCCATCATCTCCATCACCCTCCTTGATCTTTAAGGGCTCATCCTTTGATCCCTTTAACCGCAGCATGATGGTCTTGTTGGTAGTCTCCAACTCCTCTATACGTTTGGCTGATTGGGCATGCTGCTCCTGGAGTTGGGACATCTCTACTCTCTGTGCATCCATCAGCTGGGTCTGCTGCTCTATCACCCGAGCCTGCTCTGCCATCTGTTGAGACTGGGCAGCAGTCAGGTCGGTCAGCTGGCGTATCTGTGCAGCTTTCTCCTCGTCTGCAGCTAGCAAGCGCATCACCATACGGTTTAGCGCTGACAGCTGTTCCTCTACCCCGATTGGAGGTAGAGGTGATCCATACATGTGTGAGGACTGGGCTGACGGTCCTGCATGATGTGAGGTGGTGGTGGTGGTGGCTGTGGTGAATATGGGTCGGTAAAATGGTGGGGGTGATGTGGGTGTAAATGGTATGGTGGTGGATGGGAAATGTACAGATGTGGTAGGTAAGGTGGTGGCTGTGGTAGCAGTGGTGGATGTGGTGGCTGTGGTGGTGGATGGTATCAGTGGAGGTGGTAGTGGTGGCTGTGGTGGTGGAAGTAGAGGCTACAGTAGTAACGAAGGTCAGTCGACGCTTCTTCTTCTTCAGTCCATGGGGCTGAGCCATCCTCTTCCTCCTTGTCCCTGTGGAAGTGGATGCTCCCCCTACAGCTCTGCCTGCTGAACCCGGAGCATAACTCGGGTCAGTCTCTGTCTCTCTGGAGTCTCGAGGGTGTTCACCAACCACCCGTAGCCCGTGTTCTGTGGGAACAACCTTGCTTCCCACAGTTCTCGTGAGGGGCTCCTCACCAGACTCCTCCTCCTCCTCAGCACCATCAACAAACTCCTGATGAAACCGGCCGTCTCAGCAACATCTCCGGCAGGGGCAGACCCCGGGGAATAACATCAGACTCAGTGCCTCTCGGTGGAGCAGGCATATCATCCCCGGCGTCTCCACTATCATCATCATCTGAATCATGAGCTGGTAGAGCAATCTGCTCTACATCGGAATCACTATCATCGTGGCGCCACTTTCTCTTGGCTGGTACCAGGTAGTCAGCACGGGCCAGATGCCCAAACAACCTCCTGACAGGGGGTTTCACCTGCTTCCCCTTAGTGTCATCCATGACCTCGAGCACTACAGCATCCTCCTTCTCCTTCGGCAGGGAGGGAAGCTTCTGATCTATAATCATCTGCATAAACCTCGGATACATGCAGAAGCCTTCCTTCCCTTTCCCCTCAATGTTCTCCACCAGGTAGGTGAAGATCATTTTGGAGAAGCTGAACGGGTGGTTCAGCACCAACGCAGCATATGCGTTCTGGATCTGATCCGACAACTCATCAAATCCTCCCTTCCTCGACGCTATGCACTTCAGTAGAACATGCGCAAGATACTTGAACTGGGGACAGAGGTTACTCTTGTTGAGTACCCCAGCATTGATGTCCCCAGAGTACTTGGCTCTCAGAAAACATCCTCTGACCATGAGGGGGTGTAAGCGAGTAGGACAATCAGCGTCATCCCCTAACTGTAGAACGATCCTCAGATCCTCCTCTGAGATGGTAATAGCCTCACCAAAGATCGTACTCCGGATGCAATGAGGCTCAGAGGATCTATCAACGGTCGCGCCTTCCCAGAAGGCCTGCTGCACTGATCTATAAGGGTACACGGTGTAGAGATAGCATGAGCAATCCTAGATCTCAGCAGAAAAGTGATGATGCCTGAGAAGTCAGCCGCGTTCCTGGATGTCAAATCCAGATGAGCACATATGTTATGCTTCGTGCTCATGGTCCATCGACTCGCCATCTGTAACACATATCAACATAAACATTAGTACCTTTGGCTAAGAACATCATGAAACACTTAAACTTGAATAGAATGTTTTGTCATGCGATTGAGGTTGTGCGACTGAGATCAGTCGTGCGACTGAACAGTGCGATTGAGGTTCAGACGTGCGAATGATCTCATGCGTACGACTGAGTGTGCGACTGGACTCATGCGCATGTACTCTTATGCGGTTACACCAGTCGTGCGACTGAGCTTCATACGCATGGTTCAGTCGTGCGGTTAGGTAAATCGCACCCTTCAGTCGTGCGACTGAAGTTCATCAGCCTGTCCAATCGCATGATATACTGTCTGTTCAATTCAAATTTACTTTTTCACCAATTTTGAGTTTTAGACATCGTTATCTGGTTCATTTGACTCGCAATACTTTCTTATAACCCCTAACACACTTAATTTCATCTGTTTGAGTAGTTAGATTAGGTTATTAGGCCGTTTAAGTCTGGTTTGCTTTCGGGTCTGAATTTTGCAGATCTAGAATCAATTGGACCGTTATTTTGTTTCTCTTCACCGCAAATTACCTGTAAAGTCGATAGAAATGATCAGTACTCAAGAAACGGGTGTTTTAGGAATCAAATGAAATTTTGGCAGAGTGTAGTTAAGTCGTGCGATTTAGGGTTTCTTTGAGGGTGATGAGTCTCTGCGACCGACTCCCCCTCTATTTATACTAACCCTAGATTCAATCGTGCGACTGAGTTCATACGCACCTTTCAGTCGTGCGAGTGGGACTCAGTCGTGCGATTGGGTCAGTCGCCCTTCTCCAGTCGTCCGACTGGATTTCAGTCGTGCGACTGACTCACTCGTTCGCCCTTAAGCCTCCGACTGGGCCAATCGTATGGGCCATTCGGTTTGATGGTCCATACTCATGGTCCATTCGTGCGAATGGCTTCCATTCGTATGGTTAGTCCATACGTATGGTCCATTCGTGCGAATGGGTCACACTTAGTTAATTTTCTGCCATTTTTACCATTTACATTTAAAACCCTTTTAACTTTTGAAATTAACGTTATGAGCTTTTGATCATCTCAGACATGATCATTTTAACTTGAAAACCTTTTGATCACCTCAGACGTGATCCTTTTAAACAATTTAGTCACCTCAGACGTGACCTTTTAAACAATTTGATCACCTCAGACGTGATCCTTTTAAACAATTTTGTCACCTCAGACGTGACCCTTTTAAATTTTTAAAGCACATGTGGTCATCTCAGACATGACCCTTTTAGTGAGTTGATTCCTTACTGATTTTCCTGATGTAGTCCGACAAACTAACAAACTAAAACTACTAACTAACTTAGAAATTTAAACTAAATACTCAAAAAGACTTGTTTTTGGCTTTTTGTGAGAGATAAATCCTAAGATGGACATCTACGGGATTTGGTTCGGAATAGACAGCTTCAACTTGGATTGACCACACCTGGACCAATTCAATTTTGGAATCATACAGGCAAGTCAAATCATTTGGGACTTGTTATCAAATCTTTTGATGCTCAATTCTTGGTGTTCATCCAGAGTCATTAGCAACTTTAGGAAATCATACTGGAACTCTTAGATTGTCACATTGATTTGAACTTTTGAGAATTGTAGCCACAATGATTGTCAATATGTTTGTCCACTTAAATCCATACACAGACTTTTGACACAGACTGGTGACTGATTTAGGTTTAATTATTTCAACTAACATTTGTGGATCCCACACTTATATGGTAATCAACATTCCTCAGGAGCTTTTGAGCGGTCTACGGGTATTATTACAAGAAGACTATTCTTAGAGCTTTCAAAGAGAAGCCAGTCCTCAGGTCAGTGCCATCGCACAGCAGAGAGCGGCAAACAACAATGAATTCTAGAATATCTAGGTTATGCTTATCCTCAGGTCAGTGCCATCGCACAGCAGAGAGGCACACAACCTATCTCCTTGTTAGAGCAGCTTATTTTATTTTGCACAAAATGCACCAACAACATAAGTCATTAGCTTTATAGCATTTGTCTTTCATTTTTCTTTGCTTTGCTCTAATTATGGTCATCCGCACACATTTGTGGCGTTTACATGCTCATTACCCCTTATTGGAATATTGTTGATTGTGTTAACCAGTGATAAGATGGAAGCCCACAGTCAGTTGAACAACTTAGTTTGATCTTGAGATCACCAGTCAGGTCTAATCATCTATTGTGTTGAATCTACTACCGACATATCATTTGTGGTCTAGCAACCTCTAGGTCTACTTTCTTTGTGTTACCTTAGGAGTTACCAGTTTTCTATCATCTTCCTTTTGTATTGCCTAGACTACACAGACTTATACTTTAAATTTTTGCATCTTTTCAAAACTTAAATTTTTTAAAGTCCCTCTTGATTTGTTCCTGTGTACTATCATTTTCCAAAGGTGTTGAATCGGTATCTATAATCACTCCTTCTCCTCCTTTTTTTTTTTTTAATGTTAACTTGCTGCTGACATTTTCTCCCCCTAAAATACTAAAATCATTACTGGTTTAATTATTTTAGGATTTTAATAAACAGCAAAATAACATGAGTTTAAATTTAACAACGAAAATAACAGATAAATAAAATAAAATAAAAAACTTTAACTAAACTACATCGGACTACACATTATCATCATCAGGAATAACCTCACTTTTCTTTTTAACGCCGTTGACCTCTAGCAAATATTGAAAACGTGGTTTATCAAAGGCTTTAGTATAGAGGTCAGCGCGTTGAAAATCAGTATTATTTTAACCACATCAATTAAGTTCTTTTCAAAACAGTCTCTTATGAAATGGTATTTAATACCGATGTGTTTGGTCTTAGGATGTTGAACCGGATTTTTAGTTACTGCAATTGCAGCAGAGTTATCAACAAAATAGGAGTAGACGAGAATTTTAAACCGTAATCCCGCATTTGCTGTTGAATCCAGATGATTTGTGAACAGCAACTTGCAGCAGCAACATATTCGGCTTCACAGGTTGACAATGCAACCGATGTCTGCTTCTTACACTGCCAGGTAACTAATCTTCTCCCAAAGAATTGACACCCTGCTGATGTAGACTTGTAGTTCATCTTGCAGCCCCCGTAATCCGAGTCACTATACGCGGTAAGCTCAAAGTCATCATCATGAGGGTACCACAATCCAAGTGTGGGTGTACCCTTCAGATAACGAAAAATCCTCTTGACCCCGATCAGATGGTTGACCTTAGGTTTAGCCTGATATCTAGAACATAAACATGTAGCATACATAATATCAGGTCTTGAGGCAGTGAGATACATAGGGATCCAATCATTCCTCGGTACATCGTGGCATCTACAAGATCTCCATTCTCATCAGGTGCTATATCGTGATTCGTAGCAAGTGGAGTCCCAGCAGCAGAAGCATTCTCCATGTCAAAGCGACTGAGAATGTCTCCTACATACTTGGTCTGATGTAGAAAGATCCCATTGGTGTCTGATCCACCTGTAACCCGAGAAAGAACTTCATCTCCCCCATAGCACTCATCTCAAACTCTTTCTTCATCACTGCTTCAAACTCTTTGCATAACTCTTCGTTCTTTGAACCGAAGATTATGTCATCAACATAGATCTGTACAAGCAGTAGGTCGCCATCCTTTTCTTTAATAAACAGTGTGCAGTCAATGACTCCCCTGCGAAAGCCGTGTTTCACAAGATGAGTCGAGAGTTTCTCATACCAAGCTCGAGGAGCTTGATGAAGCCCATATAAAGCCTTGTCGAGCTTGTAAACTCTATCCCGATGATAAGGATCTTCAAATCCCTCGGGTTGACTTACATAGACTGTTTCTCTGATTTCCCCATGAAGGAATGCACTCTTTCACATCTAATTGGTAGACTTTAATCTTCATGTACGATGCATAGGCAAGGAAGATACGAATGGCTTCCATCCTAGCCACGGGTGCAAACACCTCATTGTAGTCAATCCCCTCGACTTGGCGAAAACCCTGAACCACCAATCGAGCTTTGTTCCTGATAATGACCCCTTGGTCATCCTTCTTGCATTTAGTACCCATTTGGTGCCAATGACTTTAGCACCTTTAGGTCTATCAACCAGAGTCCATACACCTAACTTCTTGAACTGCAGAAGTTCTTCTTGCATGGCACTCACCCACGCCTCATCATTTAGTGCATCACTGACATATTTTGGCTCAAACTGCGAGACAAAACACCGATAAGCACCATCATGAATGTAACCTTTCTCCATAACTGAGGCGTAATCAGCTGAGTATAGCTGATTTCGGGTTTGTACTCCTGATCTGACATCCCAATGACATTGTCAAGGGGATGATAGACGTTTAATCGTGATCCTGGAGTGGTAGGAACAGCTACCTCAGAGCCAAGATTATGAACATTGTGGTTCTGCATCTGAGGTAGTTGGAGTTTGAGGTTCCGAAGTCGAAGGTGCATCACTTGTAGATGCTTGTGGACTTTCAGGAACTGGAACCTGTTCCTCCTGACTGTTCTGGTCATCTGCTTCAGCTTCATCTTCAGAGGAGGAGTCACTGTCATCGACTACTCCCCCTGACTGAGTAGATGATTCTCCCTGTGTGCTAGATGGTGTATTCAGGATATCATACATCATCCTAGTAGCTAACTCATCATCCGAGGGAGAGAGAGGGATGTTGAAGGACTTGAAGAATCCATCATAATCGAAGAAGTATGCGGGTCCTTTGCCTGTAGGTGGTGTGGTATATCTCTGAACGTCGACATTACACCACACTTCTACAAGACCCGTTGAGTTGTTGTAAACTCGCTTGTTCGGTATGTTGTATCCTAGAAAGATTCCTTCATCCGCCTTCTCGCTGAATTTGCCTTCTTGTGTCTTCTTCAGAAGTGTGCACGGCGCGCCAAAAGGTTCAAGATACTCCAAATTCGGTTTGCGTCTATTGTAGTAGCTCGTAACATGTCTTTCCGTGGCGCTTGACTATTAGGACTCGATTCAGTGTATAAACATGCATTAGCCATTGCCTCATTCAGAATTGTATAGGCAGTTTCGAGTCTGCCAGCATAGTCCTGTGTGTCATATCAAGCTTCTGTTCTTCCTCTCAACAACACCATTCATCTGAGGCGTGTAGGCAGAAGTGAATTGATGCACATTCCCCTTTCCTTGCAATATGCCTCCATCCATGGATTTTGAATTCTGTCCCGTTGTCTGAGCGTACTTGTCTAACTTTTAGCTTGTAGAGAGATTCCAGTGTGGTTACTAACTCCTTGAATGACTCAAATGTTTCTGATTTGGATTTCAGAAACATTACCCAAGTGAACCTTGAGTAGTCATCAGTGACCACAAAACAGTACAAGTCGCCTGCAATGCTCTTGTACTGACTGGACCAAACAGATCCATGTGAAGAAGTTCAAGAGGAAGTTCTATTGAATGAACTTTCTTTTCCTTATGAGACTTCTTCGTCTGTTTGTTTGCCTTTCTTGCAAGCTACACAAAAGTCAGGAAGTTGGAAGTTCTTGACATTAACTCCCCTCACCAAATCCTTTTGAATCAGATGATTCATCTTCCGTTGACTAATGTGTCCCATTCTCCTATGCCAGGTGATGGAATCCTTCTCAGTAGCTTTAGATAGAAAGCACTGAACCTCATGATCCGTTGTAGCAGCTGTTGACAGATCCAAGACATAAAGGTCTTTATATCTTGAAGCAGTCATCAGAACTTGGTCCTCTGGGATCATGTAGTCTTTCTTCAGCACGTAACACTTCTTGTTGTCGAAGATGACCTTAAATCCTTTATCACAGATTTGAGAAACAGAAAGTAAGTTATTTGAAGTTGTTGAACGTAGTTCACCTTATCAACTTAACTTTCTGATTTCCCACTTCTCCCTGAGCTGTGATATATCCTCCTTTGTCTCAAGCAAAGGAAACATGCCCTCCTTTTATTTGCTTGACATTTGATAAAAGGGCCCTATTTCCTGTCATGTGCCTGGATGCTCCGCTGTCTACAATCCACATGTTAGTCTCAGCACTGTATTGAACACCCTGCACATACAAAGTAAATAAATTAGTTTAGGGTAGGAACCCAAACCTTTACTGGCTTGGTTTCCCAGAGGCATCACACATCATAAACTCCACCCATTGACCCTTAGAGGGTGGAGGGTAGCTCAGGTTCCTTCTTGTCATGAGTATCAGACACGCAAGATGACTTCTCTTTCCATAAGCCAGATTTGTGCAAGGCCTGTTTATGATAAACAGTCGACTGGCTTACAGGTTGGACTTTAGGTTCACTAGCTCTTCTAGGTGGAGTCAGAGAGCTCCTCTTAGAAGACCTAGGCTTAGAGTCCTGAAGGTCAATCTTCTTCCTAGGTGTCTGATAGAAAGGACAATAGGAAGCAATGTGTCCACATTCTCCACAGTTGTAGCACGACCTGCTATCAACTTTATGAGTAAATTTCTTGGGAGAAGTACGTGACACTCTAGTAACATCAATCACTTTAGGTTTTGACTCTTTTTCGTTTGATGTTTTCTCTGGTATAACAAAGTTAACTGTTTTAACCTGTTTAACATCTTTCTCTTTTTGGTTAACCGGTTTTTGACTTGAAGCATGTGAAAAATTAACATTAGAAGTCTTTTTAGGTTCTGATTTGACTCTGTTTGACCCTGACTTTAAGTTAACTTTTTCAAATTCCTTTTCCACATTAACACAAGGCAATTTACCCTTTGCCTTTAGAGTGGCCTCCTTTTGTTTGTGTCCAGATTCAGTAGATGAACATGAGGTATCTGGATCACTAACAAGAGGAGTAGACACCACGTGATCCTTGATGGGGTTATTGTTTACTGGTCTAGTCTTAGTGTTCATCAAGGTCTCAGGTGGTGGTGGAACCACTTTGTACCTAATCCCTCCCCGTTATTCCTTTCTCTCACTAAGTGTTGAACTATGTGTGAAGAACTAGTCCAACTATGCATTTCTGTTTTAATGAATTTACTTCTACTTCTAGAACTGCCTTTTGCTTCTTAGTGTCTTCTAGGGAGTTTAGATAGTACCTAATGTCATTTGCTTGGTTAAAGGCAACTACTTCGGTTTCCCTAAGCTGTTTAGTCAATAGGTCTATATTTTCTTTATAACTATGCTCATTTTGTTTTAGTACTCTATTAGCCTCAGTGCATAGTTGTAAATCTTTTACTAAGTGATCATTATGATCTAATAACCTAGCAAATTTTTCATCTATGCTATTCCTAAAAGTATCACAATCAGACAAGCATGATTAGTAAACATTTGGTCAGTAGTACTTACCTGAGTTGGTTCAAAAGAGCTAGCCATCAACGCAGCATCAGATGTCTCTGGTTCTGGTGATTCTGTCTTTTCTATCTTTGACGTGGAAGTCTCCTCTTTAGACTTGTAACTGACCTCGGCTGCAGTTGCTTCTTCACTATGTGACATCGCTAACTCAACTGCTAGATCACCTTCACTCGCAGAATCATCATCAATGTCTTCTACACTGGCAATGTTTGATTCCCCCTGGTGAGACAAACCTAAAGCTCCAATCTGTCCTTCATCATCATGAGCAGTCAAGGCTTTTGGATCCGTGTTTGATGAAGTAGAACTGGAAGCTTGTTTGTCTTGGCGAGTAAAGGACGAGAACGGGTTCCCGTTACCCGTCTTCTTTGGCTTGACACATCTCTTTTGAAGTGACCCTTCTCTCCACAGTTGAAGCAGGTCACTTTGCTCTTGTCAAAGCCAAATGTGGTATCCTTAGTAGCTACCAAATTCTGTCTGGTCTTTTTAACAAACTTCTTCGCCCTCCGGACAGCACTAGCTAAGGCCCACATTATATCCATCCTCTCAAGCTCCATTTCGTCCACCTGCTCGTAGTCCTCATCTGCCAGATGGCAGTTTCCAATCTTCCCGCAACAAGTCCATCATATGAATGAACCAGTGCAGCTAAAAGATCCATATGCTCTCGAGCTACTTCCACAGTCACATTACCGAGGTTCTCGGTCTTCAGTTGGTAGCACTTGCTTCTGATCCAATATAGTGGGTACAAGACGACCCTGACGTGTCTGATCCAGAAGGAGAAGCATGTGAAGGACCTAACAGCTAGACACAAATGCAGTCTGGAGAGGTGCTCCAGATGTCTTAGCTTGAGGCGTGGCGTTGTACAAGTTGCTGGATTTTGTGTGTACGAAGACTTCTGAGCTCTGTACTTCATCCTTAGTGCTTCTTCTCGCAACTTAAGAATGAAGTCATTAATATCCAGCTTTGCAAGCATTCCATTCTGTCTCAGGTAGACACGAATGAAGCCCACTTATCAGGCAATCCATCTGCAAAGTTACTCACTTTCTCTTCCATGGTCGTTTCCACTCCATGTGTATGCAATTCTCTCATCAAGTGGTAGAATCTATCTATGACGTCATCTAAACTCTCGTTACCAATCGATGAGAAGTTATCGAATTCCTTCTTTAACTCCTTTGCCTTGATCGTCTTCAATGAAGCATTCCCATCATACCTCTTCTCTAGCTCATCCCACAGTTTCTTGGACTGCTTATTCTCTGAATACTGGTGGAATATGTCTTTGGGGATATACTGTGTAATCAATGCATAAACCCTTTTCTCTGCATTGTACTTAACTTTCTGCGCGTCCGTCATCCCACCTAACGTTAGCTTAACTCCATCAGCTCCCACCGGTGTACTATAACCAATCTCAATTGCTTCCCACAGATTAGGATCTACTCCATTGAGGTAGATCTCAAAACGTTGTTTCCAGTGGGGAAACTCATCTAAAGTCAAGAGCTTTGGTGGTTTATTGTGATTACCCACCTCACTCTCAAGCAACAGCAGGTTCTGTATCCTAGAGTCCTTCCCAGCAGTAAAGGCTGACATCTGATCTTCCATGGCGAATAACTTTAAGTCTAATCAAACAAACTTTCACTGATGCGACTGAAGGATGCGAATGGTCAAGTCGTGCGTATGAACTCTGCGACTGGTTCAATCGTGCGGCTGAACTAGGCGATTGGTTCAGTCGTGCGAATGAATCTGGTGCGTATGAGCTATGCGAACGAACGGTTCAGTCGGCCGAATGAGGTGCGACTAGGTCCAATCGTGCGATGAGCAATGCGATTGGAGTCCAGTCGTGCGAATGGGTCACTCGTGCGACTGAAGCTGCTGTTTTGTGAAATTTTCTAGGTTTGACGGGTTCACCGTAAAAATTGAAATTTCACAAGTTCTAATCGCCTAAGTCCGTAGAAACCAAACTTCGATGAGCAGGGAACGTCCAAGATCACTTTTAACACCAAAGATTGCGTTTTTAGTGCAAAAACACAAACTTTTATGCAATCTTGATTGAATCAACACATAATCAAGAGCCAAAGCTCTGATACCACTTGATAGGACCTGGTATTTGAACGAAATACCTAGTGATTAGCGTGTTAACCAACTCAAATAGTGCGGAATCCTATTTGATTGGTGATCCAATCAGTGAGAACACACGAAGAATCAATCAAGAATTGAATCTAACGTTAGAAGTCGATTAGGAATCGATCTAATGTGTTCTGTGAACTTGGAGAACGATTTGGGAGGTCTCTGGACGGCTAGGGTACGTCTGGAATCGTAATGGTATCAATGCTTACGTTTTTCCACGAATTGGGTCTATTTATAGGTTAGTATTGTTCAATCGTGCGACTGGACCATAAGTATGGTTCAGTCGTGCGATTGAACCATGCGGTTGATTCATCCGCACGACTGAGTGTTCAGTCGTGCGACTGAGCCAATCTTATGTGTCAATCATACGACTGATCCAGTCCCTGGTTCATTCGTGCGATTGAGTCAATGGTATGAAGTTATTCATGCGTATGGTCCATTCGCATGGGCCATTCGCATGAGAACTTCATTAAGTTAAGTTTGAATGTTTTAATTAATATAACATTATGTGTAACCATTCAAACAATCATAAACCCAATCAATTCAATCACGACTCATTAATGAAATATTAAACATTACAAATAACAAACAATCCATGTCATTTCATTAATCAATACAAATTACATCATAATCAGACAGACAAGATCTATTACATTACAAATCATGATCTAGGGACATACATGCATCAACAAAGATTGCTTCGGAGAACAATGTATCCTTGGAAGAACAAGACTTCTGCGGAAGAACAAAACATTTACGGAAGACAATATTCCTGCGGAGTCCAAACACTTGTATAATACAAGTGCTACAAGTCAACAAGTCAACAAGGTAATTATGCGAATCCCGAGAAATCCGATGATTCCTTAACAGAAACAATTCAAATCCAAAGAGATCTGGTGTTTCCTTAACAGAAACATCATTGTCTATATAGATGGATCCTAGGTTTAGAATCAAAAAGGCAACAGCAATAGCAATACAACAATTCCACAACAGCAAACATCACATCAAATCTCACAACCAAACCCTAGCAGCCGTCACATCATTCATTCCAAAATTTAATATCATTCATTCATTATTTGTAATCATTAACATGTTTTAGTGAAATACATATTATTCATTAATTGTGTTTCTTTTAGTGTGTTCTTGAATCTTTATTGATATTGAAATTTACTACAAAACAATTAAACCAAGCCAACGTTGATTCCGCAAATGTTGACTTGCTTTCAACCAACACTGATAATTCCTTGTTGCGATCCTTGGATTCACAGGTGGTATCAGAGCCAAGTGCTCATTGATTTACATCGATTGATCTATCAGTGTTAGTTGTGTTTAATTGTTTTTCTGAGTTCTGTAGATTTGTCAGTTTTTACTGATTAGATCTATTGTTTTTAAACAAAAGAGTTTGTGTGAAACTTGATTTGTCGTTCAGCAGTACTCAGTTAGATTAACTTGGATCTATATTCAAATCGATTGAATAGCAGATCTTAGTTATACACCATCATCACTATCTTGTGCATATCCTTTGAACAAATTCATTAGTTAAAGTTTAGTGGATCATCTTATCAACCGCCAAAGTTGGAAACAAAAGCAGACTTCAAATCATGGAAGATCAAGTTTAGGAATCATGTAAATTATACAGATTCTAACTTATGGGTCTCTATAATAGAAGGTCCTTATATTCCACCCACCCTTGGGCTGGATTATAATGATAACAATCAACCCATAAGCACAAAAGATCTTTCACCTGATGATATTAAGAAGGTTAAAGTTTATATCAAAGCATATAGCTTGCTTAGTATGGCTTTACCAGAAGAAATATTGATCAGATGTGAAAATTATAAAACAGCAAATTCCTTGTGGAAGATTTTTCATACACTCTGTGAAGGGAGTGATGAAATCCGAAGCATTAGGAAGGACACCCTTCGTTCACAATATGAAACTTTTCATCATATTGAGGGTGAATCAATTCCTCAACAACTCCACAGGTTTATGCAACTTGTTACAGAAATGAACATTCTGGAGTTGAAATACACAAATGAGGAACTGAACAAGAAAATGCTCCGTACTTTACCAAAAAGTTGGAAGCAAACTGTATCCATGTTCAAGAATATCATAGATCTCAAAGCAGTTGGACTAGACACTCTAGTGGCTAAAGTTGAGGCTCTTGAACTGGATGAGAAATCAAGAAACAAGAGTATAAGAACTCATGTATCACCATATCATTTTAAAGAAACAAGAAGTGCTGGAAGTGCTTTCATGTCCAGTAATGATGGTGATAACTCTTGTACTTTGAGTGAAGATGAAGAGGAAGTAAGTTTCTATGCTTCAAAACCTTCTAAGAAATCTTCACAAAGTAAGTCAAGAAAAGTGAAAGAAAGATCTGATGATCAAAGAGATAAATCATCCGAAAAACAATCATCTAACAATCAATCAGAGTCTATCACTGTCATTCTAGACTCTGAAGAGCAAAAGGCAGCTTTTGCAGCCTTCAGTTCAAGCTTTCAAGCTTACATAGGAAGTACATTGCCCACTGCCAACATGTGCCAACAAGATTTCGAAGAACTGCCTCCGGATGTAGTGGAGGAGATGGATCTACAATGGCAAATGGCAATGATTGCCTATAAAGCCAAACAATATCTGAGAAGAAACAAGAATTTGGCTGCTGCAAGTAAATCATCACGTATTGGAGTTGATAAGTCAAAGGTAAGATGCTTCAAGTGCAATCTCTATGGACACTTTTCTAGAGAATGCAATCAACAAAATTCTAACACAACACAACAACAGAATCATCAGGCCAAACAATCCTTATCAACTCAAAGATGTTTTAGACAGCCAGAACTGACCAACTCATCCCCACTAGCCACCAATTCACCAGCAAGAATTAGCAACTCTAAAGACTCTAGGCTGATCATTCTTCAAGATGGAACCTGTGACTGGAGTGTGTATGAGAAGGAAGTTTTAGAAGAAAATCAAGCTCTAATGGCTCACATGGAAAACAAGGTTCCACCCATGGCAAGTGAGGTAAGAGACAGGTTATGTTCATCAATATGTGTTGAGGAAGTAGAAAGATATAGAGTCCATGCTCAACAATTAGCTGATAAAGTTAAAGAAACAATGATTTTGAATGAATCTCATGTAAGAGAACATAAACTATATCAAATTAAAATTAACTCTTTACAAAAGGATTTAGACAAAATTGTTTCTGAAAATTACAATTTGAAAGCACAAGTTGAGCATCTGACCACTTCCTTAACCAAATCCATGGCTGATCATGCATCAACCGAAGTGAAACTTCAGAAGTTTCAGCTCTCATCTCAGCAATATGAGAAATTTCTAAATTCTCATATTGAATCAAAGAAATTGTCTGGGTTGGGATACAATGCTGTGGCACCTCCAGTTAACAATAACTATGTTTCTTTGCCTGAATCAATGACAAATAATCTGTCAAAACATCTTGTGCCTAGCCCCAATATAGGAACTAGTTCAAATCAACAAAACATTGATAATGAGGTGAATGAAACTAAGTCTTCTGAATCAGAAAAGATTAATCAATTTAATTTAGAATTCGACTTAGATGAGTGGGATGACTTGGATGATTATGATGAACATGATGTTGATCTTTTAAGTAAGGGTAAGAATGTTGTTTTTGAAACAAATATTCTAAAAATACTTGAAGAAACAAAGCTGTCATACCCTCCTAAACAAACAAAACATGCTAAAAACCATTTGCAAGAGAATAGCTCAGTTGAATGAAGGTCTTCAAGAGCTAAATCAGCAACAAACATCCTCTAATAAAGTAAATGAGAAATCTGCCTCTACTGAGTAAAGAGATAAATCCCTGGAAAAAGGAAAGAAAAAGGCATCAACAGATCATCAACGGAAGAAGAACCTCTTTCCAGTACCAGATCTACGTAAAAAGAAAACTTCAAAAGTTAATGTTGATTTAGTAGATGATCTACGGAAGAGGAATTCAGCAACAAACAATCAAAAGATGCATAGAGTGGAAAAGCAAGAATCTCCTACAAAGCTAAAAAAGAATGAACAACATCAAAAGTTAGTAAATCATAAGAATGATTCTGAGAAAGAATTAGATGAGAAGTATTGCAAATGGTGTGACGTAAAAAATCACAATACTGAAGATTGTTACTTCAACAGTTGCTGCTCTATTTGCAATATGAACAATCATATGACTGCTAACTGCTACTTCAACAAACATTATGCCATCTGCAACAAAAATAATCATTCCACTCAGTAATGTTATTTCAACAAAAAGAACAAGACAAAAGGCACAAAGAATAAAGAATTAGATAAGTCTGAATCAGATACTCAATCTACTGATTGTGAAAAGGGTTCAAAACTGAAGAAGTCTGAACTAAAATCAAAGTCAAAATCAAAGGACAAAACATCATCAAGTGCTCATCCATTACAGAAAAGACCAACTTTCCACCAGTCAAAAGCACCCCACAAAAGGGTAGATTTGACTGATAAGGAAACAAAGGATGATGATGCATTCTTTAATAAATTTGAAAAGGGAAATCATATACCTCATTCAAAAAGAAAAGATTGTGAGACATTTAATCATAAAGTTTTATTATCAAAACCAAAGTCTCAAATGAACATAATTAAGTTGAATCTAGAAGAAACTAGGAAACAAGAACCTAGTTCATCAACATCCCATTCAACATAATCATCCTCATCTGAAACAACTCAGAATGAATCAACCAAAACTAAAACTGAAACTTCAAGACTTGTTCAAGAAGGAGTAACTATTTTAGACACTGTTGACAAACCCAAGATCATTAAGACTTGGGTTGTCAATTCTAACTGATTTATTTCTGAATGCAGGAACAATATTAGAGAGCTGACAACAAGTGGTATGTTGACAGTGGTTGTTCCATGCATATGACAGGAAACTGTTCACTTCTCCATGATTTCAAACATAAAAATGCTTCTTATGTGACATTTGGTGGGGATAAAAAGGGAGGTAAAATTGTTGGTGAAGGAATGATAACAAATGGTGTGCTCAAATTTGAGAAAGTAAATTATTGTGAAAATTTACAGTACAATCTACTAAGTGTGTCTCAAATTTGTGATCAAAGGTATACCACATTGTTTGATAATACTAATTTTTACATTCTTAAGCCAGCTTTTACTGTTCCAGAAGATTGGGTCCTCCTCAAAGCAGCAAGAAAAGGAAACACTTATGTTTTGGATATGAACAACACATCACTCATAAAACATGAAAGATGCCTTCTATCTAAGTTATCAAAAGATGTATCTCAATTGTGGCGTAGAAGGCTTGTCCATTCTAACATGAAGAACATGAACAAATTGGTGAAAAATGACCTAGTCATTGGATTGCCAAACAAAGAGTTTCATTGATCAACTCACTGTTCTTCTTGTTACAAAGGAAAACAACATAGAGTGTCACATAAATCCAAAATTATCAATACTAATACTTCCCCACTCAAATTGCTTCACATGGATCTGTTTGGTCCTACCAATATGATGAGCATTGGAAAAAGGCAATATTGTTTGGTGATAGTTGATGATTTCACACGATTCATATGGGTCTTTTTCTTAAAACAAAAGAGTGAAACATCAGAAACATTAATGGACTTTGTGATCAAGATTGAGAATCAACTTGATGCAAAAGTTAAAATTTTTAGGAGTGACAATGGTACTGAATTTGTCAATTTTGAACTGGATTCTTTTTGCAGGAACAAAGGTATTGCAAGGCAATTCAGTGCACCAAGAATTCCAAAATAAAATGGAGTTGCTGAAAGAAGAAACAAAACTCTCATTGAAGCAGCCAGAACAATGCTAGCTGATTCACAATTACCCATCACATTTTGGGCTGAGGCAGTGAATACTGCATGCAAAGTTCAAAACAAAACATTAATTGTCAAAGAACATAACAAAACTCCTTATGAGCTCTTGTTTGAAAAAAAACCATACATAGGATATCTTAAAGTCTTTGAATGTCATGTATCTGTTTTAAACATAAAAGAGTCATTGGGAAAATTTTCAGAAAAAGCATATGATGGTTTCTTTGTTGGATACTCTTCAACATCTAAATCTTATAGGATTTATATTCCACAACATAAAATTGTGGAAGAAACTCCTAATGTATCCTTTGATGAATCTGTATTTACTAAGTCAGTTAAAGGTTCATCATGGTTGTTTGACATAGATGCTCTAACTAAATCATTTAACTATGATCATTTGAACACTGCAGGATCTGATCAAGTATGTTATCCATTTGTTCCACCTCATATGACTGAAGTAACATTATCTGCTGATCCTCCAAGGATACACACATCCTCGGGTAGAAACACATCAGCAGCAGCTGCAGACACTGCATGTGGAAATGAACATTGTGCATCCGGAGATGTGAATAACGTCCCTTCAACAGATCCATGCTCTCAAGTGAATATAACAAACATTGGAAATGTTTCAAGTCCTCACTTATCATCCGGAGAAGTTCGTGTAACTTCTACGGAAGAGTTAAATGATTCCGTAGAAGTTCCTATAACTCCTACGGAAGAGCAAAATGATTCCGGAGAAGTTCCTGCGGAAGAGCAAAATGATTCCGTAGAAGTTCCTACGGAAGAGCAAACCGATTCTGGAGATGCTCCTACAGCTCATACAGAAGACACTCATGATCCTACACCTCATGATGAACATTTTGACTATTTTCTAAACTCTTAACCTGGGTTGGATTAGTCTGAGGCAATGAAAATGACTAACCTGGAATCATCTATGCCAGTTGAATCAACTCCATCAATGAGAATCCATAAGACTCATCCAGTCAACAACATCATTTGAGATCTTACAAAGAGAACTACAAGAAGCCAAAGTGGTACTTCCAACCTTTGTCTCTTCAGTTATTTTCTTTCACAAGTGGTCTCTCCAAACATCACTGCTGCTTTTAAAGATAATAGTTGGATTGAAGCTATGCAAGAAGAGCTTTAACAAATTACAAAATCAAAAGGTATGGTCTCTAGTTGATTTGCCTCAAGGTCAACATCCTATTGGAACAAGGTGGCTATACAAAAACAAACTGGATGATAGAGGGATTATTGTAAGAAACAAAGCAAGGTTGATTGCACAAGGATACACACAAGAAGAGGGAGTAGACTATGATGAAGTTTTTGCACCAGTTGCAAGAATTGAGGCCATAAGAGTGTTTCTAGCTTATGCATCATATAAGAAGTTCACTGTGTATCAGATGGATGTCAAGTGTGCATTCTTATATGGGAAGATTGATGAGGAAGTTTATGTGTCACAACCCCCTAGTTTTTAAGATCCTCATTATCCTCATAGGGTATACAAGCTAGATAAAGCCTTGTATGGTCTTCATCAAGCACCAAGAAAGTGGTATGAAACACTATCATCTTTCTTGCTCAAGCATGGCTACAAAAGAGGAACCATTGATCAGACACTCTTTCTCAAACAAGAACATCAAGATCTCTTAGTAGTTCAAATATATGTTGATGACATTATATTTGGCTCAACTAATAAGAGATTGTGTGTAAATTCGAAGAGCTGATGAAATCTGAATTTCAGATGAGTTTAATGGGTGAATTAACCTTCTTTCTTGGTCTTCAAGTTCATCAAAAACTAGATGGGATATTCATCAATCAAGAAAAATACATACATCAAATTTTGAAGAAATACAATCTTGCTGAAGTATCCTTATAATGCAAAACACCAGCATCAACAATTTATAAGATTGTTCATGATCCTTCAAGAAAATCTATTGATAAAAATTTATATAGATCAATGATAGGTTCACTTATGTATCTAACTGCTAGTAGACCTGACATTATGTTTGCTGTGTGTGTGTGTGTGCTAGGTACCAATCTGATCCAAAGGAATCTCATCTGAATGCTGTAAAAAGTATTTTCAGATACCTCAAAGGTAAACCAGGACTTGGTCTTTGGTATCCAAAGGATGGTGACTTTACACTCTACTCATACTTAAACAGTGACTATGGTGGATGTAACAGTAACAGAAAATCAACAACTGGTGGATGTCAATTCATCGGAGGCAGTGCAAGAAACAAACCAATGTATTTGTATCCACAGCTGAGGCTGAGTACATAGCTGCTTCAGCTAGTTGCTCTCAAGTCCTTTGGTTGCAAAACCAATTGCTTGACTATGGTTACAACTTCCTTCAAACTTCAATTTACATAGACAATTCTGCTGCTATGTTTATAACTGCTAATCCTGTGCAACATAGTAAAACAAAACATATTGAGATAAGATATCATTTTCTGAGAGATTGCTCAGAAAAGGGTTTGATTAAGTTAGTCAAAGTGGATACAACAAATCTGCTTGCTGATTTATTTACTAAAGCCTTTGAATCAGTCGGATTTAATTTTCTAATTGAGTCTCTAGGCATGATTAACTTAGATTAATCAATTTGAACAAACAAAATATTGTGTGTAATGATGCTTCAGCATGACATATGCCTGGGAAATGATAGTACACTATATCTTTGCTTATTCCTGAATTCATAAATAACATTAAATCTAAGCAACTTTCTTGATATGAGAGTAGGTTCATCTTGAGTGGAAACTACACTGAGTGCATGCCAAACATAATGCTAAGTGATTTTTTGTGGGAAACTTCATTTTGAGAATACAAAGTGAGTCTTATTCTGATGTAACCAAATCACTCATCTAAACACACTATGTACCAACACTTTATAATATCTATCTTTGTAAATCATACTCCCTCTGTTTTGTGTGAACAAAGACCTGGGTGTATGATCACCATACTGAATATCAGTTACAAAAGGTGAAAAGATCATGATCCTCATCATCCCTCTGTTTTGTGTGAATAAAGACCTGGGTTAAAGGCACCTCTGTTTTACGTGAGTAAAGACCTGGTGACCTGATGATGATCATATCTAAGCTCTCAAAAGAATCCTATGTGATTAATTGTAGAGCTTTTACATCATTGCATTAATGAGATGCCCAATGCATCTCAAGATAGAACTTATAACTTAAAGTACATAGTTCTTAAGTGTGAAAAAGTGATGATTTGACTTGCAAAGGGAGGACAAAATCTTTGTGAATTGAATGTGAAGCCCATAACAATTATTTCCAAATCAATATGAAAACATGATAGATCTTCAAGCTCAATCCAGATGAGATAGTGAAGGATGCTCCGACATGCGATTCGACCAGTGACGAAGAGCTCAACGATGTTGATGAAATAGAGATTGAAGATGTCATTGCCGAGTACTACCCTCAGTATGCTGACAATGAGGGAAATGTGGTCCCTAATCTGGGTGAATCCCTTGTTAGCGATACTTTTGAGGTGTTAGACAAGATGGAGCAAGAATCAGAGAAAGCAGAGGGAACGGCCGAAGCCTCAAATGATGATGTCGATATCCGAAAGGCTGAGTGGGCTGCGTGTTTTGAAGAAGTTAGATCCCAACGCGCTGCACCTAAACAGGATGCCTACACCAAACTCTACCGAGTCAAGAAACATCATAAGGTGTCTGGCAGGATCATAGCGTGGGCGTGTTTTGAGGACCTTAATGTATATGCAGTTAAGAGGGAAAAGGGCATAGAGTACTTCAGATTCCCACATGATCTGAAGACTCTACCAGGTTTTGAGCTCAACCAGCTGGCCAAACTAAAGCTTTTGTATGCTGACCCGAGAAAGATGTCCGGCTGGTTTGAGGCTGCCCTAAGGAAGGAGTACCACACCAGGTGGGTTAACTTCAGACCCCAACAGCCTGCAAGGTATATCAGAAGGTCTGAGGTTGATGCCATTACTGGAAAGCCAAAGATAGTGTTGAAGTGGAGTCCTCCGCGCACAATGTCAAGAATCCCACTCAGGGAAATGCCACAGGATTTCACTCCACACTTTAAGTTGTGGTACTACGATTGGAGGACAGGAGAAGCGGTCATAGTCCTAAACAAGGAGGGCCAAATGGATACTATCAGGGTATTCAACCCAATGTGGCTTACCAACTTGTCGGCTAATGATGTCTATACTCTATACAAGTGGCCACTGTTCTATGATACGCAGGATATTGTACAAGCCCTCCAGTTCCAGAACGTCATAAGACTCTGCTTCGCGTTTGAGATTCACGCGGGAGTCACAAAAGAGGACAAGTACAAAAAATATAAGGAGGTGATGCAGAAAACAAGACATTAGAGAGATCTAGGTCCAAGGGGGAGTTTGTTGATACATGTATGTCCCTAGATCAGGATTTGAATGTAATAGATCTTTTTTGTCTGATTCTGATGTAATGTGAAATTATTAATGAAATGATATTGATTGTTTGTGATTGATAATGTTTAATATTTCATTAATGAGTCGATGTTGAATTGGTTAATTAGGTTTATGGATGTTTGAATGGTTACACATCATGTTATATTAATTAATATAACATGATGTGTAACCATTCAAACAACCATAAACCTAATTAACCAATTCAACATCGACTTATTAATGAAATATTAAACATTATCAATCACAAACAATCAATATCATTTCATTAATCATTTCACATTACATCAGAATCAGACAAACAAGATCTATTACATTCAAATCCTGATCTAGGGACATACATGTATCAACAATATGGATTTAAGTGGACAATATACTTGCAATCAGAACTTTGTTCAGGTATCAATTCAACAAAATAACTCATCAGGAAGAGGCTTAGTATTATAGTATGATCCCATCATATATGTATATATGTCTGAGCATCATCATACAGTTAAATATCACTCATGCTATTCTTCTTAGAAATTTGTGATAAATGCTTATTGTCATCATTAATCACAAATTTAGGGGGAGTAAAATTCATAAAGTTAAGTTTATCAATCAGCAGCTTTGTCTATTTCATTATCAATTTGAAGGAATTGGAATCTGAGCACCAACTTAGCTCCGATACATGAAATTTTCTTTAAAATAATTTAAACTTTCTTGTGCTAAATTGTCATGAATACAAAGTCAACAAGGTCCAAAAGCAATAAATGGTTCTAAGCAATGGACTTGGACCATACAACAAAATTTCTCTGCATTGTGCCATCTTAAGCATCAGCAGAAGCTACAGTATGGAAAATTTAAATGTTTATCCGTAGATTGGTAAACTACGGATGAGCAAAGATCAATAAATAGAATTTAATTTCATAGTTTGGTAATCTATGAAAATGTAAGTTATACTTCATCAGCAGATGTCGTTAAGACATCCTCAGATGATTTATGGGATACGTAGATGATGTGCAAAAGAATTTGTTGAGGGTCCCACTTCATTAAAGTAATAAAAATTAATGTGTCTGAGAATGTAAATGATGTTGTTTGACTTCAAAATTTGTTATTCGCTTTTTCAGTTCACTTTTTTAGACCTAGAAAAACACACTCTTAACAAACTTTTCCCCCTTCTATAACATTCAAATTTTACCAAATCAAAACATCAAACAAACATATATTTGTGCTCTCAGATCGTTGTCTTCAAGGTAAAACATGTCGTAATGATTCAATAATGAACCATTCGAATCTCGTTTAATCTCACAACTATTCGTATTCTCATTGTGATTCTAACGAAATCTTCTTCTTCTGAACAGATGGATAATTGATTTGCGAAAGAGCACAATGTGTGTGCTTTCTTAAACCCTGACGATCCTGTTTCAGTAGGGTGTCAAGACATTATCCGATATCTAAGAAGATTCAGGCTGTTCTATGCCTTATCAGTAGAGCCTGTGATTCACCAATCGCACATCATTGATTTCTGGAACTCCGCCCAAATAGAGAAAGATGGTCAAGTTATTGTGGCTGATGTGAAGAATCAAAGACTGAGAGTGGATGAATAGACAATAAGAAGGGTTCTTGAGTTGGGAGATGTAGAAGCTGGTCACCTTATTGTGTTTGACAATGAATACATAGAAAAAGTCTTTCTTCTGATGGGGTATGATGGTGACTTCGAGAAAGGAGAAATAAAGAAAGGAAGACTCTGCAAGCCGTACATATTTTTCTGCCACACTTATCTTAAGTGCATCTCAAACAGGAAATCTGGACTTGACAGATTTTCAAGGCATATCTCTTCAGGCATTATTGGTGTTTTTGAGGGAAGAACCTACAATTACTCAAAGTACATCTTCAACTGCTTATGTGATCACATCAAAGTACTGAAGGCTGACAAGATGTATATGTTTCCAATGTTTTTGCAACTACTCATCAATGTTGATCTTCCTGGAACTACTGTGGATGGTGATGTGTTTGTTCAAGCACACCTAGGTAGATCCGTACTGAATAAAATATCTGGGAAATATGAAGGAGGAGACATGCCCATGTTTGATCATGTGATAGATGTTCATGCAAACATTCCTCAAGAGCTTGTGTGGGAAGATCAACAGGAGGGTTCACCAACCAACTCTATCCAATCTACTCACTCACCAGATCTATCACCCATACACCATCAACCTCAACCATCCCTACCACATTCACCTGCTAGCCAAAACACAGAACCTATCTCTCCAATTCACCCTCTATCACCAAATCAGCTTCAAATACAACTTTTTCAACAGCCTCCAAATCCAGAAAATTCATCCACTGAGAGCATTTACACTGGGGAGACAGAGTTAGCCTCACAAGCAAGTACAGTTCAACTGTCTTTAACCAAATCTAAATCCCCTGTTCTCTCAAATGAAACTAAACCAGTCTCTCTGGTCACTGACCATCAACAACAACAATTGTAACTCCAGGATGATCAAACTTGAATCAAATCATGAAGAATTAGATCAAAATATGATAATCACAATCAAAACCCCTTTGATCTTCAATGAGATTGCAAAATGTGTGTTTACAAAAAATCCCTCAATCTATTGGTCATGCAACCATTAACCAAAACCTAATGACAATTAACCTATTTATAGTCTAGACTAAGATTTACTAATTGCACTTAACCCCCTAGACTTAGGCTAATTAATACAAAATTACATATTAAGCATAAAAATGACTAAAAACAAGATAAAATATATTTTGTTCACACAAAATATATTTATTACAATAAAACTCCTAGTCATTTAAATCTTCAACATCTTGTCTCGGTTCCTCGTCTCGAGCGTGTCGGGTTTGACTTTTGTTGACTTTGACCGTGACGTTGACTTTTGTTGACTTTCATTGTGTTGATAATATAGACTATCTTTTCCAGCTCCAACAATACTCTCCCTTAGTCTATCATTATCAACGTCTTCATACGAATTCAGCCCCGAGAAATCAACTGTAGAAAGATCTTCAAATTAAAGCTTTTTGAATTTGATGAGAAAAGTTATTCATCTCATAAGCTCCCCCTATTTATATGCTCCCCCTTTTTGAGTGCATCCTTTGTGAGGATATTGGAACAACTTTCCCAAATCTCGAATCTCGAGTGCTTCAGAAGATGTAGGAGGAGGATCTGCAAACTTGAGGAACAGGTTCTCTGATCAGGTACACTGCTCAACTGATGATCGGCCATCACTTACAGCAAAATCTGAAACACATTCTAATTAGATCATTTCATTTTAACAAAATAAACCCGTGTTTATCTGTGTGTGAAAAACAAGCGAATCCGTGTTCGTTTGTACGCAATTTCTGTGAAATTCTTGAAAAATGATAAAATTGTATCAGTATAATATGGAAGACCTAAAAGAAATTTTGAACTAAAAATATATTATATTTTTTATTTTTATTATATACATTTATTATAACATTTTTTTTAATCTATATTTTTTTTATAACCGAGAATTGAATCGATCATGAGATCACATCCTCAAGATATACTTTAGCACAAAGATGAATTTAATCATCGACAAACAATGAGATCACACTGAAAACTGAATCTAATAACAGTCTTTAAATGAATTTTGAAATTGTCAAACAGATCAATAACGATTGCTGGTATGTTTGTCCACTTAAACTCATGCCCTATCTTTTTCAACAAGCAGAAGATGATTCGTTAAGGTTCGATTAAATGCTTTAGAATGCTAGGACCCACAATCATTTGGCAAAAACCCTCACCCAACCTCAGGATTTCTTGAATTTTGTAACGATCTTTACAGAGCAAGGCTTGTACATTATGTGCAAGTGATTATCGCCAGAATATTGCATTCTGTGATGAATTCATCATTTAGATAATTTGACACTACTTAGACCAAAATGGTGAGAGCTCCAGGTCTATACTCACGTATAACAAAGGAGATGACCATTTAATCATGTGCCGATGAGAGCTTCAGGTCAGTACTATCGTACAGCAGAGGAGATCATCACTCCAGGTCAGTACTTCTGTACAGCAGAGGAGATTAGCACAAATACAAGACACATAAATACACCAGACATGACTCAAAGCTATGACATATATGATTTGTATCATGGTGGGTGAAAGATCAATTCTCAATCCAATTTTTGTCGGGACTCAGTTTTTGTGCAGGCCAAAATGATTGCGTAAATCCAGACATCCTTAAGCATGATGTTTTAATTTAAATCATTATGCTGTTGTCTACTTTATTCTTCAGGCTGAGTCTACCAAGCATATCATTAAAGAATCTGTTTGTTTTTCTATTATTTGCAATTAAAAATAAGATGTAAATCAGATAACAGCATCAGTTACTATCATTTCTCATTTTGAAAACGCAAGTCATGCAAAAACAAGCATTGCAAGAAGATATACAATCATTTGTCAATCATCTCAAATCAAGTTCTCAGTTCTCTTTTCATTTTTATTTACATATACTCTCCCCCTAAATTTTTATTTTTGCAAACTTTTTTATTTTATATTTATATTTATTTTTTATTTTTTTTATTTTTTTATTATTATTTTATTTATTTTTTATTTTTTTTATTTTATTTTTTTTAATTTTTTTAAACTGTACAAAAATAAAAATTTATCAAAGAAGGTCTTCCAAACTACACTGATATGAAGATAAGAAATGAATTCTCAAGAAATATGCAGTGATTGTGAAGTGAGAACGGTGATTGTGCATATAAATATCCAGATTGTGGATAAAATACCATGACCTTAACCTGTTTGTTCTGCCTCAAATTTGAATCAAGAACAATCTCTGTCAGTAAACCGGATTACTAACAGTCCTCCTGAATTGTTCCTGCACTCATTAATAAATTAGTTAGAAAGGGAAACCCAGGGCATCGTAGTCCTGGAAGTTCCTTTTTCATCAAGATAAGTTACAAGCTTCTGCACACAACCGTTTAAACAATCGGGGATTGTTGTATCCTTCTTTTTAATTTGCCAAATTTGCTTCGGTTCAATTAACTTGGATTTGAATGAATTAAATTTGGAAATCATTTTCTGTTTAAGATCGGAAGGAAAAGAATTTGGTTTGAAACCTTTGGTCATTTTAATCTTTGAATCATGTGAAACCGGCTTCACATGAAAAGGTTTGGATGGAGGGTTTTTCATCCAACCATTCAAAGATGTGTGCTTTTTACCTCTTGATCCAGAGAAGCAACCCGTGTTGCCTTTACCGTCTGGAACATTCTTTTTATACTTACATTCGGAGAAGCAATTTGTTTTGCCTTTACCATTTGTAGCAAGCCTTTGAGGACATTTCTTTACCACATGCCCTTCTTTTCCACACTCAAAACAAGCCTTGAAAAGCTTTTGATTCTTTGTAGTCCCGTGTTGTGGAGGTGGTGATGAGGATTGCTTGGAGCTTGTAGCAGATTCTTGCTTGTTCTGTAGTTTCTTGTGCTGAGCAGTGAATGAAATCTTTTCTGATTTACTGGGATGCTTTGCAATTGGAGAAGAGATCCGTATTGGTCTTGATTCAGCTTTTGGAAGCTTTTGTGACTTGACAATGTCAGGAGATATCTTGATCTGTGAGGAACCAACACGCTCCTCTGTGATTGATTCATCATCTGAGCTTATCCAGTCTTGTATACACAGATCATTCTCCAACGGATCTTGATTGACATCTCCTATCGTGTTGGCTTCGCTTGTAGGATTTTCATTGCCTGATGATTCAACAACAGTTCCTTCTTTGACAAACCTGACGGGAACAAACGAAGGAATGTTACCTGATTTGAATTTGTTGAAGAAAGTTGGAGAAGAAACTGATATTGGTGTTTGAGCATCAGAAGTGGAATCGTCATTAATCTTCTTATCAGACCCTTGCTTGAGGAATCCCAAACCTACAGGAGAATCCTGCACATCTCTAACCTCTTTAAGATTAACAGTCCTTAGACCTGCATTTAAACGATTAGTTTCTGCAGCTTCAATCAAATCATTTGTTGAACGAGGTCTGGGAATTGGTGAATAACATAAAGTAGAAGGAGGTGGAACTGAATTAAATACAGTTTCACCATCAGATTTATATCCAATCCCATGTTTTACCCGCACCCCTTGTTGTTTAGCAATAAGCTCATCCTTTTTCATGTGTGAAAGGGTCCATTTATCAAGCTTTGTTTGAAGCTGAGTTGTTTCAAATTGAGCTAAAACAGCCCTTTTTTTCAAAATATTAATTTCAACGTTACGCTCCAAAATGGTTCTTCTTAAAAGATCATTTTCAGCCAATGCTTCATTAAGTTTCCTTGAAAAAGCAATTTCATTTTTCTTTAATTCCTGATTTATTATTTTTAATTCCTTTTCATTTTCCAGTAACAATCTGTTGGCCTTATAAATCCCAAATAATCTGATTTTGCAAGATGAAGAACACATATCCTGAACAGTCTCATAGGGAAGACCCATGATAATTCGTTCCGCAGCTAAGCTCTTTTCATAGTTGCAAACCCTTGTGATTTCTTGTTGTTCCTCTTCTTTGACCTTCAGCATCTCGTCAGCCTCAGATTCTTTCTTTCTTTTATCAGCTTTTCCAACCTTATTATCATCAGTTCTCACAGACTCCGGTTTAGTGTCATTGTCGACTCTCAGAGATTCATAGTTCTCTTCAACAGTTTCTCCGAATTCAAAATTCACATCCGAATCAGTTCTCATTAACTTCAAGTTTTCAATTATCTCTTCTTTGTAATTAAGTATGCTTGTTACAGAAGAAACAAGATCAGTATTAAGGTTGTTGGTTTGATGTGGGAATACGGCTTGCTGAAATTCTTTTCTTTGAATATCCAGCTCGAGAGATTTTAGTCTGTTGATCATATCCATAAGTTTTGTGTCGACATAACCTCTTTCTTGCTTCAGCATTTTAACTTGATAATTCCATGTAGATGGAAGCGAGTCAAGAAGCTTTTGAATCTGTTCATGATTACTGAGATCTGGAACATGCTTCTTTAGATTATTTGCCACCTTTAAGAATCTATCAATCAAATCTGTCAATTTTTCTTTCTTCATTGCTGCAAAAGAGTCAAACCGGCTTTGTGCCATTGTGAGATTATCTGATGTAAAGTCTTCTGAAGATGACATTTAGTGTTAAAAATTCTGAAGATGTAAAGTCTTCTGAAGATGACATTATAGTTCCGTCGAAATTATAGTTTCGCAGAGCTAGTTTCGCTGTGAACTCTAGTTTCGCTGAGCTGACAGTAGTTTCGCTGGCAATTTCGTCAGCAGTTTCGCTAACCAAATGCTTGAGACTGCTTAGTTTCGCCGACAATTTCGCACAAAACAAGCTTGAACTTTCGTTCAATGATACTTTCGGCAGCAATTTCGCTTGTAAATCAACCACAATCACTGTTGAACTTTCGTTCAATGAAACTAGTTTCGCAGGACAGCAGAAGACAACTTTAATGAGGATAACCGATGTAGTTTCGCTGGAAGAACTTGTAGTTTCGCTGGATGAACTGGTAATTTCGCTGAACGAAGCTGAAAAACTTTTTCAACACGAAATCAATCTGAAAACGCCCAAATCTCAATGGATTTGATACCTGATGATTAACATAGCTTTCCCAACCAATAACAAGCAAACTTCAATCAATTTCCATGTCAATAACACTCAAATTTGATCTAAAATTGATGAAAACATGATATTGAACAAAAATCACCAAAACCTCAACTTCTCTCTCTAAAAATCTTCAAATCTTCAGTGAATTTGATCCAAAATGGCTCTGATACCAAATTGTAACTCCAGGATGATCAAACTTGAATCAAATCATGAAGAATTAGATCAAAATATGATAATCACAATCAAAACCCCTTTGATCTTCAATGAGATTGCAAAATGCGTGTTTACAAAAAATCCCTCAATCTATTGGTCATGCAACCATTAACCAAAACCTAATGACAATTAACCTATTTATAGTCTAGACTAAGATTTACTAATTGCACTTAACCCCCTAGACTTAGGCTAATTAATACAAAATTACATATTAAGCATAAAAATGACTAAAAACAAGATAAAATATATTTTGTTCACACAAAATATATTTATTACAATAAAACTCCTAGTCATTTAAATCTTCAACGTCTTGTCTCGGTTCCTTGTCATGAGCGTGTCGGGTTTGACTTTTGTTGACTTTGACCGTGACGTTGACTTTTGTTGACTTTCATTGTGTTGATAATATAGACTATCTTTTCCAGCTCCAACAACAACAACCACATCAAGAACTGGCAGATCAAGCCATTGAGGCCAGTTCAAGCTCAGCAAGCGTAGCTCCTGAAGAAGTAAATGATGATGAGATTGTTGCTCAACATCAGGAAGAAGAAGAAGAGGCAAACTATGTTGATGTAATTGCCTACAATGAAGATGATCTAAGTGATAATGATATCCCTATCAGCAAGAGTTATCTGGTTACTGAATACAACAAGCTTGTTCTGAAGTCTAACAATAGAAAGCAAAGAATTCAAGAATTGAAGGGAATGATAAAAGTAAAAGATGATAAGCTGATGAAGCAAGAATCAAGTCTGAAAAGATTGAGGGAGAACATACAAGAAAACAATAAAGTGATTGATGCATTGCATGAGCTGGTTAAAGAACTTAAAGACTCAGCAAAGAATGAGAATAATGAAAATAAGAAGCTAAGGCTGAAGGCTGATCAAATAAATTACTCTCTCTATGATCAATCAGCTTTGTTGAGAAGAAAAGAAGAAGAGATTGATCAGCTAAAGATGAAGATATGTGCTCTTGAATCAGATCAACTAAAGAAACCTGCTGAAACTTCAAAGCAACTTATTCAATACTCAAGGAAAAGGAAGTATTTGGGTTCAACAAATATACAAACGATAAATATTGAAGAGACACCCAAGAAGTCAAGGCATACATCTTCAGAACACACTCCTTCAATGGATGTGTCACCATTAAAGCAAGTAACTCATGATGAAGATGAAGCTGAGAGTGATGCTGAATGGAAAGAGCTGATTGAAGATGAAATTAACAAAGATCAAGAAGAATCAAAGGCTGATGTTCTACTTACACAAAAGACATTATGGAAGAGAGGCCCGAGTCATTTGTGTTTATGACCCTGCTCAATCATGGGTACCCATTTGACATGGTTGAAAGAATGAACTTGACTGAGATGAAAGATATGCTGAAAGAGTTTGAGCTTGCTAGATTCATAATTCCAAATTGTGACTATGAAGCATTCACCACTTTTCAAGCCATTCAGAAAATCAAGAAAGATCTAGGTCACTATGATACAACAAATTTGAGCAAGTACAATATGGTATGTTGGCTACAGGGTCATAACTATAAGGGTCATGAGCTTAAAGGAAAAAGTGTTGTTGAGCTGAGAAGAATGATGGAACATGTAATGTGTGTTGAACTTGATACTGGAGTCAGATTCAGAACTAAAGCTCCACACCCATCCTATGAGCAACAAAGCAAACTTCCTGCTGATCCTATAACTGTTGAATCTAAAGATCAGCACAAAGGAAAAGAAAAACTGATCAGAGAACCAAGAACAGTCATTCCTGGCTGTGAATCCAAGGATCGCAAACAGGAATTATCAGTGTCGGTTGATGGCAAGTCAACGTTTGCAAAATCAATGTTGATTTGGTTTTATTTGTTGAAATAACTTTAAATATCAATAAATGTTCAAGAACACACGTAACAAAACACAATTAATGATTAATAAGTATTTCATTAGAACATATTAATGATTACAAATATAATGAATGAATGATATCAAAGTATATTATGATGTGACGGCTGCTAGGGTTTAATTGAGAGACTTTGAAGTGATTGTCGTATTGCTATTGCTGTTGTCGATCAATCAATCGTCTAAAACAATCGTCTTTGAATTGAAACCTAGGATCCATATATATAGACAATGATGTTTCAGTTATAGGAAACACCGGATCTCTTGGGATTTTATTTGTTTTAGTTAAGGAATCATCAGATTTCTCGGGATTCGCATAACTGCCTTGTTGACTTGTTGAATCGTAACACTTGTATTATACAAGTGTTTGGACTCCGCAGGAATATTGTCTTCCGTAGATGATTTGTTCTTCCGTAAAAGTCTTGTTCTTCCGAAGCAATCTTGTTCTTCCGAAGCAATCTTGTTCTTCCGAAGCAATCTTGTTCTTCACTTCTGGTTGTTCATCCGCAGAGGATCTTCGGATGTATAGTTACTTGTAAGAAATATATCTACGGAAGAACAAAATGTTCATCCGTAGATGTTTCTCACACTTGGTCAATTTCATAAATTGACCAAGTATAATGTTAGTACCTGCAACCATACATAAATCAACACACACATAAATGGGTTAACCTATATATTTAATGCATACACATAATGAATTACAAACATTCATTACAGATATTAATTCAAGTACTAAGCCTATACATAATGAACTAGATCTACTGAACCTAGACCTAACAATACTCCCCCTTAGGCTTAGATACTTGCAATCAGTTCTTTAACACTGAAAGTTCCTTGACTCTGACAATGATTTTATTGTTGAAGTAAGACACAACAGTCTTCTGATCATCATACTTGTAGTTGATCTTCATCTTGCTGAACTTCTTCAGAGTCTCAAAGCTTATCCCCAGAACATCTTCCTCCGTAGTGAGTGTGTCTAACACATTGTTGTTATTCACCACTTCTAGCTCATCTTGCTCTGAAATTCTGAGTTCTGTTACTTCATCAAAAGTTGTTCTCTTTAGCAGTCCAGCATTGAATCTTCTTCTTTTGTAGGCTTTGGCATGTAATTTGTCAATCACTTGGATCACATGGACATGCAGGAACAAATCATTTTGAGCTTTTTCATCAGCCAGCTTGGGAAAGAATTTGTCAATGAGATACGAGGTGTAGCTGGGGTGGAGTAATTTGATTTCCACAGGATCAAAAATCATGATCCTGTCAGCTTTCTTGTTTTCAGCATTTCTTAGCATGACCAACTCCTTTGTCTTCTCAACATAACCCAATTCAGTGATAGGGTATGTGAATTGAGTCTCTTCAATGCATTTGATTGCTGCTTTATTTCTACTTTTGTAGCCAACCCTCTTCAAGAATTCATCATCTACATATTCTGAGGCATTGGACTTGTATCTTTTGAGTCCTTTGATTCTCTTCTGATGCTATACATCTTCTTTTTTAGCTTCTATAAGTACATCATCTTTAAATTTAGTCTTGAGCTTTCCCACCAGAGTTGAGAAGTCTCTTCCTCTAGGGTGAATTGGAAAATTGCAGATGATCAGGCTTTGAAGATCTTTGATGTCATTCTCTGGCAGACTCACCACTGAAAATAAATCATGGAAGTATTCAACTCTTCCAGATGTTCTTTTAATACTAGCACAATCCCAGTCTGGATCATATTTCCAGGCCATGATCCTGTTCTCTTCCACAGAACTAGGAGTTGTGAGGTGGTCTATTAGTTGTATCAGAGTGGATTTCTCTTAAGTTATCTCCCTCACTGTAGTCCCAAGTGGCCATACTTTTCCCGGTATTACTTCTCTTGGCTCTCTGATCAATTTGTCCTTCCCTTTTTGTTGATCTTTAGATTCAACAGTTATAGGTTCAGCAGGAAGTTTGCTTTGTTGCTCATAGGATGGATGTGGAGCTTTAGTTCTGAATTTTACACCAGTATCCAGCTCAACTTTCATCACATGCTCCATCATCCTTCTAAGTTCTCTTACTGACCTTCCCTTAAGCTCATGTGGTTTGTAGTTATGGCCTTGTAACCAGCAAGTCATGTTGTATTTGCTCAACTTAGTTGTGTCACAATGTCCCAACTCCTTCTTTGTCTTCTGGATGGATTGAAAGGTGCTGAAAGCTTCGTAGTCACAATTTGGAATCATAAAGCATGCAAGCTCAAATTCTTTTCGACAGATTCTTCATCTCAGTCATGTTTAGCCTTTCCACCATGTCATAAGGGAAACCATGATTTATGAGTGTCATGAACATGGTCGATTCAGGTATCTCTTCTAATATGTCTTTTGTAGTCAGAAGATCATCAGCCTTTGAGACTTCCTTATCTGGTGGAGAGTCTTCATTGATCAGCTATTTCCACTCTTCATCACTATCATCATCCTGATGAGAGGTAGACTTCACAGTAGATAAATCTACTGAACGTGTGTGTTCAGGAGATATGAGCTTTTGTTTCTTGGAAGAACTTTCATCAATTGTCTTCTTCTTCTCTGCAGTACCAAGATACTTTCTCTTCCTTGAGTACATAATTAGCTCTTTCGATGCCTCAGTAGATTGTTTTGTTTGAACAGTTGAAACATTAGCATTAGATTCTAATGTACAGATCTTCATTTTGAGCTGCTCAATCTCTTCTTCTTTTCTTTTTATCACATTTGACTGAGTAGACATAGTGTTATTTGCTTGTTCAAGCTTCATCATCATCCTTTCTTTTTCTTCCTTTTTCAGTTGCTGCTGACTCTTGAAGCTCAGACTCCTTATCGAGTAAAGCATCAATGACTTCCTTGTCGCATTGAGCATCTTCTCTCAGCCTTTTTGTTCTAGCTTGTTGTTTCATCAACTCTTCATCCTTTTCTCTTATCACTCCTTTCAGCTCCTGTATTCTTTGCTTTCTTTTGTTTGATTTCAGCACTAGCTTGTTATACTCAGCAACCAGATAACTCTTGCTGATAGGGATATCATTATCACTTAGATCATCTTCATTGTACGCAATTATATCAACATAGTCTGCTTCTTCTTCTTCCTGATGTTGAGCATCAATCTCATCATTTTTAACTTCTTCCGGGTCTACACTTGCTGAGCTTGAACTGGGCTCAATGGCTTGATTTACAAGTTCTTGATGAGGTTGTTGTTGTTGTTGATGCTCAGTCACTGGAGATACTTGTTCAGTTTCATTTGAGAGTACAGGGGATTCAGTTTTGGATAATGACAGTTTAATTGTACTTGCTTGTGAGACTAACTCTGTCTCCCCAGTGTAAATACTCTCAGTGGCTGAATTTTCTGGATTTAGAGGTTGTTGATAAAGTTGCATTTGAAGCTGATTTGGTGATTGGGGTTGGATGGGAGAGATTGGTTCTGTATTTTGGCTGGCTGGAGATTGTGGTTGGGGTGTTTGTTGTTGATTTGGTGATTGATGGTGGATAAGTGGTATTGGTTCTGTATTTTGGCTGGCTGTAGATTGCTGATGTATGGGTGATGTATCTGGTGAGTGAGTGTCTTGAACAGAGTTGGTTAGAGAGTTCTCTTGTTCATCTTCCCACACAAGCACTTGAGGAATATTTGAAGTAGCATCAACCACATGTGCAAACATGTCCATGTCACCTCCCTCATATTTCCCAGAAATTTTGTTCAGAACAGATCTGCCAAGGTGTGCTTGAATAAACACACCACCATCCACAGAAGTTCCAGGCAAATCCGCATTAATGATTAGTTGAAGAAACCTTGGAAACCTATACATCTTATCAACCTTCTGCACTTTAATGTGATCACATAGACAGTTGAAGATGTACTTTGAGTAATTGTAGGTTCTTCCCTCAAAAATACCAATGATGCCAGAGGAGATATGTCTTGAAAATCTATCAAGCCTAGATTTTCTGTTTGAAATGCACTTCAGATAGGTGTGACAGAGAAACCTGTATGGCTTACAGAGTCTTTCTTTCTTGATTTCTCCCTTTTTAAAATCACCATCATACCCCATCATGAGAAAAACTTTCTCTATGTATTCGTTTTCGAACACATCAGGGTGTCCGGCTTCAACATCTCCCAACTCAAGAACCCTTCTTATTGTTTGCTCATCAATTCTCAGCCTTCAATTTTTAACATCAGTAACAATACCTTCACCATCTTCTTCTACATATGCAGAGTTCCAGAAATCGATGACATGTGATCGATAAATCACAGGCTCTGCTGATAGGGCATAGAACAGCCTCGATCTTCTTAGATATCTGATAATTTCTTGACACCCTTATGAGACAAGATCATCAGGGTTTAAGAAGGCACACACATTGTGTTCTCTCGCAAATCGATTATCCATCTGTTCATAAGAAAAAGACTTCGTTAAAATCACATTATTGATATGAGAATACGAACAGATGTGAGATAAAACAAGAATCAAATGGTTCATTCTTGAATATTACAGCATGTTTTACCTTAATAACAGCGGATTGAGAACACATATATATGTTTGTTTAGTGTTTTGATTTGGTGAAATTTGAATGCTGAGGAAGTGGGAAAAAGTTTGTTGAGAGTCAGTTTTTCTAGGTCTGAAAAGTGAGCTGAAAAAGCGAATAATGAATTTGATAAGTCACCCCACATCATTTATACTCTCAGACACATTAATTTCTCTCATTTATTAAGTGGGACCCTCAATGTCTTCTTCCGCAGAACATCTACGGATCAACAAAATCTGCTAATGATGTGTAACTTACATTTTCACAGATTACCAAACTGTAAAATTAAATTACATTTGTTGATCTTTATTCATCTGTAGTTTACCAATCTACGGATAAACATTTAAGATTTTCACATTATAGCTTCTGCTGATGCTTAAAATAGCACAATGTAGAGAGATATTGTTGTATGTATGGTCCAAGTCCATTGGTTAGAACCATTTATTGCTTTAGGACCTTGTTGGCTTTGTATACATGGCAATCTATCACAAGAAAGTTTAAAAAAAAATTTACTAAAATTTTCATGTATCCAGAAGCTAAGATGATGCTCAGATTCCAATTCCTTCAAATTGATAATGAGATAGACATTGCTTCTGATTGAGAAACTTAACTTCATGTATTCTACTCCCCCTAAATTTGTGATTAATGGTGAAATTAAGCATTTATCATAAATTTCTTTAAGAGAAATAACATGATGTTTAACTGTATGATAATGATCAGATATATATACACATATGATGGGATCATAGTATAATACTAAGCCTCTTCCTGATGAGTTATTTTATTGATTTGATACCTGAACAAGTTCTGATTGCAAGTATATTGTCCACATAAATCCATACAAGAGCTCATGTATCAACTAGGCATGCTGATTATCATGTTTTCATATTGATTTGGAAATAACTGTTATGGGCTTCACATTCAATTCACAAAGATTTTGTCCTCCCTTTGCAAGTCAAATCATCACTTCTTCACACTTAAGAACTATGTACTTTAAGTTATAAGATCTATCTTGAGATGCATTTGGTATCTCATTGATGCAATGCTGTAAAAGTTCAAGATAATATACAATTGATCACATAGGATTCTTTTGAGAGCTTAGATATGATCATCATCAGGTCACCAGGTCTTTACTCACGTAAAACAGAGGTGCCTTTAACCCAGGTCTTTGTTTACACAAAACAGAGGCATGATGAGGATCATGATGTTTTCACCTTTTGTAACTGATATTCAGTATGGTGATCATACACCCAGGTCTTTGTTCACACAAAACATAGGGAGTATGATTTGCAAAGATAGATATTATAAAGTGTTTTACATAGTGTGTTTAGATGAGAGATTTGGTCACATTAGAATAAGACTCACTTTGTATTCTCAAAATGAAGTTTCCCACAAACAATCATGTAAGCATTATGTTTGGCATGCACTCAGTTTAGTTTCCACTCAAGATGAATCTACTCACATATCAAGAAACTTGCTGAGATTTATTGTTATTTATGTATTCAGGAATAAGCAAAGCTATACTGTACTATCATTTCCCAGACATATGTCATTCTTAAGCATCATTACACACAGTATTTTGTTTGTTTAAACTCGATTAATCTAAGTTAATCATACCCAGAGACTCAACCAGAAAGTTAAATCTGACTGAATCAAAGGCTTTAGTGAATAAATCAGCAAGCTGATTTGATGTATCCACTTTGACTAACTTAATCAAACCCTTTTCTGAGCAATCTCTCAGAAAATGATATCTTATTTCAATATGTTTTGTTTTACTATGTTGCACAGGATTAGCAGTGATAAACATAGCAGCAGAATTGTCTATATAAATTGAAGTTTGAAGAAAGTGGTAACCATAGTCAAGCAATTGGTTTTGCAACCAAAGAACTTGAGAGCAACCAGCTGAACCAGCGATGTACTCAGCCTCAGCTGTGGATACAGAAACATTGGTTTGTTTCTTGCACTGCCATGATACTAGACTTGGTCCAATGAATTGGCATCCACCGATTGTTGATTTTTTGTTACTATTACATCCACCATAGTCATTGTCTGAGTATGAGTAGAGTGTAAAGTCTCCATCCTTTGGATACCAAAGACCAAGTCCTGGTTTTCCTTTGAGGTCTCTGAAAATTCTTTTTACAGCATTGAGATGAGACTCCTTGGGATCAGATTGGTACCTAGCACATACACACACAACAAACATAATATCAGGTCTACTGGCAGTTAAATACATAAGTGAACCTATCATTGATCTATATAATTTTTGATCAATAGATTTTCCAGAAGGATCATGAGCAATCTTATCAATTGTTGATGCTGGTGTTTTGCATGAGGATACTTCAGCAAGATTGTATTTCTTTAGAATTTGATGTATGTATTTTTCTTGGTTGATGAATATCCCATCTGATTTTTGATGAACTTGAAGGCCAAGAAAGAAGGTTAATTCACCCATTGAGCTCATCTGAAATTCAGATTTCATCAGCTCTTCAAAATTCACACACAATCTCTTATTAGTTGAACCAAATATAATGTCATCAACATATATTTGAACTAATAAGAGATCTTGATGTTCTTGTTTGAGAAAGAGTGTCTGATTAATAGTTTCTCTTTTGTAGCCATGCTTGAGCAAGAAAGATGATAGTGTTTCATACCATTTTCTTGGTGCTTGATGAAGACCATACAAGGCTTAATCTAGTTTGTATACCCTATGGGGATAATGAGGATCTTCAAAACCAGGGGGTTGTGACACATAAACTTCCTCATCAATCTTCCCATATAAGAATGCACACTTGACATCCATCTGATACACAGTAAACTTCTTATATGATGCATAAGCCAGAAACACTCTTATGGCCTCAATTCTTGCAACTGGTGCAAAAACTTCATCATAGTCTATTCCTTCTTCTTGAGTGTATCCTTGTGCAATCAACCTTGCTTTGTTTCTTACAATAATCCCTTTATCATCCAGTTTGTTTTTGTATAGCCATCTTGTTCCAATAGGATGTAGACCTTTAGGCAAATCAACAAGAGACCACACTTTTTGCTTTCTGAACTGTTGAAGCTCTTATTGCATAGCTTCAATCCAGCTATTGTCTTTTAAAGCAGTAGTGATGTTTGGAGGCACCACTTGAGAAAGAAAACAACTGAAGAGACAAAGGTTGGTTGTACCACTTTGGCTCCTTATAGTTCTCTTTTCAGGATTTCCAATGATGTTGTCGATTGGATGAGTCTTATGGATTCTCATTGAAGGAGTTGATTCAACTGGTATAGATGATTTCAGGTTAGTCATTTCCATTGCCTCACACTAATTCAGCTCAGGTTGAGAATATAAGAAATAGTCAAAATGTTCAACATGAGTTGAATGATCATGAGAGTCTCTTGTATGGGCTGCAGGAGTATCTCCAGTTTTGTTTTGCTCTTCCCTAGGAACTTCTCCGGAAGCATTTTGCTCTTCCGTAGGAACATCTTTGGAAGCATTTTGCTCTTCCGTAGGAACTTCGGAAGCATTTTGATTATCCGTATGAACTTCTTCGGAAGCATTTTGCTCTTTCGTAGGAACTTCTCTGGATGATAAGTGAGGACATGAATCATTTCCAATGTTTATTGTATTCACTTGAGAACCTGGTTCTATTGAAGGCACAACATTCACATCTTCGAATGCAGCATGTTCATTTCCAAATGTAGTATCTGCTGCTACTAAAGTGTTTTCATCCGAGGATGGGGGTATCCTTGGAGGATCAGCATATAAGGTTACTTCAGTCATAAGAGGTGGAACAAATGGATAACATACTTCATCCGATCCTGCATTGTTCAAATGATCATAGTTAAATGATTTATATAAAGCATCTATGTCAAACAACCATGATGAACCTTTAACTGACTTTGTAAATACAGTTTCATCAAAAGATACATTAGGAGTCTCTTCCACAATGTTATGTTGTGGAATATAAACTCTATATGCTTCCGATGTTGAAGAGTATCCAACAAAGAAACCATCATATGCTTTTTCTGAAAATTTTCCCAATGACTCTTTAATGTTAAAAACAGTTACATGACATCCAAAGACTTTCAGATATCCAATGTATGGTTTTCTTTTAAATAGGAGTTCATAAGGAGTTTTGTTATGTTCTATGACAATTAATGTTCTGTTTTGAACATTACATGCAGTATTCACAGCCTCAGCCCAAAAAGTGATAGGTAATTGTGAATCAGCTAGCATTGTTCTGGCTGCTTCAATGAGAGTTCTGTTTCTTCTTTCAGCAACTCCATTTTGTTGTGGAGTTCTTGGTGCACTGAATTGTCTTGCAATACCTTTGCTCCTGCAAAAGGGATCCAGTTCAAAATTGACAAATTCAGTACCATTGTCACTCCTAAAAATTTTAATTTTTGTATCAAGTTGATTCTCAATCTTGATCACAAAGTCCATTAATGTTTCTGATGTTTTACTTTTTTGTTTTAAGAAAAAGACCCATGTGAATCTTGTGAAATCATCAACTATCACCAGACAATATTGCCTTTTTCCAATGCTCATTACATTGGTAGGACCAAACAGATCCATGTGAAGCAATTTGAGTGGTGTAGTATTAGAATTGCTAGTTTTGGATTTATGTGACACTCTATGTTGTTTTCCTTTGTAACAAGAAGAACAGTGAGTTGAGCAATGAAACTCTTTGTTTGGCAATCCAATGACCAGGTCATTTTTCACCAATTTATTCATGTTCTTCATGTTAGAATGGACAAGCCTTCTATGCCATAATTGAGACAAATCTTCTGATAGTTTAGATATAAGGCATGTTTCATGTTTTGTGAGTGAAGTGTTGTTCATATCCAAAACATAAGTGTTTCCTTTTCTTGCTGCTTTGAGGAGGATCCAATCTTCTGGAACAATAAATCCTGGCTTAAGAATGTAACAGTTAGTATTATCAAACAATGTGGTATAATTTTGATCATAAATTTGAGACACACTAAGTAGATTATACTGTAAATTTTTACAGTAATTTACTTTCTCATATTTGAGCACATCATTTGTTATCATCCCTTCACCAACAATTTTACCTCCCATTTTATCCCCACCAAATGCCACATAAGAAGCATTTTTATGTTTGAAATCATGGAGAAGAGAACAGTTTCCTGTCATATGCCTGGAACAACCACTGTCAACATACCACTTGTTGTCAGCTCTCCAATATTGTTCCTGCATTCAGAAAAAAATCAGTTACAAGTGACAACCCAAGTCTTAGTGATCTTGGGTTTGTCAACAGAGTCTAAAATATTTACTCCTTCATGAATAAGTTTTGAAGTTTCAATTTTAGATTTGGTTGATTCATTCTGATTTGTTTTAGATGAGGATGATTCTGCTGAATGGGATGTTGATGAAGTAGGTTCATGTTTCTCAATTTCTGCTTGATTCAAATTAACTTCATTTGTTTGAGTCTTTTGTTTTGATAATAAAACTTTAAATGTCTCACTATATTTCGTTTTTGAAAGAGGTATTTGAATTCCCTTTTTAAATTTATCAAAAAATGAATCATCATCCTCTGATTCCTTATCAGTCAAATCTACCCTTTTGTGGGGTGTTTTTGACTGCTGACCAGTTGTTCTTTTCTTCAATGGATGAGCACTTGATGATATTTTGTCCTTTGATTTTGACTTTGATTTCAGATCAGGCTTCTTCAATTTTGAATCTTTTTCACAGTCAGGATCCGTTTCAGACTTATCTAACTCTTTCTTTTTTGTGTCTTTTGTTTTGTTCTTTTTGTTGAAATAACATTCCTGAGTGGAATGATTATTTTTGTTGCAGATGCCACAATGTTTGTTGAAGTAACATTCAGCTGTCATGTGATTGTTCATATCGCAAATAGAACAGTAGCTACTGAAGTAACATTCTTCAGTATTGTGATTTCTCATGCACACCATTTGCAATATTTTCCATCTGATTCTTTTTCAGAATCATACTTATGGTTTGCTGACTTTTGATGTTTCTCTTTCTTCTTCAGCTTTGGATGTGCTTCTACTCTTTCAACTTTATGTTTCTGATTGATGTTACCGAATTCCTCTTCCGTAGATCATTTGCTGAAGCTTTCTTTTTCCATTGATGATCTCCTGATAACTTTTTCTTTCCTTTTTCCTTAGATCTCTCTCTTTCCTCGGTGATAGCAGATTCATCGTTCAATTTCTTGGAAGAGTCTTGTTGCTGACTTAGTTCTTGAAGACCTTCATTCAATTGAGCTATTCTCTTGCAAATGGTCTTCAGCATGTTTCTTTGTTTAGGAGGATATGGCAACTTTGTTTCTTCAAGCACTTTTGGAATATGTGTTTTAATATCAACATTCTTACCAGTGGTTATTTGATCAACATCATGTTCATCAGAATCATCTAATTCATCACAATTATCATAATCAAATTCTGAATCATTTTGATTTAAAGATTCTGATTCAGAGGATTCAGTTTCACTCACCTCAGCTTCATCGTTAATTTTGATTTGAGTTGATTCTTTTTCAAACTTGGTGCTAGGCACAAAATGATTTGACAGAGTGTTGGTCATTGTTGTAGGTAAAGATGTGTAATTATCATTTACAGGTGGTGCAACAGCATTATAACCCAAGCCAGACCTTTTCTTTGATTCAATATGAGAATTTAGTAATTTCTCATATTGCTGAGATGATAATTGAAACTTATGAAGTTTCACTTCAGTTGACGCATGATCAGCCATGGATTTTGTTAAGGAAGTGGTTAGATGCTCAACTTGGGCTTTTAGGCTATAGTTTTCATAAACAAATTTTTCTAAATCCTTTTGCAAAGAGTTAATTTTGATTTGATACAATTTATGTTCTCTAACATGGGATTCATTCAAAATCATAGTTTCTTTTACTTTGTCAGCCAATTGTTGAGCATGGACTCTGTAAGGATTCCTTAAGTCTGATGCAACCCAAAACATCCAATGTGTCTCTGCAACATGCACTAAGTACTGAAGTAAAGAATGCTTCGGAAGTTTTACACAATGCACTAGAAAATGCTCTAAGTGTAAAATCTTCCGAAGCCAAGACCAATATCTTCCGAAGCCAAACATGAAGTCTTCCGAAGCCTCAGAGACAAAGTCTTCCAAAGCTTCAACCTATGAAGACAGATTTCTTCCAAAGACTTTTAGTATACATGCTTTATCTGATGTAATGTTCCATAAAGCACCTTTTCCGCTGCATCTCTGTAAAGTCACCAACTTACATGAGTTGGTGAAAAGGTCCATGCTTTTGGTAACTGTACAATGAGGTCTTGAGTCTGTAACTTTCTACTTTATGTACTTTATCCTTTTTGTAATAGATAAGGATGTGAACTATGGCATGTCATAGTCACAAGGTCAAAAGGCAGATATGTCTTTTGATCCTACAATTGATTTTGTTAGTGTCTAGTCAATTGTATCCAGCTGGCTTTCAAAGTATAGCCGGCTGTAGGTTGTAGTATAAGTATTCTAAGTTCTTGTATCTTTCTTTATGCTTTGTAACACTTGTAAAAGAACTTGAGAAAGCAATATACTGCCTCCTTGAAACCCAACTCTCTTGTTCTGTCTCTTTACTTTACTTGTGTTCTTTGTATCACCTTGGTTAATCCAGTTCACTGTTTGATCAAAGTTTAGTTGTTCTCCTCATTGTGTTGTTGTGTTGTAATTTGTTCAAGCCCTTAAACTGTCCTGCAATTGGTATCAGAGCATTCCAGGCTCTTGATATAAGATCTCACCATCTTAAGATCCCTCACACACACAAGAAACTAAACTCTCCAAATGGCATCCATCTCAAAGACTGATATGGAGACTGGAACCATGAACAAATCCCCACTGATCACTCTTGATGATTTTGACACCTGGTGTATGAGAATGGAAGGTTTCATCAGGTCTCTTGATTCAAGAATGTGGGAATCTGTTGAGAATGGACCTTTCATACCCAGCACTCCTTCTGCTGCTGGTGCTGGTATGATTCCAAAAGATGTGGCCAACTACTCTGATGAAGATAGAAAAAGAGTAGAGATCGATAGGAAGGCCATGACTGCTCTTCAGACTGCTCTCCCAAACTCTGTATACATAGGCTTTAAGAAGTGCAAAACAGCTAAACAGCTGTGGGATGCACTGAAGATGATGTATGAAGGCTCCTCTGAAGCCAAGGAGAACAAGAAGGATCTCCTGAAGCAGCAGTTTGAAAACTTCACCTTCAAAGCAGGTGAAACCATGACGCAACAATACTTCAGATATGTTGAGATAGTGGATACCCTAGTGGATGGAGGAGTTCCTCTTGAGAACAGGGACATTGTAAGGAAGTTCATGTCCTCACTTCCTAGGCAATGGACACACTATTGTGTGGTGATCAAGAGGACTGAGAACCTTAAAACTCTTACTTTGACAGAGTTATATGGGATTCTCAATGGATACCAGATGGAGATGAACATGCAAGGTTCATCTGGCAACTCCAACAATCAAATGGGTTCAGCCCTTCATGTGGTTGAAAGGGATAGCATAGAACCCCAACATCATCTCATATGCTACCCTGACAACTCAGAAAAGGGTCCTTTCATCACCTTCCCGGAGACACCCAGGGAGAACTTCACTCAAGGAAGCCCATTCCAAGAGACAAGTTCTTCTCAAGCCTTTGTGTCTATTGATAAAAGCTGTGGGAACTCTCTCTTCACTCTTGAAGACCTGGACTGTATCCATCCAGATGACCTGGAATACATGGAGATAGTTCAGCAGATGGCTCTTCTCACTCACAGAGCCAAGAAGTTTTACAAGAGAATAGGAAGGAGGTTTCCAAGCAATGCAACCAGTGGAAAGTTTGGGCTGGATAAAAGCAAAGTTAAGTGTTACAACTGTAACCTGATGGGCCACTTTGCTAGGGAGTGTAAGGCACCTAAAACAAATGGTAGCCAAACACAAGCTAGACCAAACTACACTGACAAAGCCCCTCAGAATGAGAAGCCAAAGCAACATGCTACTGTTGCTGTTGAAGAGGGAGGCTTTGACTGGAGCTTTCAGGTGGAAGATGCTTCTCCAAACCAAGCACTGATGACAGACCATGATGAAGCCAAGGTATTGGAACATCTCTGTACTCCTAAAGCATTGCTAAAGTAAATAGATACAGGTCCTACAACTTAGAGATGAGATCTGATCTTGAGTCATTAAACATATTAAAATCTGATTTTAGAAAGTCTGAAAATATTTACAAGTTAAAGATAGAGGACTTGGAGAAAACCATTTCAGTACTAAAACATGAGCATACAGATTTTAGAACTCAGATCCAAGATCTCATAACTAAGTTAACTGAGTGCCAGGCTGAGCTTGTGATCAGCAAAGCCAAGGAAGAGAAGAGTGTTCTTGAAGAAGAGACCTTCAAGAACATGATATCCTCATCCCTGCACAACAAAGTGTGCTATCAAAATAGACAGGGACTGGGATCAAATGAGATAGCTCCTCCACACACAATCTTGTCTGTAAGATCTCCTAGGTGTGGAACTTGTGAAGATGAGCTTCCTCTCATAGATCCTATAAGTGAGGAGAATGAAGAAGTGATAGTGAAGAATTCCTCTAAGAAGAGTGAAGAAGAGGATTCTTCCAAGGGCCACTATCCTTCTGAGGAGAAGAAATCTACTGTGATGACCAAGTCCAAAAGAAAGAACTTGATCAGGAAGAGCAAGAGAAAAGCAAAGAAGGCTCAAGAGATCAAGGCTACTTTTGATTCTAAGCAGAAACAAGTTTTTATCTCTGCAGGTTTCAAAGTAGTTAGGACTGAAGACTTCAACCAAGACTCCTCAGCTAAAAGTCCTGGTTCTTGTTTTAATCATCTCAGTGCAAGGAAGAAGACTGAGCTGCTGTGTACCACTGCTGCACAGCCTAGACAATCAAACTCCAAGAACAGTTCACATCCCAAAAGAACTGTCTCAGCATCTACCAAGATGAAGGTGGAGAAGGGATGTGACCAAAGCCGGTCTTGCTCTCAAAAGGAGACTCTTTTGAAGAAGAAGATGTTATGTGTCATGTGTGAAAGTACTTCTCACATTGCTAAGGATTGCCCATACAATCCTAAAAGTACTATCCACATGACCAATACAAAGACTTCAAAGAGTTTCAAGAAGTCTCAAGCTTCGGAAGGAAAGTCTGTTTCCTTCGGAAGCTCCAAATCAAAGAAGAAGGTAAATGGAAAATTACTTCGGAAGTAAAATTGGTCTCGGAAGAAAGGAGTTCTTCCGAAGCACTGAAGTTAGCTGCAGTGACTGTAGAATCTTCCGAAGGTTCAGTCATCAAAACTTGTGAAGTCCCAAAAGCTTCTAAGGTTTTGAAGGTCAAGTCCAAGACTCCAAAGGTGGTGTGGAAGTCTAAGAAAGACCAAATGACTGAAGTTTCTCCATCAACAATAGCTGAAGATCCCCATAGTACAACCATAGGATCTATTACTGTTGCATTACCTTCTATTACACTTAGTGAGCCCAAGACAAGTAAGGCTTGGGTTTCCAAATGTAACTAATCATTTTCTTTGTGCAGGAACATCTCAAGACAAGCAGGAATATCTGGATAATTGACAGTGGCTGTTCCGGGCACATGACAGGCAATAGGTCTCTACTCTATAATTTTGAGAATATTGATGGAGGACCAGTTGCTTTTGGAGGAGATGAAGGTGGTTACATTTCAGGAAGGGGAAAGGTCATAAATGGTAAGCTCAGCATTGAGAAGGAAACTTTGTTAAGGAGCTTGGGTACAATCTTCTGAGTGTATCCCAATTTTGTGATCAGAGTCATAACATGCTCTTTACTGAGCATGAGTGCATTGTTCTCAAGCCTAGAGTGGTCATTCCTCATGAGCATATCCTGCTCAGAGCCCTCAGGAAAGGGAACATGTACAAGATGGATTTGCAAGAAACATCTCCCTCTAGAGAAGTTTCATGCTTTCTATCTCAAGCAAATAGTGATGAGTCTTTCCTATGGCATAAAAGAATGTGCCATGTAAACTTTAAGAACATGAATAAATTAATTAAACATGATCTGGTAACTAGAATGCCAAAGAAAGAGTTTACAAGTGATGATCATTGTGTTGCATGCCTGAAAGGGAAGCAACATAAGGTATCTAACAAGCCTAAGGAAAGGAACTCCATCATTACTCCCCTACACTTGTTACATATGGATCTCTTTGGCCCCACCAGTGTAATGAGTCTAGGAAGGACCTCTTATTGTTTAGTGATCACAGATGATTTTACAAGATTCACTTGGGTTTTCTTTCTTAGAACTAAGGATGAAACCCCTGAGATTCTAAGAATTTCATCTTAAAAGTTGAGAATCAAAGTGATCACAAGGTCAAAACCATAAGATGTGATCAAGGAACTGAATTCAAGAACCAAATCCTTGATACATTTTGTGATGAAAAAGGTATTACAAGACAATATAGTGCTCCTAGGACTCCTCAGCAAAACGAAGTTGCTGAAAGGAGAAACAGGACACTTATTGAAGCTGCAAGAACTATGTTATCTGACTCTAAACTGCCCATCACCTTCTGGGCAGAGGCAGTTAATACTGCTTGCTATGTGCAAAACAGAGTTTTAGTAGTTAAGACACATGGTAAGACTCCTTATGAACTTTGGCACAAGAGGAAACCTTTCATTGGTTTTCTCAGGTCATTTGGATGTCCCTGCACCATCTTGAATACCAAGGATCAAATTGCCAAGTTTACTGAGAAATCAGATGATGGACACTTCATTGGATACTCTTGTCAAGCTAAGGCTTATAGAGTATACAATCTCAGAACTAGAATTATTGAGGAGTCAGCCAATGTGACTTTCAATGAACACACACCCTGTGTGGCTGGTTCTGGTCCTGATTGGTTATTTGATATTGATTTAGTTACCAACTGTTTTAACAAATCTTGTGAGAATGTTTCAGGATCCGCAGAAAATCTAAATACAGGTGATCCTGATCCAAGATTTGAGCTAGGAAGACCCTTAACTCATACATCTTCAGCTCCAGTTGGGACTACTTCATCAAATGAGGTTTCTATCAGCACAACAATGACAAATTCAGCTGATACATCTGGTATGCCTTCAAATTCCAGCTCAGAGGCTGCTCAACCAGATAAAGATACCTCAATTGTAGAAGACAATAATGGTGATGGTGATAGTGATCAGGAATTTCTTGATGCTAATAACCACACATAGATGACAACATCAATAATGTCACACACTCATTGGATCAAGTTAATCTTGATAAGTGTGGTAATGTGGAGGGTGAATCATCTATGCCAGATCTAAATTTCTCAAATTTGGATCTTTCTCAGCAACTTGCTGTGATCCCTCAGCTAAGGATCCACAAGTCTCACCCCACCACAAACATCATTGGAGATGTTGTCACAGGGGTAAGAACAAGAGGACAAACCCATGAAGCAAACGTTTGTCTTCACTCTTGTTTCTTATCTCAGATAGAGCCAAAGAAAGTTGATGAAGCTCTAAAGGATGGAAGTTGGGTTGAAGCTATGCAACAAGAGCTGCTTCAATTCAAAAGGCAGAAAGTTTGGAACCTTTGTCCTCTTCCTCATGGGAAGACTACCATTGGAACCAAATGGGTTTTTAGGAATAAGAAGGATGATAGAGGAATTATCATCAAGAACAAGGCAAGACTAGTTGTTCAAGGATACACACAAGAAGAAGGAATTGACGACACTGATGTCTTTGCTCCTGTAGCAAGATTAGAAGCTGTTAGGATATTCCTGGCATTTGCTGCATCCAAGAACTTCAAGGTCTTTCAACTTGATGTAAAGTGTGCTTTCTTATATGGAGTGATTGATGAAGAGGTTTATGTCAAACAACCACCTGGTTTTGTAGAACCTGATCATCCTGATTATGTCTGCAAGCTTGACAAAGCTCTTTATGGGCTGCATCAGGCACCCAGAAAGTGGTATTAGACACTGTCTGTGTATCTTTGTAAACATGGATACAGGAGAGGTACTATAGATGGAACTCTCTTCATCAAAGGACAGGGAAATGACTTTTTGCTAGTTCAAGTATATGTTGATGACATCATCTTTGGTTCAACTAATCCAAAGCTCTGCAAAGACTTTGAGAAGCTGATGAAAGACAGATTTGAAATGAGTGCAATGGGAGAACTCAATTTCTTTCTGGGAATTCAAGTGAAGCAAGTTGAAGATGGCATCTTCATAAGTCAGTCAAAGTATGTTCAGGACATACTCAAGAGGTTCAACATGACTGATTGTAAGATTGCTAAGACACCCATAGCCAGAAACCACTCCCTTGGACCTGATCTTGAGGGGGAGTGTGTAGATGAACATTTATACAGGGCTATGATTGGGTCTCTTATCTATCTTACAGCTAGCAGGCCTGATATCGTGTTTGCTACATGTATTTGTGCAAGATATCAAGCCAACCCTAAGATGTCTCACTTAATCACTGTCAAAAGGATTCTAAGATACCTCAAAGGTGCTTCAACACTTGGTCTATGGTATCCAAAGAATCCTAACTTCAATCTGTATGCTTATACAGATAGTGATTATGGTGGCTGCAACATGACTACAAAGTCTACATCTGGGGGATGTCAATTCCTTGGTGGAAGGGTTGTCTCATGGCAATGAAAGAATCAATCCTGTGTGTCTGCATCAACTGCTGAGGCTGAATACATTGCTGCTGCAAGCTGCTGTGCTCAAGTGCTTTGGATTCAAAATCAGATGCTGGACTATGGATTTAACTTCAAGGAGACTCCTATCCACATAGACAACAATAGTGCTATCTCTATCACTGAGAACCCTGTGCAGCACTCAAGGACCAAACACATCAACATCAGGTATCATTTAATAAGAGATAACTATGAAAAGGGATTAATTAAACTAGTCAAAGTTCATACAGATGAACAATATGCTGATCTGTTTACAAAAGCTTTTGATGAACAGAGATTTAAATATCTGATATCAGCTATTGGGATGATTAACTTTGAGTAGACTTTTTCTTAAAACTCATTCTAATTATTTCTTCTTAAAATATGTGTGTCCTAAGTTTTCTAGTTCATCACTTTCATAAGCTCATGTTTTCTTTGGATGTAAAATTCTTTTTGAAGGCTTTCCTTAGATTCTTGAAAATTTTCTGATACTTCGGAAGATAAAATTTTATCTTCGGAAGAAAATCATGTCTTTAAAATAAATAACTGTCTAAGAAATTTTACCTTCGGAAGAAGTCTAAATCTATCTTCCGAAGCTTAAATTCTTATCTCAGACACTTATTTGTTTTTAAAGGACTTTTTCCTTCCGAAGCAAAATTAACTCTCGGAAGCTTTGTTGTTTCTTATACAAAGCATCCAAGTGTTTATTTCTCTGCCGAAGCATAAATTTTCAAGACTCTCAGGAAAATCTTCCGAAGCAATTTTAGCTATGGAAGCTTTTTCATTAAAACTTCAGAAGACAATTTACCTTCGGAAGCTTTTCGAATTCCAAGAAAACTACTTTTTGAGGAAAAATAAACTACCTTTTCAGAGGTGGGACCGACTTCCGGATTTCAAAGTTTATCCTCTTTCATTAACTTTGGTTCAAATCCCTTTTCACATAAATACCCAACGGTTCCCCCTCTAATCTTCCTCAACTCCACTATTCCTCAAACCTAATTCTGTAAACCGCCTTTGCTCTCTACCATTCTTCACCCTTAAGCTTCTGAAATGGCTAACCTTAACCGCAGAAACAATCCAGATTTCTCCATGCAACTTCATAGGCAACATAATCAGGTTGCTCTGTTAAGCTCTGAGAAAGATGCAAGTTTCTCAGAGATTTGCCAATTCTTAACTCTATCCAAGTATTTCACCTCCCTGACCATTGATCATACTCTGTATGAGGATCACTTGCTTGAATTCTGAAAGACCTGCCAAGAGCTCATTATGGATGGGTAGAAGGCACTGTCTGCCACAGTGCAAGGGAGGACAATCTTCATCACTCCGACCATCATCAACCATCATTTGCAGCTGGATGATGAGAAGGTGAGTTGTCCTTCCCAAAGGAAGCTGTTAATCATTCCTTTAAGCAGATGGGCTATGAGGGAGGCTTCTCTGTAAAGACCTTCAAGAAAGGGAAGGTCTCATCCCAGTGGAAATACCTGCTCCATGTGGTTATCCACAGCTTATCAAACAAGCATGGAGGGTGGGACCAGATTCCTGAAGATCTCTCCTTTATAGTTCATAGAATGGTTCAGGGGGTCAAGTTCAGGTACTCTCAATTTGTTTATACTAATTTACTTGCAAACTTGGACTCCTTAGAGTATTACATGTTTCCTAGATATGTTCAACACATTCTCAACTGTGAACTGGGCTCACAGTTGAGGGAAACAAGTAATATTCTTAAATTGGGACAGATGAAGCCCGGCATCTTTAAAATTATGAAGAAGCCAACTATAGGCTTCTCAGGGGTAGAAACAGCCCTAGTCCCCAAAATGTTAGAGCTCATTGCTCAAGGTGACAACCTAGCAACACAAGCTAGTGTTGAACCCACACCTCTTTTTTCTTTACCACTAAAAAGACCACAAATAACTCTCACCTACCAAAGAAAATCCAAACGAACCCCTGCTCAGGCTATTGAGTCTGTGCAGGTCCCCATATACTCAACCTTACAAGAGGAAGTGGACACTAGAGCTCCCACTTCCCCTGAGGAGCAAACCACTCCCATTTCTTCACCTATCAGGGCTGAGGTTCCTCATGCTCACCCTGATGAGCTCACAAGCCCAACAGCCTTCAGCCTTCACTCTGAGTCTCAACACTCAAGTGAACAACCTTCAAGGGACAGTTACCATCCCCAGCCTTTAGATCTCAACCAACCAATTCCCAACCTATCTTTCTATACTAATGAAGACTTAGGATTCAGTGAGTACCATGAATCTCTCTACATGACCGTTTAAGGGTTTTAATACAATTACAACACAACAACACAATGAGGAGATTAACTAAACTTTAATCAAACAGTGAACTGGATTAACCAAGGTGATACAAAGAACACAAGTAAAGTAAAGAGACAGAACAAGAGAGTTTGGGTTTCAAGGAGGCAGTATATTGCTTTCTCAAGTTCTTTTACAAGTGTTACAAAGCATAAAGAAAGATACAAGAACTTGAAATACTTATACTACAACCTACAGCCGGCTATACTTTGAAAGCCAGCTGGATACAATTGACTAGACACTAACAAAATCAACTGTAGGATCAAAAGGCATATCTGCCTTTTGACCTTGTGACTATGACATGCCATAGCTCACATCCTTATACATTATAAAAAGGATAAAGTACATAAAGTGGAAAGTTACAGACTCAAGACCTCAATGTACAGTTACCAAAAGCATGGACCTTTTCACCAACTCATGTAAGTTGGTGACTTTACAGAGATGCAGTGGAAAAGGTGCTTTATGGAACAGTACATCAGATAAAGCATGTGTACTAAAAGTCTTCGGAAGAAATCTGTCTTCATAGGTTGAAGCTTCGGAAGACTTTGTCTCTGAGGCTTTGGAAGACTTCATGTTTGGCTTCAGAAGATATTGGTCTTGGCTTCGGAAGATTTTACACTTAGAGTATTTTCTAATGCATTGTGTAAAACTTCTGAAGCATTCTTCACTTCAGTACTTAGTGCATGTTGCAGAGACACTTTGGATGTTTTGGGTTGCATCAGACTTAAGGAATCCTTACAAACTCCCCCTAGGCTGATGCTACCAAAACACTTAGAAGATCTTCAGATGTTGGTAGTCTTCAGTACAATCACGACCATTCCTTTCTTCATTAGATGGTCAGGATCATCAAGACTCTCATAGTATCTTCTCATCTCAAAGAGATCATGCAGAGGTAAGTGTAGGATTTTATGTGCCCAAGACACGTAGAATATTGATGCGGTTAGTACGTAATGATCCAAGTCGGGTTATACCTAATAACAAGCTTTGCATCACCAAGAATTATTTAATTGATGATGGGTTCATACAATTAAATAATTACACCAAATTTAGAAAAAATAGGTTTTCTAAATAATTATCTGCGAGATGAAACAAGTTATAAGGATAATTTGTTGATGGGTTTATTATTATTTTGTTATTTAAAAGGGTTTAAATAACACAAATAACATGTGAGTATACTTTAGTTAAAATGTTTAATTAGAGAAGGTATATGTCACAATTTTAATAAGTCTAGTACATGACTTATTAATGTGTGATATAAGACAAGTTTAGGAGGGAAAACCCTCCCCTTTTGGACCATTTTGGGCGGCCACCTTGTGTGGAAAAGTGAAAAATCTTGTCTTGAAACTTACACTCTTTATGAAAGAGTGTAAGACACACTTCTCATCCATCAATTCATTTTGCATGCTCCAAAATCTCTCTCATCTTCTTCTCTCTTGAACCTCACGGCTGAAACAAGAAGAAGAGAACATTTTGGGTGTTTTTGGTGCTCTCTCCCTAGCAAGAGTGGTGGTTGCTTCAAAGGCTTGGGGTATACAAGCTTGAGGGCTTTTTCTCTTGAAGTCTTGGTCGTTTTTGGTGCATCTAACACCTCCATTCTTGGTCGACATTTCAGCTGCAGAAAGGTAGTTAATCACAGCTTTATATAGCTGTGATTTTATGTGCATTTCGTTATGTTCATAGCTTGTTCATTCACATAAATGATCCTTTTTTGATTTGGGTTTGTTTTCATCTTAAAACATAACTAAGAACATGAATTTTTCAGCTATAAAATCGGTTTTAAAAGCTACATATCCGCTGCGTTTTCTGAAAGTTTAAATGGTTAAACATGGATTTGTGTTCTAGCAAACCCTTCAATGGTATCAGAGCCGGTTATGTGGATGACTTGCTTGTTTTGTCCTTTAAAATAGGTTTTAAAGGATGATAATGATCTATATATAAGCTGATTTGGGATGTTTCTGTTTTGTTGAATCCCCAACTTTCAAGATTATATTTTACATGCTTAAGATTAAATCTTGAAAGATATATATATGTTGATATGTTGTGTTGTTTGGACAACATCTAAACCCGAATTTTTCAGTTTATGTTGGCTGAAAATTCGTTGGTTTTAAGGGGATTCATAGTTATATTTTGGATGATATAATGGATGCTTATTTTAGTGCATAACCTAGCCTTTGACCTTGTGTTGTTTGGGTGTTTGTAATGGTTGTATTCATTCATTCAATTGGGTTGTATTATTTGTTGTTTGTGCTTTGTTTCAAGTGTAATTTTATTTATTATTGGGTTGTAATAAATAGATTAGGTGTATTTTCATTTTACTAGATATCTTGTATTAGGACTTTATATCTTGTAATATGAAGACATACACATTGGAAGCACAAAGGAAGTCATGAAAGAAACATGGAGCATTTTGGATGCGGTTTCAAGTGGGAGGCTTTTGAAAGTTTTCTATATGCTTTGTTTGTGACCCTTAGGAATGTCCTATGGACCACACTTGTGATGGCAAACAAGTGTGGACCACTTTAGATGCTATGGTTATGCACATATGCACATATGGTTGTTTATGTTTATGCTTGGTTGATTGTTTGTTGTTTGATTGTTTGGTTGATATTTGGATATTCATAACAAACTCATTAACAAACTTAACAAGCTGAAAATTCATGGTTCTTAAAAGTTAATAAAAGGTTATTAAAATGATTTAATGATTTTAAAGATTAAAATAGGTTTTAATCAAAGAACCATAGGGTACCTTGTATTTGAAAGCATGCAAATACAAGTACATAGAGTTTTCTAAACTAGAATTTTGAAACCTCTAAACTTTTTTTACAAATAAGATCAACACCGTCCTTTTACACAACACTTGAGTCACTTGGGAACTCTTAGTGGGATAAAGGTCACCTAACCATTTTGAGGGAACTTGTGACTTGAGGTGAGAATGCCTTATTTGTGGGATAAAGGTCACCTAACCACTTGTTTTGGCAAACTCACACGTGGGTGTAAGTAGGGTGTCTTGATTTGCAAATCATGTCAAATGGATCACCTACGATGTGGTTTCCAAATAGTGTTGATGGGATTAACATGCCGACTTTACATATGATGTTTCAAGTCGATCCCATATTTCTAGAAGTTACAAATGGTTGCAATCGTCAAACGTTGACCACCTTATTAATTTAAAACGTGGGATAAAGGTCACCTAACCACAATTTAAATGTAATGTTGGATTCTAGATTTTAATATGAAAAGACCTTAAAAGGCATTTATTATTAAAATTACAATATCGAAAATACTAAAATAAAACTTTGTTAAATTTTGTAGATGGCCTCAAATAATGATAATCCCGATAACTCATCCGCGTCCAACCAATCTCTACGAGCGATCCTCCAAAAGGAACGTCTAAATCATAACAACTTCATCGATTGGTATCGAAACTTGAGAATCGTTCTCAAGCAAGAGAGAAGATCGTATGTTTTAGACGACCCTATCCCCGATCAACCTAGTGAGGATGATGAGGAGGCCTTCAACGATTGGTTGAAGTACACTGAGGACTCCATCCAAGTGTCTTGTCTCATGCTAGCGAGCATGACTCCGGATCTCCAAAAGGAGTATGAACATCACGGAGCTTATGACATGATAACCCAGCTGAAGGAAACGTTCCAACAGCAAGCAAGGGTTGAGCGCTTCGAAACGGTTCGAGCACTCCATGCATGTCGTATGGACGACAACCAATCTGTTTCATCTTATGTTCTTAAGATGAAAAGTCATATTGACCGCCTCGAGAGGCTTAATTGTCCCGTCTCGAAGGAATTGGCCACGGATTTGATCCTTAATGGCCTTACCAAGAAGTTCGAGACGTTTGTGTTGAACTACAACATGAATGCTTGGGACAAGAGCATTGGTGAGCTTCACTCAATGCTTAAAACGGCCGAGGCGGCCATGGGTAAAAGGGTTTTACCCGTTCTCACCATCAATGAAGGTGGGAACAATAAAAGGCCTCGTCCCGCACCCAAAGCAAAGGTTGCTAAGGGTAAGGGACCCGCTTGGGGAAAAGGGAAAGGGGTGGTAAGGGTACCACCCAAACCACAAGAGAAAAAGCAAAAGGTTGCTACTAACGACCCATGCTTCAAGTGTGGGGAGATTGGACATTGGGCAAGGAATTGTCCTGTCCATCTCCAAGAGTTGAAAGCAAAGAGGGATGCCGGGCAGACCTCAGGTACAATATACATGATCCATATTGATTTAAACATGATATCCTCTAACACATGGGTATTAGATACCGGATGTGGAACTCACATTTGCAATTTGTTGCAGGGGTTCAAAAGAAGTAGTGACTTCAAGAAAGGGGATGTAAGCCTCTACATGGGCAATGGGGCTAAAGTTCAAGTTGAAGCCCGTGGTGACTACATCTTGAAACTTCCAAATGGTTTGGAAGTGATTTTGAACAATGTTTTGTATGCTCCTAGTTTGACTAGGAATATTATCTCTGTAGCCCTGTTAAAACAATTTGGATATGTATTATCATTTGTTGAAAAAGATATTCATGTTTCTTTTAATGGTATATTCTATTTTAAAGCTATTCCCATTAATGGTATTTATGAATTGGTTCATGAAAATACTTTAAATAGCTCATTGTACCAAACTAACACCAAGAAACTCAAGTTGGACTTGAGTGATACCTATCTTTGGCATTGTCGTCTTGGCCATATAAACAAGAAACGTTTACAAACACTGCAAAAGAATGGTCTTTTAAAAACAAATGAATGTGATTCATTTGATGTTTGTGAATCTTGTTTACAAGGAAAGATGACTAAGGCACCCTTTAGTGGAACTAACGAAAGGGCAAAAGATTTATTAGGAATCATACATTCGGATGTATGTGGTCCTTTTAAGCCAATGACTAGGAATGGTGAAAGATACTTCATTACCTTTACCGACGATTATAGTCGCTATGGGTATGTGTACTTATTAAGGCACAAAGATGAAGCTTTTGAAATGTTCAAAATCTTCAAGAATGAAGTTGAAAATCAACTCAACAAGTCAATGAAAGTTCTCCGTACCGATAGAGGAGGTGAATACCTAAGTGATGTTTTTCAAGATCATCTTAGGAGTTGTGGGATTGTCTCACAACTCACTCCACCTGGAACACCACAACATAATGGTGTGTCTGAGAGGAGGAATCGAACCTTATTGGATATGGTCCGATCTATGATGGCTAGAAGCACATTACCTCTATCATTTTGGGGTTTCGCTTTGCTCTCCGCGGCCCGTATTCTAAATATGGCCCCAACCAAAAAGGTGGAAAGGACACCTTTTGAGATATGGCATGGAAGGGTTCCATCCCTATCATACTTAAGGGTCTGGGGTTGTGAGGCTTATGTTAAGACTCCCACCCCAAACAAATTGGAAGTCCGATCCACCAAGTGTATCTTTATTGGATATCCTAGAGATTCTATGGAATATTATTTCTATGATCCACTGGAACAAAAGGTGTTTGTTGCCAGAAAGGGTGAGTTCTTAGAAGCAAAGTTCCTTATGGAAGGAACTAGCAGTAGAACAGTGGATCTTGAGGAGGATCAAGAACCACAACCCGATGCACGTTTGGTTGAAACTAGCACTCAACATGAGGATGTTGAGGATGATCAAATGGTTGATCAATACACGCAAAACGTTCGCAGAAGTGGTAGAACTAGTAATCCACCTGAAAGATACGATTTTTCATGGATGGATGCTATGTGGTAGATTCAGATGAACCAACCACATACCATGATGCAGTGTCCAATTTGGATTGTGACAAATGGCTTGAGGCCATGAACGTTGAGATGCAATCCATGTATGACAATCAAGTTTGGGAACTTGTTGTACCACCTCTTAATTCCAAGGTAGTTGGAAGTAAGTGGGTTTTCAAGAAGAAAACCGATATGCATGGAAACTTGGATACTTATAAAGCTAGACTTGTAGCAAAGGGTTTCACTCAAACTCAAGGGGTTGATTATGATGAAACCTTCTCACCTAATGCGATGCTAAAGTCTATAAGGATATTGTTTGCCATAGCTGCTCATTATGATTATGAGATTTGGCAAATGGATGTCAAAACCACTTTCCTAAATGGATATCTTGAGGAAGATGTCTATATGGTTCAGCCTGAAGGTTTTGTCGATCCAAAACATCCTAATAAAGTATGCAAGTTAAAGAAATCAATCTATGGATTGAAACAAGCATCGAGAAGCTGGAATCACCGTTTTGATGAGGAAGTAAAGAAATTTGGCTTCATCAAAAATGCTGATGAGGCTTGTGTGTATAAGAAGGCTAGTGGGAGCACAGTAACTTTCCTAGTATTGTATGTTGATGACATACTACTATTTGGAAATGACATTCCAACCTTGGAAGGTGTAAAAACCTGGCTTGGAAGTTGTTTTTCCATCAAGGATCTTGGTGAAGCCGCCTATATTCTAGGAATAAAGATCTATAGGGATAGATCAAGGCGGTTGATTGGTTTGAATCAAAGTGCATACATTGATAAGATCTTGAAAAGGTTCAAGATGGAGAACTCTAAGAAAGGTACCGTACCTATTCAAAGAGGAACGATATTGAGTACGTCTCAATGTCCAAGCTCAAAGGATGAGCAAGATAAAATGAAGGCAATCCCATATGCATCTGCTATTGGATCCATCATGTATGCAATGATATGCACTCGATCGGACGTGTCATGCGCTTTGAGCATGACAAGCCGTTACCAGCAAAATCCTGGAAACAGTCATTGGATGGCTGTTAAGAACATACTTAAGTACCTAAGGAGGATAAGAGATATGTTCCTGATCTATGGATCTGGTGACGAGGAGCTCGTTGTAAAAGGTTACACGGATGCGAGTTTCCAAACCGATCGTGACGATTCACGGTCACAATCGGGATACATTTTCATTCTGAATGGAGGAGCTGTTTCTTGGAAGAGCTCCAAGCAGGATGTGGTGGCTCTATCAACTACAGAATCAGAATACGTCGCCGCCTCATTGGCAGCTCAAGAAGCTGCATGGTTGAAGAAATTCATTGCCGATCTAGGGGTTGTCCTTTCCATTCAGGACCCCCTAGAGATCTTTTGTGATAACGAGGGTGTGATTGCTCAAATCAAGGAACCTCGTGCTCATCAAAAGACTAGGCACATTGAGCGGAGATTCAACTACATACGAGATGAAGTTGAAAAGGGAAAGATATGTATTCGCAAAGTTCACACGGATCAAAACATTGCGGATCCTCTCACGAAGCTCCTTGAAAAAGCAAAGCATGAAGGTCATACTTGTGCCATGGGACTTCGATATTCTAGTGATTGGATTTGATCTGTAAACTTTGTATTTGGATATGTGGAACTCTTTATAATTTGAATAAAATTATTTGGTTATAATGTTTCAATTAATGTTCCAATTTAGCATGTTTAATCCATGAGTAAATTGTTTACTCTAAATGTCTGTTGTCGTTCATACTTGTGGGAACAAGTGTGAGGTAAGATTATTATGAACTTGGATTGGTTGATATTCATAAGGATGAATATAGAGCAATGGGTTGCTACCAAGGTTCATAGATATTTGTGGGATACAAATATTGGACTAACCCACATCTCAAATTTTACTACATGGAATCTTATTGATTGATCATAAGTAAATTTGAGTAAAGGCGAATATCATTTGGTATCCTCCGACCTGAGATACATATTGGGTTTTGATATTCACCAAGTATTATACCTTGAGCTTTTTCTTCACTGTCCTGAAATAGTGGACAGCACATAAGGGTATGTTCAGGTTTGACACGAGGTGTTTGTGAGAAACGTATGTAGTCAAGATGGAAATTGTTCCTCTTATTCATTGAGAGTTAGATGTCTAAGGCCTGATTAAGTTAAATCAACAAGGAATGATCATTCTGTGTCCTTGGATTTAACATGACATCTGTAACAAAAGGATAGATGATTGATTCACCTAAATCATTTCAAGTAGGGTACTTGAAAGGGATGATGTTATTGAATGGCTATAAGTGATGCGTATTAAGGGTAGTAAACCGTTGTTAGGCGGTATTTACTGCTTGCATCAATCTTCTATGAATCTTGGGCAAGTGGGAGATTGTAGGATTCTATGTGCCCAAGACACGTAGAATATTGATGCGGTTAGTACGTAATGATCCAAGTCGGGTTATACCCAATAACAAGCTTTGCATCACCAAGAATTATTTAATTGATGACGGGTTCATACAATTAAATAATTACACCAAATTTAGAAAAAATAGGTTTTCTAAATAATTATCTGCGAGATGAAACAAGTTATAAGGATAATTTGTTGATGGGTTTATTATTATTTTGTTATTTAAAAGGGTTTAAATAACACAAATAATATGTGAGTATACTTTAGTTAAAATGTTTAATTAGAGAAGGTATATGTCACAATTTTAATAAGTCTAGTACATGACTTATTAATGTGTGATATAAGACAAGTTTAGGAGGGAAAACCCTCCCCTTTTGGACCATTTTGGGCGGCCACCTTGTGTGGAAAAGTGAAAAATCTTGTCTTGAAACTTACACTCTTTATGAAAGAGTGTAAGACACACTTCTCATCCATCAATTCATTTTGCATGCTCCAAAATCTCTCTCATCTTCTTCTCTCTTGAACCTCACGGCTGAAACAAGAAGAAGAGAACATTTTGGGTGTTTTTGGTGCTCTCTCCCTAGCAAGAGTGGTGGTTGCTTCAAAGGCTCGGGGTATACAAGCTTGAGGGCTTCTTCTCTTGAAGTCTTGGTCGTTTTTGGTGCATCTAACACCTCCATTCTTGGTCGACATTTCAGCTGCAGAAAGGTAGTTAATCACAGCTTTATATAGCTGTGATTTTATGTGCATTTCGTTATGTTCATAGCTTGTTCATTCACATAAATGATCCTTTTTTTATTTGGGTTTGTTTTCATCTTAAAACATAACTAAGAACATGAAATTTTCAGCTTTAAAATCGGTTTTAAAAGCTACATATCCGCTGCGTTTTCTGAAAGTTTAAATGGTTAAACATGGATTTGTGTTCTAGCAAACCCTTCAGTAAGTTGATTATGTCTTGCCAGTAGTAGACATTCTCAACACCTTGATCTCTGATAACATGCCATCTTTCTGGATTAGTAGAGTAAGTCCAGGACAAGATGGGTGTCTCAGTTGTTAGAGGAGCCACTTGCATAGGAGTTGATTGGGCTGCCTCATCATGCACTTCCTCAGGTTGATCTGATTCAGCCTGAGGTGTAGAGGTAGATGACTTTGGCTTCTTCTTCTTAGTATTTGGTTTAGAAGCCATTCTCTTCTTCCTCTTAGATGACTTTAACTGAGAAGACTGGTCTGCAGCACCATGTTGATCATCATTGTCTTTCTCAGTTGGGTGTTCCTCCCTCACAGGTTCAGAAGGAGAGGGAGTTTGACCCTGCCTTGGATCAGAAGATGAAGCTTGCTGAGGCTCAGCTGGAGGTTCTTGTTGAGGTGTCTCTGGTTGTTCAAACTTGACCTCCACTTTAGGTGGGACTTGACTTGGAAGAGAGTGCAAGTCAATCAGTTCTCCACTTTTAATCTTCTGCTTGATCACCCTTATATGCTCATCCATTGTGGATAGAGACATGGGGCCAAGTCTCCTTCCGGAGAATCCATATAGCTTCAAGAAGCTCATCATTCTTTGTCTGTCAGCAGACTTCTTTGCATTCTTTTGAATGATGGCTCTTGACTTTGCAGCTTCTTCCCTTAGCTTCCTTTTGGTTGTCTTTCTTTCTTTGACTAGCTCAAGCTCAAGTTGCTTTAGGTACTCAAACTCAATGAAGTCATAGGACAAGGGAAGAAGTGCATCTGCCTGATAGAAGCCTGTGGCACTCAGGTAGTTGATCATCTTGATCCTATCTTCTTCTTTATCTACCTGAGGTTCTTGTGGAGCCACATCTTCTTGTGCAGGACTTTCTTGAACTGGAGAGAGAGTGGGAGCATGCTTGTAGAGTCTTTTCTTACTCTTCTCCTCTGTGAATTGGAGAAGTAGCCTTGCATCCTCTTTCTCCTTCATCTCTCTTGACACTTCCATGTCAGCCAGTTCATTTAATTCTTCTAAGGGGAGGAAGATGATTTCATCAATATCATAGTTCCTGGTCTGTAAATAGGTAATCCTGACTGCCCTTAACTCATCATCTTGAGTATTTGGTCTAGGGGGCAGCCCTGATTGCAGCTTGCATGAAGCTAGATGACCCAGTAGAACTTTCTCCCCTTAGCCTCCTTTTCCTCTCTCTCTCTTCCTCCTCAATTTCCTCAGGAGTCATTATCCTTTTCCCTTCGTCACCAACAGACCTTTGTGACTCAGGGTGGATTGAGGCTTGGCCTTCATTGCTTGGTGTAGCTTCCATGCTCTGGCCAGAGAGAGGCTGAGAAACACCTTCGCCAGCAGGTGTCTCAGAGGGAGTTTGGACCTCTGCAACAGTTGTTGATGATGAGACAGGGGTCTCAGGTTCTGCCACTGGGCCTTCAGTAAAGGTTTCCCCTATGAAACTAATCTTAGGGTCCACCTCAACATCCAGTTGACCGATGACATTGCCTGATTGCCTAAGTCTCCTTCTTAGAGAGAACTCTGCAAGGATCCTGTCTTGGATTCTTTGAGCCAGCCTGTCAGCTTGTCTTGAATTGCTTGGATTGACAAGTGGCATGTTGACTAAATCCAGTCTTTCATAGAAGTTCAGGCTTTGAAAATGAAAAACTTCTTGTTGACCTTGAACTCTGTGAAGTATAAGGGCTCTTCTGTCATCATCATACCTCCACCTTATGATGTAATAGCCAGTTCCTTGTGGTGGAGATGAGACAGCCCTTGGTATACCTTCCTCAAAGAGACTCCTGATGATTGAGTCTATAGAGTCCACATTAATGTGAACTTGAGGAAGTTGCTGAGAATGCACAACAGCAAGTGAGGATGGTGAGTCCTCTATGTCCATTCTCTGTGAAGAACTCCCAGGTTCTGTGGTTGTAATAACTTTCTCCCCCTTTTTGGTAGCATCACCCACTTGCATAGGCGAGCTAGAGGATAAGTCAATCACTTCCACAGGTTCTTGTGTTTCTGGTTGAGCTCTCATTAAAGGTCTCCCAGCTAGTTTTTCCTTTAGATATGAAATCAGAAGTTGCTGATCATTGACCCTGTTATGTAAGGTAGTCACCTGAGATTCCAAGTGACTAACCTTAGAGACTAAATAGGAGCATGTTTTTGACAATTCCTGCACCTTTAGTCTCAAATTCCCCTCATCTTCATCAGAAGACTCATTGGGGGATGAGATGATTGGACCAAAGTCCTCTCTCTCACCACCAGCTTGAGGTTCTTGGCTGCTGGTTATCCTCTGCTCACTGGCAGCCTCAGTTGAGATGCCAGTGGGCTGAGTTGCCATGGTTGAGGTCTTAATGATATAATCACTTTCAAAAGTGAGAGCCTCTTCCATATGGACATCCTAAACATGTTCAGGAGTGTCCACCTCAGTAATAGGTGACTGATGTGGGATAGACTGAGGAGAGTCAGAGGTACTCATGTCTCTTTGAGTAGGGGAGGAGAAGAGAGACTCATGGTACTCACTGAATCCTAAGTCTTCATCAGTATAGAAGGATAGGTTGGGAATTGGTTGGTTGAGATCTAAAGGCTGGGGATGGTAGTTGTCCCCTGAAGGTTGTTCACTTGAGTGTTGAGACTCAGAGTGAAGGCTTAAGGCTATTGGGCTAGTGAGCTCATCAGGGTGAGCATGAGGAACCTCAGCCCTGATAGGTGAAGAAATGGTAGTGGGAGCTCTAGTGTCCACTTCTTCCTGTAAGGTTGAGTATATGGGGGCCTGCACAGACTCAATAGCCTGAGCAGGGGTTTGTTTGGATTTTCTTTGGTAGGTGAGGGTGATTTCTGGTCTTTTTAGAGGTAAGGATAAAAGAGGTGTGGGTTCAACACTAGCTTGTGTTGCTAGGTTGTCACCTTGAGCAATGAGCTCTAACATTTTTGGGACTAGGGCTGTTTCTACCCCTGAGAAGCCTACAGTTGGCTTCTTCATTATTTTAAAGATGTCGGGCTTCATCTGTCCCAATTTAAGAATATTACTTGTTTCCCTCAACTGTGAGCCCAGTTCACAGTTGAGAATGTGTTGAACATATCTAGGAAACATGTAATACTCTAAGGAGTCTAAGTTTGCAAGTAAATTAGTATAAATAAATTGTGAATACCTGAACTTGACCCCCTGAACCATTACATGAACTATAAAGGAGAGATCCTCAGGAATCTGGTCCCATCCACCATGCTTGTTTGATAAGCTGTGGATAACCACATGGAGCAGGTATTTCCATTGGGATGAGACCTTCCCTTTCCTGAAGGTCTTTACAGAGAAATCTCCCTCATAGCCCATCTGCTCAAAGGAATGATATACAGCTTCTTTTGGGAAGGACACCTCACCTTTTTCATCATCCAGCTGCAAGTGTTGGTTAATGATGGCCGGAGTGATGAAGATTGTCCTCCCTTGCACTGTGGCAGACAGTGCCTTCTCCCCATCCATAATGACCTCTTGGCAGGTCTTCCAGAATTCAAGCAAGTGATCCTCATATAGAGTAGGATCAATGGTCAGGGAGGTGAAATAGTTGGATAGAGTCAAGAATTGGCAAATCTCTGAGAAACTTGCATCTTTCTCAGAGCTTAACAGAGCAACTTGATTATGTTGCCTGTGAAGTTGCATGGAGAAATCTGGGTTGTTTCTGCGGTTTAGGTTGGCCATTTCAGAAGCTTAAGAGTGAAGAAAGGTAGAAAGCAAAGGCGGTTTAGAGAATTAGGTTAGAGGAATAGTGGAATTGAGGAAGATAGTGGGAAAGAGGGGGAACCGTTGGGTATTTATGTGAAAAGGGATTTGAACCAAAGTTAATGAAAGAGGATAAACTTTGAAATCCGGAAGTCGGTCCCACCTCTGAAAAGGTAGTTTACTTTTGCTCAAAAAGTAGTTTTCTTGGAATTTGAAAAGCTTCCGAATGTAATTTGTCTTCGGAAGTTTTTATTGAAAAAGCTTCCGAAGCTAAAATGGCTTCGGAAGATTTTCCTGAGAGTCTTGAAAATTTATGCTTCGGAAGAGAAATAAACCCTTGGATGCTTTGTATAGGAATAAACAAAGCTTCCGAAGGTTAAATTTGCTTCGGAAGGAAAAAGTCCTTAAAAATGAATAAGTGTCTGAGATAAGAATTTTAAGCTTCGGAAGATGAATTTTGACTTCTTCCGAAGAAGGTAAAATCTCTTAGACAGTTATTTATTTTGAAGACATGTTTTTCTTTCGAAGATAAAACTTTATCTTCCAAATTATCAGAAAATTTTCAAGAATCTAAGGAAAGTCTTCAAAAAGAATTTTACATCCAAAGAAAACATGAGCTTATGAAAGTGATGAGCTAGACAACTTAGGACACACTTATTTTAAGAAGAAATAATTAGAATTAGTTTTAAGAAAAGTCTACTCAAAGTTAATCATCCCAATAGCTTATATCAGATACTTAAATCTCTGTTCATCAAAAGCTTTTGTGAACAGATCAGCATATTGTTTATCTGTATGAACTTTGACTAGTTTAATTAACCTTTTTCATAGTTATCTCTTATTAAATGATACCTGATGTTGATGTGTTTGGTCCTTGAGTGCTGCACAGGGTTCTCAGTGATAGAGATAGCACTATTGTTGTCTATGTGGATAGGAGTCTCCTTGAAGTTAAATCCATAGTCCAGCATCTGATTTTGAATCCAAAGCACTTGAGCACAGCAGCTTGCAGCAGCAATGTATTCAGCCTCAGCAGTTGATGCAGACACACAGGATTGTTTCTTGCATTGCCATGAGACAACCCTTCCACCAAGGAATTGACATCCCCCAGATGTAGACTTTGCAGTCATGTTGCAACCACCATAATCACTATCTGTATAGGCATACAGATTGAAATTAGGATTCTTTGGATACCATAGACCAAGTGTTGAAGCACCTTTGAGGTATCTTAAGATCCTTTCACAGTGATTAAGTGAGACATCTTAGGGTTGGCTTGATATCTTGCACAAATACATATAGCAAACATGATATCAGGCCTGCTAGCTGTAAGATACATAAGAGACCCAATCATAGCCCTGTATAAGTGTTCATCTACACACTCCCCCTCAAGATCAGGTCCAAGGGAGTGGTTTCTGGCTATGGGTGTCTTAGCAATCTTACAATCAGTCATATTGAACCTCTTGAGTATGTCTTGAACATACTTTGACTGACTTATGAAGATGCCATCTTCAACCTGCTTCACTTGAATTCCCAGAAAGAAATTGAGTTCTCCCATTGAACTCATTTCAAATTGTCTTTCATCAGCTTCTCAAAGTCTTTGCAGAGCTTTGGATTAGTTGAACCAAAGATGATGTCATCTACATATACTTGAACCAGCAATAAGTCATTTCCCTGTCCTTTGATGAAGAGAGTTCCATCTATAGTACCTCTCCTGTATCCATGTTTACAAAGATACTCAGATAGTGTCTCATACCACTTCCTGGGTGCCTGATGCAGCCCATAAAGAGCTTTATCAAGCTTGCAGACATAATCAGGATGATCAGGGTCTACAAAACCAGGTGGTTGTTTGACATAAACCTCTTCATCAATCACTCCATATAAGAAAGCACACTTTACATCAAGTTGATAGACCTTGAAGTTCTTGGATGCAGCAAATGCCAGGAATATCCTAACAGCTTCTAGTCTTGCTACAGGAGCAAAGACATCAGTGTAGTCAATTCCTTCTTCTTGTGTGTATCCTTGAACAACTAGTCTTGCCTTGTTCTTGATAATGATTCCTCTATCATCCTTCTTATTCCTAAAAACCCATTTGGTTCCAATGATAGTCTTCCCATGAGGAAGAGGACAAAGGTTCCAAACTTTCTGCCTTTTGAATTGAAGCAGCTCTTGTTGCATAGCTTCAACCCAACTTCCATCCTTTAGAGCTTCATCAACTTTCTTTGGCTCTATCTGAGATAAGAAACAAGAGTGAAGACAAACATTTGCTTCATAGGTTTGTCCTCTTGTTCTTACCCCTATGACAACATCTCCAATGATGTTTGTGGTGGGGTGAGACTTGTGGATCCTTAGCTGAGGGATCACAGCAAGTTGCTAAGAAAGATCCAAATTTGATAAATTTAGATCTGGCCTGGAAGATTCACCCTCCACATTATCACACTTATCAAGATTAACTTGATCCAATGAGTGTGTGACATCATTGATGTTGTCATCTATGGTATGGTTATTAGCATCAAGAAATTCCTGATCACTATCACTATCACCATTGTTGTCTTCTACAATTGAGGTGTCTTTATCTGGTTGAGAAGCCTCTGAGCTGGAATTTGAAGGCATACCAGATGTATCAGCTGAATTTGTCATTGTTGTGCTGATAGAAACCTCATTTGCTGAAGTAGTTCCAACTGGAGCTGAAGATGTATGAAGATCATGTTAGGTTGGACTCACTTTAGTATAAATGTTTATTTTACATTGTAATAGGACTTGTGTTAGTTTCATTTTGTATTTTGATAGTTATTAGCAGTTTTGGCAGTCCAGCGAAACTGTGAGCGAATCTATAGTTTCGCTCACAGTTTGCTGTTTTGGTTCACTCGGCGAACTTGTGTTCTGCCGGGCGAAACTATAGTTTCGGCATGACAGTTTAGCTTGTAGCGAAACTGTCAGCGAAACTATGACTGCTATATATACTATTGTCATTTCATTTTGCATGATAAGTTTGCAAAACCCTAATCGTGGAATTCTGTTGCAAACTATCATTTTCAAGCAGTTACTTCATTGAAATACAATTGTGCTTATTGTTATTGAGTGAGTTTGTTCATTTGAATATCAATTATGTCTTGATTCATCATATTCATCTCTCAATTGTTTGTTATTTGGTTTGTGTATGTGATATTGATCAAATTATCCTATCAATTGTACTGTTCATCGATCACATGGACCAACAATATGGTATCAGAGCATTAGTGCTCTTGATTTGTTGAGTTTTTGGTGGTTTTGGTCAATATCTAGTTTCAATCAATTCTCATTGGATTATCAGCTGTTTTTGGGATGGAAATTGATTGAATTATGCTTGTTCTTCATTGAGGAAGATTCTACAATCATCAGATCTCAAATTCATTGAGTTTTGGATGATTTCAGATTGATTTTAAGGTGAAAAAGGGTTTTCAGATCGATGAGCGAAACTACAGTTCTTACAGCGAAACTGTGATCTTCATTCAGCGAAATTATGAGTTATTTTGGATCTGAAGTTGTTTTCTAGAGTTTCAGCGAAAGTATTTCTTTGAACGAAAGTTCAGTAGTGTTTTTGATCAATTATCAAGCGTAAGTGCTGCCGAATCTATTTCTGAACGAAAGTTCAAGCTTGTTTCCTGCGAAATTAGCAGCGAAACTAAGCAATTGTTGTCTCTGATTCAAGCGAAAGTGCTGCTGAAATTGCAAGTGTTTGCGAAAGTGTCTGCGATAGTATTGTTTCAGCGAAACTGTTAAGCAAGTTTGCTTTTTTAGCGAAGTTGTTAGCGAATTTGTCAGCGAATTTACTAGCGAATTATCAATCTTTCTGTGAAACTATCATGTCAAAATTAACTACTCTCACACTTGCAGATCTTGAAAGTGTTGCTCCTAATAGACCTCCAAGACTCATTAATGGAGATAATTTTGAAGATTGGAAGAGATGTCTCAAGGCTTTCTTTTTCTATACAGATCATAATCAATGGGAATCGATTATTTTAGGTCCTCATATACCTACGGTTACAGTTGGTGATGTCGTTTCTCAGAATAAAGATCCATCTTCTTATACTGAAAGAGATCTAAAACTGATTGATCGTGATCAAAAAGCATTTGGTGCTCTAACTCTCTGCTTGGCTCCTGACATCTACAATCGTTTTGCAGAGCATAAAAATGCTAAATCTCTTTATGATGCTCTCTGTGAATTCTTTGATAGGAATGCAGATCTGGTGAAAGACAAGAGTATTCAAGCTGAAAAGGAGTTCAATTCGTTTGTAGGATATAAGAATGAAAGTTTGACAGATCTTACAAATCGTTTCTTAACTGTTTCAAGCACTCTGAAGAAGTATGATGAAAGACTCTCCAACAGTGAACAAGTTAACAGGCTTCTCGATTCTCTTCCACCACAGTGGAGTCTTCAAGTGAGGATGCTCAAACAAGAAAGAGGTTTTACAGATTATAAGCTGATGGATATCATTAATAAGTTGAAATCTTTTGAGTTGGATATGAAAAGAAGAGAATTTAACCAGACTATGATGCCCACACCTGGTTTTTCTCAAAATGCTGCTTTATTGTCATCCGCTGCAAACTCTCACATTCAGAATCCAATTCAAGGAGGGAGCAATACAAGTAATTTCTCAAGTGGTAGTAATCATGTTGGAAAGGAATTGGGAAATTCTAAGGTGAATGCTGAAACTACTATTCCATCTGAAACAATGGCTCTTTTTGGAATGTTTGTTCAGAGCTATGAAGCTCTTGTTGCTGGTGAATTGAAAGGTAAAGGAATGACTATGGAGGATATGTATCAAGTTGATCCTGATGATTTGGAAGAAACTGACATTCAATGGCAAATGGCAATGTTAACTTTAAGAGCCCGGAGGATCATGGAAAGAACAGGAAGAAAGAACTTCGGTGGTCAATCATCAACCTCAAAACTAGGATTTGACAAGTCAAAATTGAGATGCTTCAATTGTAAACAATTGGGACATTTTAAACGTGAATGTCCATTACCAATTGTCACAGATCCTAGTAACACTGGAGTGCCAAGATTGACAGCAGAGAAAGTAAAGGAAGAGGGAAATTCAAAAAAGGAGTCAGCCTTGATTTCTAATTTTGACTGGAGTGCAGAGGTGGAAGAAACAAGATCTGAAATAAATCATGCGTTAGTTGCTGAGATTGTGAAAAGTGATGAGATGGAAGTTGAGAAAGATGAGTTTGTGTTGTTTAAGGAATTCAAAGGAGAGAATGAATCTTCAGTAAAGGAGAAAGAAGAGAAGGATGATGGAGAGAAGAAAGAGAAAACTACAGATTCAAAAGCTGTGAAAGGAAAAGAGAAGGATGATGCGGCCGCTACTGTTGAGGAAAGGAAATCGAGTACTCCAGTATGCATGTGCGATAAAGCTTTAGCTGCCGAAAAGATGGTAATGGGACTTCCTTATGAGGTAATACAGGATATGTGCTCATCTGCTTGCAAAATTAGACTTTTTGGGGTTTATAAGGCTAATCGTTTGTTAATTGATAATGAAAAGGATTTAAAACGAATTAATGATGAACTTAAAATGAATGAATCAAAATATTTTGTGAAATTAAATGAGGCTTTAAAAGAAACTGATCATTTAAAAAGAATTGTTTTGGAAAGGAATGTAGAGATTAATACTTTGACTGAACGGGTTGCTCTGGCTGAATTTGAAGCAAGCAAACTTCAGTCAAAGTTAGATAAATGGACTATTTCTGGAATGAAACATGATGATCTTTGTAAATCTCAACGGGGAGCAAGAATTAAAACGGTTTGGGTTATGAAAATGTACAGGTTTATCCTCCTCCTAGTACATATTGTTATTCTCCTATGCCTGTTCCTCATCCTTCTAATGATTTAATCAAATCAGATACTGACAGTATGTCTGCAGGTTTAGTTGGGAATAACTCTAAGTACATTCGTGAAGACTACGACTATGGACCAACTAGTGGGCTTGGATGCACTAGTTCTAGTACACCTGAAAAACAGCAGTCTGTTTTAGATAATAAGTCTAGTTTAAATTCAGTGTTTGTTTCTAGTTCAAATGTAACAGACTTGAATGTCTCATGTTCTCCTGATTGTTCTATTTCATCTTGTAATTCAAATCTTAATAGTGATGATTTTTGTTCTGGTTATGAATGCAATGAATCTGATGTTTCACCTAAAACAACTGAGCAACTTAAAACTAATTCTTTCGAAAAGTTCTTTTCTCAACCTATTCCATCTTTCATACCATTAAATATGACATCTTCAGAAAAATGCAGTTCGTCTTCATCTGAAACTGGTACCAATGGTACGAGTTTTACTGATTTGTCAGAAGAATCAAGTTCTGATTTTGTAAAGAATAACTCTGAGTCAAATAAACAAAAACATCATGAGATGTATGAGACATTCAGTGATGTTGATTCTAGTTTGTCTGAATGTGATGAGGAGATTATTATTGATCCTATTTTTACCTCATCACATCATCGACCTAGATTCAAACATCATTGTTTCAGGTGTGGTGAAGAGGATCATCTTATCAAAAATTGCCCTTTGATTGAAAGATCCTCTAATAGAAATTGTTTTGGGAATAAATTGACAAAATTGGTTAATAATTTCTTTCATAAAAAATCAGCTTCTTTAAAAACAAAGTTGTTCAATCTTGGGTCCCTATTACTCCTGGCTAAATGATTTGTTCATTCATTTCAGGGATCTTCTTCAAAGATTGTAAACAGTCTGTGGCATGTTGATAGCGGCTGTTCCAAACACATGACGGGATTAAAGGATTTGTTGACTAATTATCGAATTATCGATGGAGGATATGTGGCATTTGCTGGAGACAAGAAGGGTGGAAAAATGATTGGACAAGGAGAAGTTACCAATGGCTCTCTTACTCTGGAAAAAGTCAACCATGTTCCTGAATTGGCATTTAATCTTCTGAGCGTCTCTCAAATTTGTGATAAAGATATTCCTGTTCTATTTAAATCTGACGAATGTTTATTTTTGAAATCAGAGATAGCTATTCCAGAAGATTTAATTCTCATGCGTGCTCCAAGGAAACACGATACATATCTTCTTGATATGAATTCTAATGAGTCAAAAGCTACTGCAACTTGTCTTCTCTCAAAAGCATCAACCTCTGAGTCACTCTTGTGGCATCGTCGATTAGGCCATGTCAATTTTAAGATAATTAATAAATTAGTAAAGAACAATCTTGTTAGAGGACTTCCTTTAAAAGATTTCTCTGTTACTGAAAAATGCATGGCATGTGCCAAAGGGAAACAACATAAGAAACCTCATAAGCCTAAACTTTTAAATAGCATATCAAGTCCTCTAGAGTTGTTACATACTGATTTATTTGGGCCAATTAGTGTTAAATCCATTGCTAAAAAGTCTTTTTGTCTTGTTGTTACAGATGATTTTTCACGTTATTCATGGGTGAGGTTTCTTGCTCACAAAAGTGAAGTTGCAGAGGAATTGCAGAAATTAATCATTTCTATTGAATCAGTCAGTAAGAAAAGAGTTATGGGATTAAGAAGTGACAATGGCACTGAATTTAAAAATCAGATTCTTGACTCATTTTGTGCTCAAAAAGGGATCGTGAGACAATTTAGTGCTGCAAGAACACCCCAGCAGAACGGAATTGCAGAAAGAAAGAATCGTACTCTTGTGGAAGCTGCTCGTACAATGTTGATAGAATCCTCATTACCTGTCATTTTCTGGGCTGAAGCTGTTAATTGTGCATCTTATGTTTTAAACAGAGTGCTAATTGTGAAAGATAAAGTGAAGACTCCTTATGAACTTTTTCATAAGAGGAAGCCACTAATTGATTTCTTTCGCCCATTTGGATGTTCTTGTACGCTTCTGAATACTCAAGCTCAAAAGACAAAATTTGGGGCTGTTTCTGACGAGTGTTACTTTGTTGGATATTCTTCTTCACAAAAGGCATACCGAGTTTACAACAAGAGAACACGTATTGTTCAAGAGTCATTTTATGTTGACTGGCAAGAATCAAATCCTTCTGAAGTTAAATCTGAACCTGCATGGTTCTTTGATTCCGATACTGTGTTCAATTCATTTAATTTGCCAGTTTTCGATGATGATACGTCAAGTCCATGTACTCAAACGAATATTATTCCATCATCTTCATCGTCTGTTCCATCCATTCCACAAGTAACTGATGCTGTTTCAATTGATGTCAGCTCATCGTCTCCGATGCCTGATCAAGCTCCATTATCTGATTCTTTATCTCCTACATCTCCTAACTTACCTGATTCAACACCTGTCATTGATACACCTTCATCTACTCTTTCTCCGGCGGCTGATACTTCTTCAACTATCTTTCCTTCTTCAGGTGATTATAAAACTTTGAAAGATCATCCGCTTGATAATGTAATTGGATCTGTTTCTGATGGTGTTCGCACACGAAGTCAATCCGGTCTGATTAATGTTTGTCTTTTCTCATGCTTCATTTCTCAAATTGTTCCTAAAAATGTTCATGCTGCTCTACAAGATCCGTGTTGGGTAGAGTCTATGCAGTTGGAACTTCAACAGTTCAGGAAGCTTAAGGTTTGGACTTTAGTTGATTTACCTCCCAACAAGTATCCAATTGGTACAAAATGGGTATTTAAGAACAAACCAGATGATCGGGGTGTGGTGGTGCGAAACAAATCTAGACTTGTAGTGCAAGGCTTTGCTCAAGAAGAAGGAATTGATTATACAGAAGTCTTTGCTCCAGTTGCTCGTCTTGAAGCAATCCGTATATTTCTTGCTCATGCTGCTCATAAACAGTTCAAAGTGTACCAGATGGATGTGAAATGTGCTTTTCTCTATGGCGACATTGATGAAGAGATATATGTGTGTCAACCACCAGGCTTTGAAGATCCTGATTTTCCTGATAAAGTGTATAAGCTTGATAAATCTTTGTATGGCCTTCATCAAGCACCCAGAATCTGGTATGAGACTCTTACACAATATCTTTTAAGCAATGGTTATTCTCGTGGTACCATTGATATGACCTTATTTAAGAAGGAGGTGAATGGTGAAATGATCTTTGTTCAAGTGTATGTCGATGATATTATTTTTGGATCCACAAACTCTCAATTGTGTAGAGAGTTTGAAGAAGTGATGAGCCAAAGGTTTGAAATGAGCATGATGGGTGAAATGTGCTTCTTTCTTGGCTTGCAAGTTGAACAACAGAAAGAAGGAATTCTTATTCACCAAGAGAAGTACATTAAAGATATTCTGAAGAAATTTAAAATGGATGATGCGTCTACTGAAATGACTCCTTTTACTGCTCAGACGTGTCTCACTCCAGATGAAAATGGAAAACCAGTTGATCCTCATCTTTTTCGATCTATGATTGGCTCTCTCATGTATCTTACTGCAAGTCGTCCTGATATCACTTTCGCTGTTGGTTACTGTGCTAGATATCAGTCGGCTCCAAAGGAATCTCATGAGAAAGCTGTCAAACGAATATTTCGTTATCTCAAAGGATCATCTCGTCTCGGACTGTGGTATCCATATGGTGGAAATTTTGATTTACATGCTTATTCTGATAGTGATTCCAATGGTTGCAGGTTAAACAGAAAATCTGTGTCTGGAGGTTGTCAATATTTGGGAAATTGTCTGGTATCTTGGCAGAGCAAGAAACAAACTACTGTTTCTCTTTCTACAGGGGAAGCTGAATATATTGCTGCATCTAGCTGCTGCTCTCAAGTTCTCTGGATCCAACACCAAATGATTGATTATGGAATTAACTTCCTTCATACACCTTTATTCTGTGATAATGAGGCTGCCATTGGAATTGCTAAAAATCCCATTCATCATTCTCGCACAAAGCATATTGAGACCCGAATTCATGCGATTCGTGATGCTCAGGAGAAGGGTTTCATTAATATTATTCCCATCGATACAAAAAATCAAAAAGCTGATCTTTTCACAAAAACGTTTGATAAACCTCGTTTTTATGAATTGATTTCTATGCTTGGGTTAATATCTTTTTAAATTTTCATTTTCTATTTCTATGCTTATTGTTAAAAAAAAAAAAAAAAAAAAAAAAAAAAACCAATAAAAAAAATCAAGTTACAATTTTTTATAATTACAGACAAATGAAAATAAAAATTTGGGGGAGTAATATCAGTATTCTGAGATCGGATTTAACATGATGAGAAATGATTGTATATTCTCTAAATATTTTTTTTTACATGACCAGTAATTCTATGAGAAATGATAGTAACTGTTACTAGATTCTGTTTCACATTAAAATAAAAAGAAATGGATCAGATTCTTTGACGATATGCTTGATAGACTCAGCCTGATGAATGAAGTAGACAGCAGCTTTATGATTAAATTAAACTTTATGCTTAAGAATGCCTGGATTTACTCATTCATTTTGGATTGCACAAAAACTGAGTCCTGACAAAAATTGGATTGAGAATGAATCTTTCGTTCATTTTGCTTTGTTATGTCATCATTCTCTGCTGGTTTGTTTTGTGTCAAGATGTCTTGTGTCTGTGCTTATCTCCTCTGCTGTACGTGAGTACTGACCTGGAGTGATGATCTCCTCTGCTGTACGATAGTACTGACCTGGAGCTCTCATCAGCACATGTTCAAATGGTTATCTCCTCTGTTATACGTGAGTATAGATCTGGAGCTCTTACCATTTTGATATAATTATGTCAAATCATCTTATCGATGAATTTCTCTCAGAATGAAATATTCTGTGTATAATCATTTACACACTTATCCACAAATCTTGTTCCATGAAGATTGATTCATAATTCAATAAATCCTGAGGTTGGGTGAGGGTTTTTACCAAATGATTGTGGGGTCTTAGCATTCTAAAGCATCTAATCGAACCTTAAATGAATCATAAGCTGTTGTTTGAAAAAGAATAAGGCATGAGTTTAAGTGGACAATTATATCAGCAATCGTTATTGATTTGTTCTAATTTCAGTTGTTTCTGTGCAGATTGTGATCAGATCTTGTATTCAGTATGATCTCATGACTGGTAGATGATTTTTAAATCATCATTATGTTCTAAAATATTTAGAGAATATGATCTCTGATTATTTTAGATCTCATTATGTGATGTGCTTCCTTTGATTATTATAATTAAAAATATATAAAAATATAAAAAATAATAATAATAATAAAATAATAAAAAATAATAATAATAAAAAAATAAATAAAAAAAAATTGATGCGAAATTATTCTTTCGCTGATAGCTTCGCTAAGCGAAACTGCAATTTCGCTAGGTTAGCTTATAAGTTGTTAACCAGTTATCTTTTAGCGAAATTACAGTTTCACTGAGCGAAACTGTAAATTCGCTTGACGAATTTATAGTTTCGCTGCCAGCGAAACTGTTGGCTATATAAGTCATTTTGCGAAATTTCTTTCATAACTTCGCAAAATTTTTCAGTGTCGAGTTTTAGGGTTTTACTGTTACCTAACGGCGATTTTGATTTGAGATTGAGATTTGGACTGATTTTGAGTGTTGTTCTCTTCGGATGTGAGTTTCGAACTTAGATTGACTATTTAATCTGGATTACATCATGTTTTGATAAGCGATTTGGATTTTGTCGCTTCGGTGGTTTCGCTGTTCGTTCAGCGAAACTACTGAAGTTTCAGCGAAATTGAACGAAAGTTCACATTCTTTCAGCGAAACTGTAAAGTTATGCTGTCCGAGCGAACTTAACAGTTTCGCCATATCTTATCTAATTTCGCAATGACTAATCCTTATTTCACAGTTTCGTCTATATTTTCCTAAGTCAGCGAAACTAATTTGTAATAGCGAAACTAAATTAATTTTTGGTGAAACTAATTGCGAAACTACTTTGAATCATTCTAATCTTGACGAAAGTACTTTTTGTTCTGCGAAATTAACAAGTTTCTATGAGCGAAAGTTTCGCTCGTCGAAACTGTTTGTTTTTCTTGTCGAAACTGTCTTTGATTCAGCGAATCTATCATGCCTTAGTGAGCGAAACTATTGTTTCGCTTGCCGAAATTGATTGTTTCTTTTGTTTGTATCTTATTTTTTTTTTTCAGTATTTCTTATTCAAATTTATTTGTTGATCTTTTCAGGTTATTATGGCGAATCTCAAGTTTGACGAGAGGAATAACATTACTGCCATATTAGATGATACTTTGCCAAAGGCAGCCGGATTTCGGGATTGTATTAGATGGCTCCAAAGATCACCCATTGCATATGCTATCTCTCACTCTCCCACTATCTATGATCTTCACATTAGAGACTTTTGGAGATCAGCTGAATACAACACCGGAGGAGATGTTCAGAGGATCACAGCTAGAGTGCTTGATCATGATATATCTATTACTGCTGAGAACGTGTCGAGGATTCTTAGACTGGAAGATAATACTGGTGATGAAGTTGATATGACGGAATCTGAAGTATTCCAAGCTTTCAGGCAAATGGGATATGAGGGACCAGTCTTTGGTTCGAGGAAAGAGATTAAAAAGTCCTTTTTATCTAAAGAATGGAGATATATAGCTCACGTGTTTATTATGTGCTTAGATCACCGTAAGGGTGGATCTGATGGACTTAACCTTGACTGGGCCAAAGCTATGGTGATATGTTGCAAAGGAGAGAAAGCAAACATTGCTAGATTGATCTTCGCTGTATGGCAGAAAATGTGATGGCGGTGAAAAAGGATAAATGGTTGTTATATCCTCGTTTTATTCAGATGATTATTGATGATTTGATTCCTGATGTTCCTAAACATGGTGAAGTTAAGAGATTGGTTCAGATGAACCCTCGGATATTTGCAGATTGCTGTGCTATACGCCATGATTTCAGTGGTAAAATAACCCATCTCTGGGAAAACATGTACCCACCAGAGCGATGGAATTATATCAGACGGGTCGATGAGTCTGAAAACAAAAGAGCTGAGGAAACAAGGGTGAAACAAGCTGATGCAGCTAAGAAAAGAAAGAGATATGCAAAAGAGAAAGATTATGATTTTGAAGAAGACATAGATACACAAGCAGAAGAGATAAGGGTGGAGAAGGAACGAAGGTCTAAAAAGAGGACTGACTTTGTTGAGCCTGAACGAAGAACAAAACATAGACATGAGGGTTTCACAGCAGGGAAAGAAGCTAGTGCTGGTCTTGATGAGGATGTGATTCGTGGTCTAAATACTTCATTGGCAAATGAGTTAAGTATGATAAAGACTAAACTGATGAATCAAGAGATTAGGGAGCAACAGAAAGATGAGGTCATTGACGGAATGAAAAAGATGTTGGTTGATCAGAATAGTTTGATTAAGAGGTTATTTGAAGAAATTTCACAGATGAAAGCTGCTGCTGGCCTACCCAGTCAACTAACTCAATCTGAGTTAGATGATATGACTGATATATCTAAGTACCCATTCTTGAATGTGGGTACTTCATCCAAGGTAGGAGAGGGCACCTCTGGAGCAGCTGATACTGAAACAAGAGAACAAGAGATTCCAAGAGAAGAGGCTGGCAGAAATGATGAAGATGAGATTGTTGAGGCTGGGTTTGTTAATCTACAGTTTGATTTTGATAAGGATATTTTGGGAGAAGAAGTGATTGTTACAGCTACTCATGAGGAAGTATCAGATAAAGGAAAAGGGTTGATTGATGAAGAAGAGGAGGATGAGCAGTTGGTTGATTATGATTCTGAACCGGAATTCTATGAAGTAGATGAGAGACCTTTGGTGTATGTGGCTAAGAAGGGAGATGATGAGAATGACGTGTTTGAGATGGATAAGAGTGATTGGTTGGTAAAGGAGAAGGAGGCTGAAGAACTCACTCCTCTGTTTCAAAATATGGAGGGTTTGAGCAGAAAAGAGGCAGACAAGAAGATAATCAGCTGGTGTTATAATCCTTTCTTAAAGATGTTTTTGATTAAAAGAAGAGGAGGTAATATCAGTTACATGCTCAAGAGGAAGGCGTTTAAGACCTTGCCTAAATGGGATCTGAGACGGTTGGCTACCTTGCCTTTGATTAATGCTCATTTAAGTGAAAGGGCAGTATTTCTGGAGAAGGAGATTAAAAATGGCCTTAATGATAATTTTGAATCATTTGGATTTATGAAGGCTGAACGAAAGAGATCTAAGAAAGATAAAGACTGGGAGACTGGGAAAGGGAGAATTGTTTTGAGAGTCAAACCGCCTAAGACTGTAAACAGAGTAAGACTGGCTGATCCTCTTCCTCCTCGTTTACAGGACTTTGAGAAGTGGTTCTATGATAATAACACTGGTGAGGCTGTGATTAGAGCCAAACAAGGAAAAGAATTTAGGGTGTTTGACCCAATGGAGTTATTCAGCTTCTGTGATGAAGATCTCTTGATTCTCTGTGAAAATCATATAAAGGCGGGGGCAGGTGAGGAAACAAGAAAGGAGGCAAGCTTGTTTATGAATGTGGCGAACAAAATAAGAGGAGTACGGGCAGAAGTAAAGAGTTTGGCTGAAAAGGTGAGAGCACAAGATGACTTTGCCATGGATGTTCAAGACATGACCAGGCAGTTTGCTAGAGCTAGTGGTCATTCAGATGAAGCTGATGATGCAGGAACTAATCTTGGAGAATCAGTGGCTGAAGCTTCTAAAGACATTGCTGCAGGAGGGGATGAAGACAGATCAACAGCAGCTGAGGAAACGGGAGCTGAAGAGTCAAACCAAGAGCAGTGAAGACAGTGAGGTCCAACCTAGGGGGAGTATTGAAGATCATGTTAGGTTGGACTCACTTTAGTATAGATGTTTATTTTACATTGTAATAGGACTTGTGTTAGTTTCATTTTGTATTTTGATAGTTATTAGCAGTTTTGGCAGTCCAGCGAAACTGTGAGCGAATCTATAGTTTCGCTCACAGTTTGCTGTTTTGGTTCACCCGGCGAACTTGTGTTCTGCCGGGCGAAACTATAGTTTCGGCATGACAGTTTCGCTTGTAGCGAAACTATGACTGCTATATATACTATTGTCATTTCATTTTGCATGATAAGTTTGCAAAACCCTAATCGTGGAATTCTGTTGCAAACTATCATTTTCAAGCAGTTACTTCATTGAAATACAATTGTGCTTATTGTTATTGAGTGAGTTTGTTCATTTGAATATCAATTATGTCTTGATTCATCATATTCATCTCTCAATTGTTTGTTATTTGGTTTGTGTATGTGATATTGATCAAATTATCCTATCAATTGTACTGTTCATCGATCACATGGACCAACAATGTATAAGTTGAAGATCTTCCTAGCTCAAATCTTGGATCAGGATCACCTGTATTTAAGTTTTCTGCAGATCCTGAAACATGCTCACAAGATTTATTAAAACAGTTGGTAACTAAATCAAGATCAAACAGCCAATCTGGACCAGAACCAGCCACACATGGTGTGTGCTCATTGAAAGTCACATTGGCTGACTCCTCAACAATTCTAGTTCTGAGATTGTATACTCTATAAGCTTTAGCTTGGGAAGAGTATCCAATGAAGTGTCCATCATCTGATTTCTCAGCAAACTTGGCAATTTGATCTTTGGTATTCAAGATGGTGTAGGGACATCCAAATGACCTGAGAAAACCAATGAAAGGTTTCCTCTTGTGCCAAAGTTCATAAGGAGTCTTACCATGTGTCTTAACTACTAAAACTCTGTTTTGCACATAGCAAGCAGTATTAACTGCCTCTGCCCAGAAGGTGATAGGCAGTTTAGAGTCAGACAACATAGTTCTTGCAGCTTCAATAAGTGTCATGTTTCTCCTCTCAGCAACTCCGTTTTGCTGAGGAGTCCTGGGAGCACTATATGTAATAAGTGTAGGGGAGTAGTGATGGAGTTCTTTTCCTTAGGCTTGTGAGATACCTTGTGTTGCTTCCCTTTCAGGCATGCAACACAATGATCATCACTTGTAAACTCTTTCTTTGGCATTCCAGTTACCAGATCATGTTTAATTAACTTATTCATGTTCTTAAAGTTTACGTGGCACATTCTTTTATGCCATAGGAAAGACTCATCACTATTTGCTTTAGATAGAAAGCATGAAACTTCTCGAGAAGGAGATGTTTCTTGCAAATCCATCTTGTACATGTTCCCTTTCCTGGGGGCTCTGAGCAGGATATGCTCATGAGGAATGACCACTCCAGGTTTGAGAACAATGCACTCATGCTCAGTAAAGAGCATGTTATGACTCTGATCACAAAATTGGGATACACTCAGAAGATTGTACCCAAGCTCCTTGACAAAGTTTACCTTCTCAATGCTGAGCTTACCATTTGTGACCTTGCCCCTTCCAAAAATGTAACCACCTTCATCTCCTCCAAAAGCAACTGGTCCTCCATCAATTCTCTCAAAATTATGGAGCAGAGACCTATTGCCTGTCATGTGCCTGGAACAGCCACTGTCAATTATCCAGACATTCCTGTTTGTCTTGAGCTGTTCCTGCACAAAGAAGATGATTAGTTACATTTGGAAACCCAAGCCTTACTTGTCTTGGGCTCACTAAGTGTAATAGAAGGTAATGCAACAGTAATAGATCCTATAGTTGTACTATGGGGATCTTCAGCTGTTGTTGATGGAGAAACTTTAGTCATTTGATCTTTCTTAGACTTCCACACCACCTTTGGAGTCTTGGACTTGACCTTCAAAACCTTAGAAGCTTTTGGGACTTCACAAGTTTTGATGACTGAACCTTCGGAAGAGTTTACAGTCACTGCAGCAGACTTCAGTGCTTCGGAAGAACTCCTTTCTTCCGAGACCAATTTTACTTCCGAAGGTAATTTTCCATTTACCTTCTTCTTTGATTTGGAGCTTCCGAAGGAAACAGACTTTCCTTCCGAAGCTTGAGACTTCTTGAAATTCTTTGAAGTCTTTGTATTGGTCATATGGATAGTACTTTTAGGATTGTATGGGCAATCCTTAGCAATGTGAGAAGTACTTTCACACATGACACATAACATTTTATTCTTCAAACAAGTCTCCTTTTGAGAGCAAGACTGACTTTGGTCTCATCCCTTCTCCACCTTCATCTTGGTAGATGCTGAGACAGTTCTTTTGGGCTGTGAACTGTTCTTGGAGTTTGATGGTCCAGGCTGTGCAGCAGTGGTACATAGCAGCTCAGTCTTCTTCTTTACACTGAGATGATTTGAACAAGAACCAAGACTCTTAGCTGAGGAGTCTTGGTTGATGTCTTCAGTCCTTACTACTTTGAAACCTGCAGAGATAAAAACTTGTTTCTGCTTAGCATCAAAAGTAGCCTTGATCTCTTAAGCCTTCTTTGCTTTCCTCTTGCTCTTCCTGATCAAGTTCTTTCTCTTGGACTTGGTCATCACAGTTGATTTCTTCTCCTCAGAAGGATAGTGGCCCTTGGAAGAATCCTCTTCTTCACTCTTCTCAGAGGAATTCTTCACTATCACTTCTTTATCATCCTCACTTATAGGATCTATGAGAGGAAGCTCATCTTCACAAGTTTCACACCTAGGAGATCTTACAGACAAGATTGTGTGTGGAGGAGCTATCTCATTTGATCCCAGTCCCTGTCTATTTTGATAACAGACTTTGTTGTGCAGGGATGAGGATATCATGTTCTTGAAGGTCTCTTCTTCAAGAACACTCTTCTCTGCCTTGGCTTTGCTGATCACAAGCTCAGCCTGGCACTCAGTCAACTTAGTTATGAGATCTTTGATCTGAGTTCTAAAATCTGTATGTTCATGTTTTAGTACTGAAATGGTTTTCTCCAAGTCCTCTATCTTTAACTTGTAATCATTTTCAGACTTTCTAAAATCAGATTTTAATATGTTTAATGACTCAAGATCAGATCTCATCTCTAAGTTGTAGGACCTGTATCTATTTACTTTAACAATGCATTCAGGAGTACAGAGATGTTCCAATACCTTGGCTTCATCATGATCAGCCATCAGTGCTTGGTTTGGAGAAGCATCTTCCACCTGAAAGCTCCAGTCAAAGCCTCCCTCTTCAACAGCAACAACAGCATGTTGCTTTGGCTTCTCAGTCTGAGGGGCTTTGTCAGTGTAGTTTGGTCTGGGTTGTGTTTGGCCCCCATTTGCTTTAGGTGCCTTACACTCCCTAGCAAAGTGGCCCATAAGGTTACAATTGTAACACTTAACTTTGCTTTTATCCAGCCCAAACTTACCACTGGTAGCATTGCTTGGAAATCTTCTTCCTGTCCTCTTGTAGAACTTCTTGGCTCTGTGAGTGAGGAGAGCCATCTGCTGAACTATCTCCATGTATTCTAGGTCATCTGGATGGATACAGTCCAGGTCTTCAAGAGTGAAGAGATAATTCCCACAGCTTTCATCAGTAGACACAAAGGCTTGAGAAGAACTTGTCTCTTGGAATGGGCTTCCTTGAGTAAAGTTCTCCCTTGGTGTCTCCGGGAAGGTGATGAAAGGACCCTTTTGTGAGTTGTCAGGGTAGCATATGAGATGATGTTGGGGTTTTATGCTGTCCCTTTCAACCACATGAAGGGTTGAACCCATTTGATTGTTGGAGTTGCCAGATGAACCTTGCATGTTCATCTCCATCTGGTATCCACTGAGATCCCATACAACTCTGTCAGAGTAAGAGTTTTAAGGTTCTCAGTCCTCTTGATCACCACACAGTAGTGTGTCCATTGCCTAGGAAGTGAGGACATGAACTTCCTTACAATGTCCCTGTTCTCAAGAGGAACTCCTCCATCCACTAGGGTATCCATAATCTCAACATACCTGAAGTATTGTTGAGTCATGGTTTCACCTGCTTTGAAGGTGAAATTTTCAAACTGCTGCTTTAGAAGATCCTTCTTGTTCTCCTTGGCTTCAGAGGAGCCTTCATACATCAGCTTCAGTGCATCCCACAGCTGTTTAGCTGTTTTGCACTTCTTAAAACCTCTGTATACAGAGTTTGGGAGAGCAGTCTGAAGAGCAGTCATGGCCTTCCTATCAATCTCTACTCTTTTTCTATCTTCCTCTGAGTAGTTGGCCACATCTTTTGGAATCATACCAGCACCAGTAGCAGAGGGGGTGCTGGGTATGAAAGGTCCATTCTCAACAGATTCCCACATTCTTGAATCAAGAGACCTGATGAAGCCTTCCATCCTCATGCACCAGGTGTCAAAATCATCAAGAGTGATCAGTGGGGATTTGTTCATGGTTCCAGTCTCCATATCAGTCTTTGAGATGGAAGCCATTTGAAAAGTTTAGTTTTTGTGTGTGTGAGGGATCTTAAGATGGTTAGATCTTATATCAAGAGCCTGGAATGCTCTGATACCAATTGCAGGACCGTTTAAGGGCTTTAATATAATTACTACACAACAACACAATAAGGAGATTAACTAAACTTTAATCAAACAGTGAACTGGATTAACCAAGGTGATACAAAGAACACAAGTAAAGTAAAGAGACAGAACAAGAGAGTTTGGGTTTCAAGGAGGCAGTATATTGCTTTCTCAAGTTCTTTTACAAGTGTTACAAAGCATAAAGAAAGATACAAGAACTTGAAATACTTATACTACAACCTACAGCCGGCTATACTTTGAAAGCCAGCTGGATGTAATTGACTAGACACTAACAAAATCAATTGTAGGATCAAAAGGCATATCTGCCTTTTGACCTTGTGACTATGACATGCCATAGCTCACATCCTTATACATTATAAAAAGGATAAAGTACATAAAGTGGAAAGTTACAGACTCAAGACCTCAATGTACAATTACCAAAAGCATGGACCTTTTCACCAACTCATGTAAGTTGGTGACTTTACAGAGATGTAGCGGAAAATGTGCTTTATGGAACAGTACATCAGATAAAGCATGTGTACTAAAAGTCTTCGGAAGAAATCTGTCTTCATAGGTTAAAGCTTCGGAAGACTTTGTCTCTGAGGCTTCGGAAGACTTCATGTTTGGCTTCGGAAGATATTGGTCTTGGCTTCGGAAGATTTTACACTTAGAGTATTTTCTAATGCATTGTGTAAAACTTCCGAAGCATTCTTCACTTCAGTACTTAGTGCATGTTGCAGAGACACTTTGGATGTTTAGGGTTGCATCAGACTTAAGGAATCCTTACACTCTCTTCTCCTCCCCTACTCAAAGAGAGATGAGTACCTCTGATTCTCCTCAGTCCATCCCACATCAGTCACCTATTACTGAGGTGGACACTTCTGAACATGTTCAGGATGTCCATATGGAAGAGGCTCTCACTTTTGAAAGTGATTACATTATTAAGACCTCAACCATGGCAACTCAGCCCACTGGCATCTCAACTGAGGTTGCTAGTGAGCAGAGGAAAACCAGCAGCCAAGAACCTCAAGCTGGTGGTGAGAGAGAGGACTTTGGTCCAATCATCTCATCCCCCAATGATTCTTCTGATGAAGAAGAGGGGAATTTGAGGCTAAAGGTGTAGAAACTGTCAAAAACATGCTCCTATTTAATCTCTAAGGTTAGTCACCTTGAATCTCAGGTGACTACCTTACAAAACAGGGTCAATGATCAGCAACTTCAGATTTCATATCTAAAGGAAAAACTAGCTGGGAGACCTTTAAGGAGAGCTCAACCAGGAACACAAGAACCTGTGGAAGTGATTGACTTATCCTCCAGCTCACCTATGCAAGTGGGTGATGCTACCAAAAAGGGGGAGAAAGTTATTGCAGCCACAGAACCTGGGAGTTCTTCACAGAGAATAGACATAGAGGACTCACCATCCTCACTTGCTGTTGTACATTCTCAGCAACTTCCTCAAGTTCACATTAATGTGGACTCTATAGACTCAATCATCAGGATTCTCTTTGAGGAAGGTATACCAAGGGCTGTCTCATCCCCACCACAAGGAACTGCAAACTAAATCATAAGGTGGAGGTATGATGCTGACAGAAGAGCCCTTATCCTTCACAGAGTTCAAGGGCAACAAGAAGTGTTTGATTTTCAAAGCCTGAACTTCTATGAAAGATTGGATCTAGTCAACATGCCACTTGTCAATCCAAGCAATTCAAGACAAGCTGACAGAATGGCTCAAAGAATCCAAGATAGGATCCTTGCAGAGTTCACTCTAAGAAGGAGACTTAGGCAATCAGGCAATGTCATCGGTCAACTGGATGTTGAGGTGGACCCTAAGATTAGTTTCATAGGGGAAACCTTGACTGAAGGACCAGTGGCAGAACCTGAGACCCCTGTCTCATCATCAACAACTGCTGCAGAGGTCCAAACTCCTTCTGAGACATCTGTTGGTGAAGGTGTTTCTCAGCCTCTCTCTGGCCAGAGCATGGAAGCTACACCAAGCAATGAAGGCCAAGCCTCTATCCACCTGAGTCACAAAGGTCTGTTGGTGACAAAGGGAAAAGGATAATGACTCCTGAGGAAATTGAGGAGGAAGAGAGAGAGAGGAAAAGGAAGCTAAGGGGAGAAAGTTCCTCTGGGTCATCTAGCTTTATGCAAGCTGCAATCAGGGCTGCCCCCAAACCAAACACTCAAGATGATGAGTTGAGAGCAGTCAGGATTACTTATTTACAGACCAAGAACTATGATATTGATGAAATCATCTCCCTCCCTTTAGAAGAACTAAATGAACTGGCTGACATGGAAGTGTCAAGAGAGATGAAAGAGAAAGAGGATGCAAGGCTACTTCTCCAATTCAAAGAGGAGAGGAGACAGAAAAGACTCTACAAGCATGCTCCCACTCTCTCTCCAGTTCAAGAAAGTCCTGCACAGGAAGATGTGGCTCCACAAGAACCTCAGGTAGACAGAGAAGAAGATAGGATCAAGATGATCAACTACCTGAGTGCCACAAGCTTCTATCAGGCAGATGCACTTCTTCCCCTGTCCTATGACTTCATTGAGTTTGAGTACCTAAAGCAACTTGAACTTGAGCTAGTCAAAGAAATAAAGACAACCAAAAGGAAGCTAATGGAAGAAGCTGCAAAGTCAAGAGACATCATCCAAAAGAGTGTGAAGAAGTCTGCTGATAGACAAAGGATGATGAGCTTCTTGAAGCTATATGGATTCTCCAGAAGGAGACTTGGCCCTATGTCTCTATCCACAATGGATGAGCATATAAGGGTGATCAAGCAGAAGATTAAGAGTGGTGAACTGATTGACTTGCACTCTCTTCCAAGTCAAGTCCCACCTGAAGTGGAGGTTAAGTTTGAACAACCTGAGACACCTCAATCCGGACCTCCAGCTGAACCTCAGCAAGCTTCATCTTCTGATCCAAGGCAGAGTCAAACTCCCTCTCCTTCTGAACCTGTGAGGGAGGAACACCCAACTGAGAAAGACAAGGATGATCAACAAGGTGTTGCAGACCAGTCTTCTCAGTTAAAGTCATCTAAGAGGAAGAAGAGAATGGCTTCTAAACCAAAGTCAAAGAAGAAGAATTCTAATTCATCTACCTCTACACCTCAGGCTGAGTGAGATCAACCTGAGGAAGTGCATGATAAGGCAGCCCAATCAACTCCTATGCAAGTGGCTCCTCTAACAACTGAGACACCCATCTTGTCCTGGACTTACTCTACCAATCCAGAACGATGGCATGTAGTCAGAGATCAAGGTGTTGAGAATGTCTACTCTTGGCAAGACATAATCAACTTACCTCTGCATGATCTCTTTGAGATGAGAAGATACTATGAAGGTCTTGATGATCCTGACCATCTAATGAAGAAAGGAATGGTCATGATTGTACTGAAGACCACCAACATCTGAAGATCTTCTAAGGGTTTTGGTAGCATCAGCCTAGGGGGAGTTTGTAAGGATTCATTAAGTCTGATGCAACCCAAAACATCCAATGTGTCTCTGCAACATGCACTAAGTACTGAAGTAAAGAATGCTTCGGAAGTTTTACACAATGCACTAGAAAATACTCTAAGTGTAAAATCTTCCGAAGCCAAGACCAATATCTTCCGAAGCCAAACATGAAGTCTTCCGAAGCCTCAGAGACAAAGTCTTCCGAAGCTTCAACCTATGAAGACAGATTTCTTCCGAAGACTTTTAGTATACATGCTTTATCTGATGTACTGTTCCATAAAGCACCTTTTCCGCTGCATCTCTGTAAAGTCACCAACTTACATGAGTTGGTGAAAAGGTCCATGCTTTTGGTAACTGTACATTGAGGTCTTGAGTCTGTAACTTTCTACTTTATGTACTTTATCCTTTTTGTAATAGATAAGGATGTGAACTATGGCATGTCATAGTCACAAGTCAAAAGGCAGATATGCCTTTTGATCCTACAATTGATTTTGTTAGTGTCTAGTCAATTGTATCCAGCTGGCTTTCAAAGTATAGCCGGCTGTAGGTTGTAGTATAAGTATTCTAAATTCTTGTATCTTTCTTTATGCTTTGTAACACTTGTAAAAGAACTTGAGAAAGCAATATACTGCCTCCTTGAAACCCAACTCTCTTGTTCTGTCTCTTTACTTTACTTGTGTTCTTTGTATCACCTTGGTTAATCCAGTTCACTGTTTGATCAAAGTTTAGTTGTTCTCCTCATTGTGTTGTTGTGTTATAATTTGTTCAAGCCCTTAAACGGTACTGCAGACTCTATAGCGTTCAACTTCCTCAACACATGTTGATGAACACAACCTTTCTTTTACCTCTCTTGCCATTGGTGGAACTGTTTGATCCATATGGGCCATCAATGCTTGATTCTCTTCCAAGACTTCTTTTTCATACACACTCCAGTCACACGTTCCATCTTGAAGTATGATCAGCCCTGACTCCTTTGAGTTACTAGGTCCAGTTGATTCATTGGTGGCAGGTGGGGATGCATTGATCAGTTGAGATTGCCTGTGCAGAGGTCATTGAGAATTTGATTGTTGATGAGGTTGAATCTGATGTTGCTGATGCTGCTGATGTTGTCTCATATCTGGATATGACTGTTGATTGCATTCTCTAGAGAAATGTCCATAGAGATTGCATTTGAAGCATCTTACCTTTGATTTGTCAACACCAATCTTTGATGTTTTACTTGTTGATGCCAAGTTCTTATTTCTCCTGAGATATTGCTTTGCTCTATAAGCAATCACGGCCATCTGCCATTGTAGGTCCATTTCTTCCACTACATCAGGAGGTAGTTCTTCTAAGTCTTGTTGGCAGATATTTGCTGACGTTAGAGAGCTTCCCATATATGCTTGAAAACTGGAACTAAAAGCTGCAAAGGCTGCTCTTTGTTCTTCAGAGTCCAATATCACAGTAATTGGTTCTGACTGATTGGTTGAATATGAAGACTTAGCTGTTGCTGCAGTTATATCTTGTCGATCAGCAGTTCTTCCTTTATTCTTTTGATTCTTATCTTGAGATGATTTCTTTGAGGGTTTAGAAGCATAAAAGCTAACTTCCTCCTTATCATCACTCCTAGCACAAGAGTTATCACTTTTATTGTTTGAAATAAATGCACTTCCAACATTATTTGTTTCTTTGAAGTGATAGGGTGAGATATGAGTTCTCACACTCTTGTTTCTTGATTTTTCGTCCATTTCAAGAGCTTCCACTTTTGCAACCAGAGTATCTAGACCAGTTGATTTCAGATCTATAGTGTTCTTGAACATGGATATAGTTTGCTTCCAACTTTCTGGCAAAGTATGAAGCATTTTCTTGTTTAATTCCTCACTGGTATATTTCAACTCCAGAATATTCATCTCAGTTACCAACTGCATGAATCTATGAAGTTGTTGAGGAATTGATTCACCCTCAATATGATGAAATGTTTCATATTGCGACCTGAGGGTGTCTCTCCTTATGCTTCTTATCTCATCACTCCCTTCGCAGAGAGTATGAAGTATCTTCCACAAGGAGTGTGTTGTTTTGTAGTTCTCACACCTGATCAATATCTCTTCAGGTAAAGCCATACTAAGCAAACTGTATGCTTTGATATCAACTTTGATCTTTTTGACATCATCAGGTGATAGATCTTTGGTACTGATTGGTTGATTTTTGTCGTTATAATCCGGCCCAAGAGTGGGTGGAATATAAGGACCTTCAGTGATGGATACCCATAAGTCAGAATCAGTATAGTTTACATGATTCCTAAACTTGATTTTCCATGACTTGAAGTCTGCTTTTGTTTCCAACTTTGATGGTTGGTAAGATGATCCACTGAAGTTGCTCATGATGTTAATTGATGAGAATGATTAACAAGATCTGCTATTCAATTGATTTGAATATAGATACAAGTTAATTAAATCGATTGCGGTTAAACGACAACAGTAGATCTAATCAGTAAGAACTGACAAATCTACGAAATTAAAATCAATTAAACACAACTGACACTGATAGATCAATCGATCTAGATCAATGAGCACTTGGCTCTAATACCACCTGTGAATCCAAGGATCGCAAACAGGAATTATCAGTGTCGGTTGATGGCAAGTCAACGTTTGCGGAATCTGTAGGATTCTATGTGCCCAAGACACTTAGAATATTGATGTGGTTAGTACGTTATGATCCAAGTCGGGTTATACCCAATAACAAGCTTAGCAAACACCAATTAATATTTAATTGATGATATGATCATGCAATTAAATATTTACACCAAATTTAGAAAATGGGTTTTCTAAATAAGTTGCATATGAGATGGAACAAATTATAAGGATAATTTGTTAATGAGTTTATTGTTATTTTTTGTCATTTAAAAGGGTTTAAATAACATTAATAACATATGAGTGTACTTTAATTAAATTGTTTAATTAGAGAAGACATATGTCACAATTTTAAATAAGTCTAGTAGAAGACTTATTAATGTATGACATAAGACTAGTTTAAAAATAATGTGTATTGTGGTTTAAGGGGGAAACTCTTTTGTTTGAACTAGTTGGCCGCCCCCCCCCCCCCTTTATTTTGATTGGACCCTTGTTTTTCTTGAGAATACACATTATTTACTAGGTCTAACACTCAACCTCTCTAATCATTCAATACATGCAAAGACTCAAAAAAACTCATCTCTCTCTCTCTCAAAACCTCACGGCCAGCAGCAGCATTGGGAGGGTTTTTGGAGTGCTTTGGTGTGTTATTCTTCCTAACAAGAAGGTGCTTTGCAAACAAGCTTGGGGTATACAAGCTTGAGGACTTCTAATCTTGAAGTCTTGGCCGATTTTCAGCATCCTTTCCTCTTTTCTTTGGCCGATTTTAGAGCTGCTGAAAGGTAGATATGGCAGCCCTTTGTGGCTGCCATATTATGTTGTTTTATGTTTCTATAGCATGCTTATTCACATATAATGATCCTTTGATATATGGGTTTGTTTTATACATTAATATGGTACCCTAATGAACATATTTTTCAGCTTATAAACAAGTTTATAAAGTTGTCTTTCCGCTGAGTTTTCAGAATGTTTAAGAGGTTAAACTATGATTTTATGTTCTTACAAACCCATCAATGGCATCAAGAGCCGGTTATGTGGATAGCTTGCTTGTTCTTGTCCTTTAAAATCGGGTTTTAAGGATGATTATCAACTCATAATAGGCTGATTTTGGTTGATTCAATAAACCCCATGTCTTTCATAGTTATATCTTCATGCTTATGATTAAACTTTGAAAGATAAAAATGTCAATTGGTTGATATGTTTGGTTGTTGTTTGTTTGGACAAACAAACCCAAATTTTCAGTTTATGTTGGCTGAAAAATTTGGGGTTTGATGGGGTTTATTTTGTTTGTTAAATGATGTTTATGATTGTTCATATGATAGTGCATAACCTAGCTTGACCTTGTGTTGTTTGGTCTGGATTGTATGTATTTATTTGATTATATTCATTCAATGGGGTTGTATATTAATTTGTGCTTTGTTTAAAAATGTATTTTGTTTATTTATTCATTGGGATGTAATAATAGATTAGGAGTAATTTCCTTTTACTAGAAAATATGTATTAGGATATATATATTTTGTAAAAGAAGATGCTCGGGAAGGAAGCACAAGAGGAAGACACAAAAGAAGGACTTGAAGCATATGGATGCAAGTTCAAGTGGGGGTCTATGAAGACCTCAATTTTGTGTTGTATTCAACCCTTAGGAAAGACCAAATGACCACACTTGTGATGGCAAACAACTGTGGTCACAATAGTAGCTATGGTTATGCACATTGTGGTTGTTTATATTATGCTTGTTTGATTGTGATTTTATGAATGATTGTATGATATTTGGATATGATGGACAATCTTAAAATAAATGATCTTAACAAGCTAATACAAAATGGTTCTTAATCACTAAGTGTTAATAAATGGTTATTAAAAGGATTAATGATTTCGTAATAAAATGGGTTTTATTAAAAGGACCATAGGGTATCTTGTATTTGAAAGCATGCAAATACAAGTACATAGAGTTTTCTAAACAAGAATTATGAAATCTCTAAACTTTTGACAAACAAGTTTAACACCGTCCTTTTGCACAACACTTGAGTCATTTGGAAACTCTTAATGGGATAAAGGTCACCTAACCGTTTAGAGGGAACTTGTGATTTAAGGTGGGGATACCACATTGGTGGGATAAAGGTCACCTAACCACTTATGTGGGTAAACTCACACGTGTGTGCAAGTAGGATAACTTGATTTGCAAACCATGTTAAATGGATCACCTAAATATGGTTTCCAAATGGTGTTGATGGGATTAACATGTCGACTTTACATATGATGTTTAAACTCGATCCCATACCTCTAGAAGTTGCAAATGGTTGCAACCGTCAATCGTTGACCATCTTATTAATTTAAATCGTGGGATAAAGGTCACCTAACCACAATTTAAATGTAATGTTGGGTTCTAGATTTTAATATAAAAATAACCTTAAAAGGCATTAATTATTAAAAATAGCAATATCAAAAATACTAAATAGATCTTCGTTAAATTTTGTAGATGGCCACCAATAATGACAATCATGATAACTCGTCCGCGTCCACCCAATCATTACGAGCGATCCTCCAAAAGGAACGTCTAAATCATAATAATTTTATTGATTGGTATCGAAACTTGAGAATCGTTCTCAAGCAAGAGAGACGATCATATGTTTTAGACGACCCTATCCCCGATCAACCTACTGAGGATGATGAGGAGGCCTTCAACGATTGGCTGAAGTACACTAAGGACTCCGTCCAAGTGTCTTGTCTCATGCTAGCGAGCATGACTCCGGATCTCCAAAAGGAGTATGAACATCACGGAGCTTATGACATGATAACCCAGCTGAAGGAAACGTTCCAACAGCAAGCAAGGGTTGAGCGCTTCGAAACGGTTCGAGCACTCCATGCATGTCGTATGGACGACAACCAATCGGTTTCATCTTATGTACTTAAGATGAAAAGTCATATTGACCGCCTCGAGAGGCTTAATTGTCCCGTCTCGAAGGAATTGGCCACGGATTTGATCCTTAATGGCCTTACCAAGAAGTTCGAGACATTTGTGTTGAATTACAACATGAATGCATGGGACAAGAGCATTGGTGAGCTTCACTCAATGCTTAAAACGGCCGAGTCGGCCATGGGTAAAAGGGTTTTACCCGTTCTCACCATCAATGAAGGTGGGAACAAGAAAAGGCCTCATCCCGCACCCAAGGCAAAGGTTGCCAAGGGTAAAGGAACCTTATGGGGAAAAGGGAAAGGGGTGGCAAGGGTGCCACCCAAACCACAAGAGAAGAAGCAAAAGGTTGCTACCAATGACCCATGCTTCAAGTGTGGGGAGATTGGACATTGGGCAAGAAATTGTCCTGTCCATCTCCAAGAGTTGAAAGCAAAGAGGGATGTCGGGCAGACCTCAGGTACAATATACATGATTCATATTGATCTTAATGTTACATCTTCTAACACGTGGGTATTAGATACCGGATGTGGAACTCATATTTGCAATTTGTTGCAGGGGTTCAAAAGAAGTAGGGACTTCAATCAAGGGGATGTTAGTCTCTTCATGGGCAATGGAACCAAAGTCCAAGTTGAAGCTCGTGGGGACTACATCCTAAAACTTCCAAGTGGCTTGGATGTTATTTTGAAGAATGTTTTGTATGCTCCTAGTCTGACTAGGAACATTATTTCTGTATCCCAATTAAGACATTATGATTATGTATTATCTTTTGTTGAAAATGATATTCATGTTTCTTTAAATGATATGTTCTATTTTAAAGCAATTCCCATTAATGGTATTTATGAATTGGTTCATGAAAATGCTTTAAATAGTTCATTGTACCAAACTAACACCAAGAAACGCAAGTTGGATTTGAGTGATACCTATCTTTGGCATTGTCGTCTTGGTCATATAAACAAGAAACGTATACAAACACTTCAAAAGAATGGTCTTTTAAAAACGAATGAATGTGATTCATTTGATGTATGTGAATCTTGTTTACAAGGTAAAATGACTAAGGCACCCTTTAGTGGAACTAATGAAAGGGCAAAAGATTTATTAGGAATCATACATTCGGATGTATGTGGTCCTTTTAAGCCAATGACTAGGAATGGTGAAAGATACTTCATTACCTTTACCGACGATTATAGTCGCTATGGGTATGTGTACTTATTAAAGCACAAAGATGAAGCTTTTGAAATGTTCAAAATCTTCAAGAATGAAGTGGAAAATCAACTCAACAAGTCAATTAAAGTTCTCCGTACCGATAGAGGAGGTGAATACCTAAGTAATGCTTTTCAAGATCATCTTAGGAGTTGTGGGATTGTCTCACAACTCACTCCACCTGGAACACCACAACACAATGGTGTGTCTGAGAGGAGGAATCGAACCTTATTGGATATGGTCCGATCTATGATGGCTAAAAGAACATTTCCTCTATCATTTTGGGGTTTCGCTTTGCTCTCCGCGGCCCATATTCTAAATATGGCCCCAACCAAAAAGGTGGAAAGGACACCTTTTGAGATATGGCATGGAAGAGTTCCATCCCTATCATACTTAAGGGTCTGGGGTTGTGAGGCTTACGTTAAGACTCCCACCCCAAACAAATTGGAAGTCCGATCCACCAAGTGTATCTTTATTGGATATCCTAGAGATTCTATGGGATATTATTTCTATGATCCACTGAAACAAAAGGTGTTTGTTGCCAGAAAGGGTGAGTTCTTATAAGCAAAGTTCCTTATGGAAGGAACTAGCAGTAGAACAGTGGATCTTGAGGAGTATCAAGAACCACAACCTGATGCACGTTTGGTTGAAACTAGCACTCAACATGAGGATGTTGAGGATGATCAAATGGTTGATCAATACACACAAAACGTTCGCAGAAGTGGTAGAACTAGTAATCCACCTGAAAGATATGGATTTTTCATGGATGGATGCTATGTGGTAGATTCAGATGATCCAACCACATACCATGATGCAGTGTCCAATTTGGATTGTGACAAATGGCTTGAGGCCATGAACGTTGAGATGCAATCCATGTATGACAATCAAGTTTGGGAACTTGTTGTACCACCTCTTAATTCCAAGGTAGTTGGAAGTAAGTGGGTTTTCAAGAAGAACACCGATATGCATGGAAAGTTGGATACTTATAAAGCTAGACTTGTAGCAAAGGGTTTCACTCAAACTCAAGGGGTTGATTATGATGAAACCTTCTCACCTGTTGCGATGCTAAAGTCTATAAGGATATTGTTTGCCATAGCTGCTCATTATGATTATGAGATTTGGCAAATGGATGTCAAAACGGCTTTCCTAAATGGATATCTTGAGGAAGATGTCTATATGGTTCAGCCTGAAGGTTTTGTCGATCCAAAACATCCTAATAAAGTATGCAAGTTAAAGAAATCAATCTATGGATTGAAACAAGCATCTAGAAGCTGGAATCATCGTTTTGATGAGGAGATAAAGAAATTTGGCTTCATAAAAAACGCTGATGAGGCTTGTGTGTATAAGAAGGCTAGTGGGAGCACAATAACTTTCCTGGTATTGTATGTTGATGACATACTACTATTTGGAAATGACATTCCATCCTTGGAAGGTGTAAAAACCTGGCTTGGAAGTTGCTTTTCCATTAAGGATCTTGGAGAAGCCGCCTATATTCTGGGAATAAAGATCTATAGGGATAGATCAAGGCGGTTGATTGGTTTGAATCAAAGTGCATACATTGATAAGATCTTGAAAAGGTTCAAGATGGAGAACTCTAAGAAAGGTACTGTACCTATTCAAAGAGGAATGATATTGAGTACGACTCAATGTCCTAGCTCAAAGGATGAGCAAGATAAAATGAAGGCAATCCCATACGCATCTGCTATTGGATCCATCATGTATGCAATGATATGCACTCGACCGGACGTGTCATGCGCCTTAAGCATGACAAGTCGTTACCAGCAAAATCCTGGAAATAGTCATTGGATGGCTGTTAAGAACATACTTAAGTACCAAAGGAGGACAAGAGATATGTTCCTAATCTATGGATCTGGTGATGAAGAACTCGTTGTAAAAGGTTACACGGATGCGAGTTACCAGACCGATCGTGATGATTCTCGGTCACAATCGGGATATATTTTCATTCTGAATGGAGGAGCGGTCTCATGGAAGAGCTCCAAACAGGATGTGGTGGCTCTATCAACTACAAAATCAGAATATGTCGCCGCCTCATTGGCAGCTCAAGAAGCTGCATGGTTGAAGAAATTCATTGCTGATCTAGGGGTTGTCCCTTCTATTCAAGAACCCCTAGAGATCTTTTGTGATAACGAGGGTGCGATTGCTCAAATCAAGGAACCTCGTGCTCATCAAAAGACTAGGCACATTGAGCGGAGATTCAACTACATACGAGATGAAGTTGAAAAGGGAAAGATATGTATTCGCAAAGTTCACACGGATCAAAACATTGCGGATCCTCTCACGAAGCTCCTTGAAAAAGCAAAGCATGAAGGTCATACTTGTGCCATGGGACTTCGATATTCTAGTGATTGGATTTGATCTGTAAACTTTGTATTTGGATATGTGGAACTCTTTATAATTTGAATAAAATTATTTGGTTATAATGTTTCAATTAATGTTCCAATTTAGCATGTTTAATCCATGAGTAAATTGTTTACTCTAAATGTCCGTAGTCGTTCATACTTGTGGGAACAAGTGTGAGGGTAAGATTATTATGAACTTGGATTGGTTGATATTCATAAGGATGAATATAGAGCAATGGGTTGCTACCAAGGTTCATAGATATTTGTGGGATACAAATATTGGACTGACCCGCATCTCAAATTTTACTACATGAAATCTCATTGATTGATCATAAGTAAATTTGAGTATAGGCGAACATCATTGGTATCCACCGACCTGAGATACATATTGGGTTTTGATATTCACCAAGTATCATACCTTGAGCAAACTCTTCACTGTCCTGAAATAGTGGACAGTACATAAGGGTATGTTCAGGTATGACACGAGGTGTTTGTGAGAAACGTATGTAGTCAAGATGGAATTTGTTCCTCTTATTCGTTGAGAGTTAGATGTCTAAGGCCTGATAAGTTAAATCAACAAGGAATGATCATTCTGTGTTCTTGGATTTAACATGACATCTGTAACAAAAGGATAAATTATTGATTCACCTAAATCATTTCAAGTAGGGTACTTGAAAGGGATGATGTTATTGAATGGCTATAAGTCATGCGTATTAAGGGTAGTAAACCGTTGTTAGGCGGTATTTACTGCTTGCATCAATCTTCTATGAATCTTGGGCAAGTGGGAGATTGTAGGATTCTATGCGCCCAAGACACTTAGAATATTGATGTGGTTAGTACGTTATGATCCAAGTCGGATTATACCCAATAACAAGCTTAGCAAACACCAATTAATATTTAATTGATGATATATTAAATATTTACACCAAATTTAGAAAATGGGTTTTCTAAATAAGTTGCATATGAGATGGAACAAATTATAAGGATAATTTGTTAATGAGTTCATTGTTATTTTTTGTCATTTAAAAGGGTTTAAATAACATTAATAATATATGAGTGTACTTTAATTAAATTGTTTAATTAGAGAAGACATATGTCACAATTTTAAATAAGTCTAGTAGAAGACTTATTAATGTATGACATAAGACTAGTTTAAAAATAATGTGTATTGTGGTTTAAGGGGGAAACTCTTTTGTTTGAACTAGTTGCCCCCCCCCCCCCTTTATTTTGATTGGACCCTTGTTTTTCTTGAGAATACACATTATTTACTAGGTCTAACACTCAACCTCTCTAATCATTCAATACATGCAAAGACTCAAAAAAACTCCTCTCTCTCTCTCTCTCTCAAAACCTCACGGCCAGCAGCAGCATTGGGAGGGTTTTTGGAGTGCTTTGGTGTGTTATTCTTCCTAACAAGAAGGTGCTTTGCAAACAAGCTTGGGGTATACAAGCTTGAGGACTTCTAATCTTGAAGTCTTGGCCGATTTTCAGCATCCTTTCCTCTTTTCTTTGGTCGATTTTAGAGCTGCTGAAAGGTAGATATGGCAGCCCTTTGTGGCTGTCATATTATGTTGTTTTATGTTTCCATAGCATGCTTATTCACATATAATGATCCTTTGATATATGGGTTTGTTTTATACATTAATATGGTCACCTAATGAACATATTTTTCAGCTTATAAACAAGTTTATAAAGTTGTCTTTCCGCTGCGTTTTCAGAATGTTTAAGAGGTTAAACTATGATTTTATGTTCTTACAAACCCATCAGAATCAACGTTGATTTGGTTTAATTGTTCGAAATAACTTTAAATATCAATAAATGTTCAAGAACACACATAACAAAACACAATTAATGATTAATAAGTATTTCATTAGAACATGTTAATGATTACAAATATAATGAATGAATGATATCAAAGTATGTTATGATGTGATGGCTGCTAGGGTTTGATATATCGTATTGCTATTGCTGTTTTCGATCAATCAATCGTCTTTGAACTGAAACCTAGGATCCATATATATAGACAATGATGTTTCAGTTATAGGAAACACCGGATCTCTTGGGATTTGATTTGTTTCAGTTAAGGAATCATCGGATTTCTCGGGATTCGCATAACTGCCTTGTTGACTTGTTGAATTGTAACACTTGTATTATACAAGTGTTTGGACTCCGCAGGAATATTGTCTTCCGTAGATGATTTGTTCTTCCGCAGAAGTCTTGTTCTTCCGAAGCAATCTTGTTCTTCCGAAGCAATCTTGTTCTTCTGAAGCAATCTTGTTCTTCCGAAGCAATCTTGTTCTTCACTTCTGGTTGTTCATCCGCAAAGGATCTTCGGATGTATAGTTACTTGTAAGAAATATATCTACGGAAGAACAAAATGTTCATCCGTAGATGTTTCTCACACTTGGTCAAATTCATAAATTGACCAAGTATAATGTTTGTACCTGCAATCATACATAAATCATCACACACATAAATGGGTTAACCTATATATTTAATGCATACACAATAATGAATTACAAACATTCATTACAGATATTAATTCAAGTACTAAGCCTATACATAATAAACTAGATCTACTAAACCTAGACCTAACACTCGCAAAGTGTGGCCATTGGGGACAACAGTCAGAGAAATCACAGAGAAGAAGTCTACACTGATAGAATTGTTTGACCACATTACTAGTCCATCCTCTCTAGAAGATAACAGAATCATGGCATGGAAATATGATTAAGAATGGGACTGTGCTATCATCAAGAGGACCTCTGGAAGAATTGAATACTTCCATGATGTAGAAGCATTACTGAGACTTCCTGAGAGAGACATCAAAGACTTGCAAAGCCTAATCATCTCAAACTATCCAATCCATCCAAGGGGAAGAGACTTTTCTGTTTCAGTGGGTAGGATGAAAACAAGATTTATAGATGATGTACTGAAGGAGGCTAAGAGGGAAGATGTTGAACATAAGAAAAGACTTCAAAAAGGAAAAAAGATGAAACATCAACTCCTCTACTATGGTTGATGATGAACTCTTAAGGAGGGTTGGATACTCAAACAGAAAAACAGCAGCCATCAAAGTCATAGCAGGAAATCAATACACTATTCCTATAACTGAGTGGGGATATGTAGAGAAGACAAAAGAAATGGTGCTACTAAGGAATGCTGAGGGGAAGAAAGGTGAAAAGATAAGAATTTTTGACCCAGTAGAAATCAAACTGCTACACCCCAGCTACACATCATACCTGCATGATAAGTTCTTTCCAAAGTTGTCAGATGAAAGAGCACAGAATGATTTATGCTTATATATGCACATGATTCAAGTGGTGGATAAACTACATGCTAAAGCATACAAAAGAAGAAGACATGATGCTGGGCTATTGAAAGGAGCCAACATTGAAGAAGTATCAGAATTAAGAATCTCGGAGGAAGATGAGCTCGAGATAGTGCACTATGAAAGTGTAGTGGAAACACTCACCATTGAAGAAGACATTTTGGGCCTAAGTTTTGAGACGCTGCAAAGGATATGCAGAATGGAGATCAAGTACAAGTACGATGATCAAAAGGATGAAGTATCATACTTCAATAAAAGGATGGTGGCAAGATTGAAAGAACTTTCAGTTTTGAAGAGCTGATTACAAGTATCTAAGCCTAAGGGGGAGTATTGTTAGGTCTAGGATCAGTAGATCTAGTCCATTTTGTATAAGCTTAGTACTTGAATTAATATTTGTAATGAATGGTTGTAATTCATTATTGTGTATGCATTTTATATATATAGGTTAACCTATTTATATGTGTGTTGATTTATGTATGTTTGCAGATACAAACATTATACTTGGTCAATTTCTGAAATTGACTAAGTGTAAGAAACATCTACGAATGAACATTTTGTTCTTCCGTAGATATGTTTCTTACAAGTAAAATGCATCCAAAGATCTTTTGCAGATGAAAACCAGCACTGAGGATGGAAGAACAAGATTGCTTCGGAAGAACAAGATTGCTTCGGAAGAACAAGATTGCTTATTGTTTCGGAAGAACAATGTACCCTTGGAAGAACAAGACTTCTGTGGAAGAACAAAACATCTACGGAAGACAATATTCCTACAGAGTCCAAACACTTGTATAATACAAGTGTTACAAGTTAACAAGTCAACAAGGTAGTTGTGCGAATCCCGAGAAATCTGATGATTCCTTAACAGAAACAATTCAAATCCCAAGAGATCCGGTGTTTCCTTAATAGAAACATCATTGTCTATATAAATGGATCCTAGGTTTAGAATAAAAAACGGCAACAGCAATAGCAATACGACAATTCCACAACAACAAACATCACATCAAATCTCACAACCAAACCCTAGTAGCCGTCACATCATTCATCACAAAATTTAATATCATTCATTCATTATTTGTAATCATTGACATGTTTTAATGAAATACATATTATTCATTAATTGTGTTTCTTTTAGTGTGTTCTTGAATCTTTATTTATATTGAAATTTACTACAAAACAATTAAACCAAGCCAACGTTGATTCTGCAAACGTTGACTTGCTTTCAACCAACACTGATAATTCCTTGTTGCGATCCTTGGATTCACACCTATTATAAAGGAATATAAACATAATCTAATCTAAGGTGAGTCCAACCTATACATGATCTTCAATACTTCCCCTAGGTTGGATCTCACCGTCTTCATTTGTCTTGATTTGTCTGATCGGCTCCAGTCTCTATCGCTGCGTCTGATGATTCTTTTGCAGTTCCTGCAGCATCTTCCTTGGGGGCTTTAGTCACAGATTCTCCTTGGTCAGCTTCAGTCTCCCCCGCTGCCTCTAATATATCTTCATCAGCTCCTGCAGCAACCTCCTTGGAAGCTTTAGCCACTAGTTCACTTTGGTCAGCTCCTGCTTCATTAGCTCCCTCGGGACGAGCACTAGTTTGCTCAAGTTGTTTTGTTAAGTCCCGGACATCCATGTTCAGATTATCTTGTGCTCTCACCTTCTCAGCCAACTCCTTCACCTCAGCTCTCACACCCCGCACCTTGTTTGTCATATTCATAAACAAGCTGGCTTCTTTTCTAGTCTCCTCCCCTGCCCCTGCTTTAATGTGATTCTCAAAAAGTACCAGCAGATCCTCATCACAGAAGGTGAACAACTCCATTAGGTCATTAAATCTATACTCAATCTCGTTCTTTAACCTGATCACAGCCTCCCCCGTGTTGTTATCATAGAACCATTTCTCAAAACTTTGTAGTCTTTGGGGGAGGGGAACCGACATTCTAACCCTGTTCACAGTTCTTGGGGGTCTAACCCTCAGCACGATCTTCCCTTTACATGTCTACCAGTATTTATCTTTCTTAGACCTTATCCGTTCAGCCTTCATGAAACCGAACAACTCAAAATTATCATTCAGTCCATTCTTGATCTCCTTCTCCAGCAACATAGCTCCCTCACTGAGATCAGCATCCAGTAATGGTAGCACCGCCAACCTTCTTAAGTCCCATTTTGGTAAGGTCTTGAATGCCTTCCTCTTATGCATGTATGTAATTCCTCCCCTATCCTCTTTATCATAAACATCTTCAGGCTGGAGTTATACTTCCAACTGATGATTCTCTTATCAGCCTCTTTCTTACTCAACCCTTCCATGTTTTGGAATAGGGGAGTTAACTCCTCAGGCTCTTTCTCTCTCACGAACCATTCTTCTTTAGACATTTCAAAAACGTCTCCTTCATCATCACCCTTCTTTGCAACATAGGTCAATGGTCTCTTATCGACCTCATAATATTCGAGCTCAGAATCATAGTCAACCAATTGTTCATCATCTTCCTCTTCATCCACCAATCCTTTCTCAACAGTCTTCTCAACACTTTCAGCTGGATTATCTCTCACCACCTCCTCTCCCACCAAATCCTTCTTTATATCAAATCCCATATTAACAAACCCAGCCTCAAACACCTCCTCATAATTCTCAGCATTTACATTCCCTCCTTCCTCATTCTCTCTCTCGACCTCATGTCTCACACCAGAACCCCCTGCTTCCTCAGTTGCAGCACCAGACGTGCCCTCTCCTGCTCGAGAAGATGTACGCACATTTAGAAATGGGTATTTGGAAGTATCAGTCAGATCATCTAACTCAGGTTGAGTTAGCTGATTAGGCAGGCCGGCTGCAGCCTTTAGATCATTCACCTTTGTCAGCAATCTCTTAATCAATCTCTGCTGATCCACCAACATCCTGGTCATACCTTCAATCACCTCATCCTTTTGTTTTTCCCTCAATTCTTGATTGGTGAGTTTGGTCTTGATCATACTCAACTCATTAGCGAGAGATGAGTTGAGATTCCTAATCCCGTCCTCATCCAATCATGCTCTTTCCTCCCTTCTTGTGGGCTTAGTAAAAGACTGGTGTCTGTGTTTGGTCCTTCTCTTAGTTTCTCCTTCATTAGCTTTCTTCTTGGATCTCTTTTTTTTCTCAACTCTAGCCTCCTGTGCCATCTCATGAATTTCCTCCTCAAAATCATAATCCTTTTCTTTCACGTATCTCTTCCTTTTCTTAACAGTTTCTGTCTGTTTCTGCCTCGTCTCTTCTGCTCTTTTCTCTTCTGACTCATTTACCCTCCTAATATAATTTCATCGCTCCTGAGGGTACATATTTTCCTAAAGATGAGTGATCTTCCCGCTGAAGTCATGTCTAATAGCACAACAGTCTGCAAAAATACGGGTGTTCATTTGTACTAATCTCTTGATCTCTCCATGTCTGGGAATGTTAGGAATGAGATCATCTATAATCATTTGAAGGAATCGAGGGTACAACAGTCACTTGTCCTTCTTCAGTGCCATTACATTCTCTGTCATACAGTCAAAGAATAGTCTTGCAATGTTGGCCTTCCTCCCTCTATAACATATAACCATAGCTTTAGCCCAGTCTAGGTTTAACCCGTCTGATCCACCTTTTCGGTGATCTAAGCACATAATAAACACGCGGGCTATATATCTCCACTCCTTGGAGAGAAAGGACTTTTTGATTTCCTTTCTCGTGCCAAACGAAGGTCCCTCATATCCCAAAGGCCTAATAGCATCAAACACCTCCTGATCAGATAGTATAACCTCCTCTCCAGTATCCTCATCGAGTCTCAACACCCTCGAAATAACCTTAGTAGTAATAATCAGGTCATTCTCCAGCACCCTAGCCACAATCCTCTGAGGATTGGCTCTCGTGTCATACTCTACGGTGCGCCAGAAATCTCTAATGTGTAAATCATATATTGTAGAAGAATGTGAGATCGCATATGCATTTGGAGATCTCTGTAGCCAACGAATGCAATCTCTAAAAACTGCTGCCTTGGGATGAGTGTCATCCAGTAGAGCTGTAATATTGTTCCTCTCGTTAAATTTAAGATTAGCCATGGAATCTGAAAAACAGATGAAACGCATTAGAACGGTATACTAAAAATTAATATAAAGAAAAATAATTAAAAGAATAAAAATAAACAAAAAACAATGTAATTTCGCTAGCTGAAATTATAGTTTTGCTGGTTTAAGTATTAGTTTCGGCAAGCGAAAAAGTAGTTTCGGCAAGCGAAAAAGTAATTTCGGCAGCTATTATTAATTAGTTTTGGCAAGATAGTCTAGTAGATTCGACAGGCCGAAACTATATATTCGGCGAAGCGAAACTGAAATTTGATCAACGAAACTGTTAAATTCGCTCGGACAGCATGACTGCACAGTTTTGCTGAAAAACCTTTGAACTTTCGTTCAATTCGCTAGACTATCGATACTTTCGCAGTAACTTGCGACTGAGGTAGTAGAGGATAAAGAATCAACTTGACCCACATGATCTAATTGGGGGACCCCCTAGATTCCTCATCCATAAGTATCAATACCATGCGAATGTGACTAGTGTACAAAACTAATTCTTTAAGCGTAAGTGATTAAGAGTAATCATCTTACTTTCTTGAGAGTATCAATAAACCCATATACCAAAAGGTTGAGTAACCTTGTTGCTCTAGCAATAGAATTCTTTTATGTAGTAGTCCAAAAGTTAGCATAAATTCATTCAGTTTTAGCTTATATACTTAGGCGATAAGATAACAAAGAAACGATTATAAACTAGACACACATGTGTTGAACTTTGAAGTCATTAATAGTCATACTTGCACCACATTTAGGACCAACATCTTTGCCTTTCTAGCAACTATCAATATATCTCTCTATTGTCTTTCTCACTTCTTTTTCTCTTCATCCAGGTGGTCTAAGACCACCAAAAACCACCATACTATCTCCGCCCTTGGCCTTCTCCATCTCCAATGGTTTAAGACCGTGAAATCTTCTGTCAGGTCTCTCTTTTGCTCTCTGAAATCCCTATCCCATTTTTCACATTTTTTGTGAGATCTTAAAGCCATGAATCTCCATATTAAATAATTTATGACCAAACTGAAAGTGATCCTTCAAGACATCTCTATCATATAATTTGCTCTCGTTTCATCAAATCGCTTCATCTTCATTAAATCGTGTTGTTTATCTAGCAAATCGCGCTAGGGGTGGTGGTAGTGGGTTTCGATGGTGGCATCACCGTCGCGAGAAACCACTGGAAATGGTCTCTCTCTCTTGACTTCCTATTTAGTTTGTTTAGGGCTTTTTGAGAACAATGAATGGTGATAATGACATTGGGTGATAGTTGTGATTGGTGGTTGTGGGTGGCAGTCAGCAGCGATTACTTTTGGGTCGCCAACAAAGTAGGGGTGATGGTTTAGGTTGGTAGAGCAAGAGTGTAAAGAGAGAAACTATTCAGCAATGTTTTCAGAATCGGATCGGACGTTGAAGCGGACGCCTTCTGGTTTGGTGGTCGGACTGGTTGAATCGGATTTAACTATATTTATATATATTTATATATGTAATTAAATATAAGTAATTTATATATGATTTATATATGTATTTTATAGTTATATATAAAATTTAACTATATTTGTATATCCAACGTACTAATTTATAGTTTAACACCCCGTTTCTACTCATTAAAATAAAAAAAAATACCAAAAACCGGTCCGAACCGTTCGGTTTCCCGATCCTACCAGCGGTTCGGGACGAACCGGGCGGTTCGACCTCTCAAAACCGAATCATAGCAGACCGGACTGGCCACCGGCCGAACCGGTCGGACCAGCCGGTCCGATCCGGTTTCCAAAACATTGCTATTGAGAGAGATTATGATCCTGTTAATAAAACATTTGTTTTTAATATATATAATAATAATATCCATAAACCGTACATATAACTTGCATTTACATAGGGCATGGGGATGGCACCTAGTGGCAAGAGAGGTGTCACACGGTAATGTGTTCTACCTTACCTAAAACAAAGTTTGTTTAGAAAAATTATAGACATTTCTTTTGAAAAAAAATGGGTAGTCATACAATCAAAAGGTTATGTGTTCTAATCTTGCCCAACACAAAACTCATTTAGAAAAATTTTAGTCATTGCTTTCAAAAGAAAAATGAGGAGTCGCACAATCAAAAGGTTATGTGTTCTAACCTTACCCAAAACAAAATTTGTTTAAAATTCTAGACATTGCTTTTAAAAGAAAAATGCATATAACAAAATTCATTTAGAAAAATCTAGACATACCGAACGAAAATGTTTGTGTGCGTTCATCAAGGGATTAAACTTGTTCACAAACACATAATCGAACAGTTATGAAGACATAACCATAAAATTCACCAACACAAACAAACATATACTATATAAAGTTATGGACTTGACATAATGATCATATACGTTATTATAAACAAACATATTATCGAACATGCATGAACACAATCAATGATAAAGCATATAAATGTTAGGCTGATTAAAAGTTAAAATTACAAAATATACAAATATTAGATAGATTTATCATAATATAAAAGCTACAAAATTTATAAATAATAATGAACGAACATGACAAACATAAAAGAACCGACACCAACAAAAGTAAACAAACAACTTATCGAATCTTCACAAACACAGATGAACAAGCACAAACTCTATTGATGTTCGTTTTATTTAACTAAACGAAAAAAACTTTTTGCTTATTTTCATTCATTTAATAAACAAACTTTCCATCAATCATACACAAATTGTTTACTAATCGTTCAATTCGTTATCATTCATGCTATTCTACGCAATGTCTCAAACTTACAACTAAATACAAACGGACCCCACAAAACCATCTAGCCAAAGGCCCCTTATCCTTTTTTTTCATATATTTTCCCTTTTGTCATTTCGAAAAGCTTGGTGTCACTAAAATGGAGCATCAAGCCGTTGTTCGTCGTTCGTTTTTCGGAGGTAAATGCTCAGATTTTAGCCCATTAGCATCTTCTTTCTGCTGATTCTCAACTGTTTGTTTGTTTCATCAAACACGACGATGACAAACTAACCTTTGCTTCTAATTTCATTGTTTATGTGATTCTTAGTCTTTGTGATCATCGGTTTCTCCTATCCTTTTGTAATTTAGTGCGTCATTTAATTAATTAAATAGCATCAGTATCAACAAAACTTTGATTGAATATACCGAATCTCTAAGTTGGTGTTGCAATTTATGTCATTGTGAGCTCAGAATTTTAGCATAATTGATTATTCTACTGTTAATTTTCAATATGATTAGTGTAATACCTCTTTTCCATGGACCTGATTTTGTAGAAGAGGTTGATTCATTTTAGTGAATTTCATCATGGATAATCTCTAGTTCTTTTAAAATGTGTTGTGTTGAAACAATATAAAACAATCCTGATATTTACAGTATATGTAAAATTCATTTAACAGAAAACTAACTGAAATGTTCAGCATGATTGGCGGAGGCCTGTGTTTGACATAGTTCTCTTGAAATAAGTTTCATGTCTCTACGTTTGTGTTTCCTCCGGGTAGACCAAACACGTAGTGGAAGTACTCCTTGGTGTTTGCATCATGTATACAAACAAAAGGCTGTCAAGTCTATCTTCTTCTATGTTGTTCTCGCATACAAAGAAGCTAGAACAAAAGAGTCTAGTGTTATATACTGAAACCATTGTAAGGTATGGGACTTGTCTCACATTGGTTGTATGGGCAACTAAATGTGGGGCGCTCTTTCACCCATCAAACTAGTCTTTTGAGTTGAGTTCTTCTATTTGGTCGGAAATGGAAAGCTATTGATACATGTCTATATTTTAGTGCGGTTCCTTAGGACATCATGGTGTTTAGTGCAGAGCGTTCTATTAATGCATACAAGTACAAGGGCTAATATGATACTATGCATCCTAATACACATATAGTCCTACTGACTGGTTATAGTTCTTGTATGTATTCCTACTAGTGGCAACATTGCTATTCTTATTAATGGCATATGAGCTACGATAGCATTCCTGCTGATTGGTATTCCTTGATCCTTGAGGACAAGGATCTTTTTAAGGGGAATGTATTGATATGTGTCAATTTTAGTTACTAAATCAGCTAGAGTTAGTTAGATTGGAAGTGAATAAGTCGGTTAGTAACTAATGTTTAGCTATATAGGAGAGCTATGTACCCAATATGAGTAGATTGAATGATAGTTACTTCTTCCTCATTAGTCATTACTTTCTATTCTCTAATTCTTGTTAACTTTGTGTGTGATTAGCAAACCTCAAGAACCATTCTCCATTCCCTGATTCTTCATGTTGTTAATTAGGTGATTGGCCACTGATCATCAGTCCCAATCACTAATTTCAGTTGTTACTGTTCTAGTGTTCTTAAAGAATTGAAGATCACATCATCTAGCTTCTCTTTTTCTCCCATGAATATATGTTTCAAGTTCATTACAGTCCAAGAATATTGAAAGGTGAAAAGAGCATTGATGGTGCACTCAAACATGATTCAACGTTGCACTGAAAAGTGACAATGTAGAAGACAATGAAAAAGATTTATGCTTATGACCTTCTCCCTTTCAACAAATATCTTAGTTCCCCCTTCTCTTTTTAACAAATATTTGAAAAATGTTCACCGTAAAAGATTGTATACACGAGTATGCTATAAATTTATGACAATTATTGTTTGTGCATGAAGTTGTTAAAAAATAACATATAGCATACTAAAATAATCTCCCAATAGTCACATGTCATGTTTCTAAGACATCGATGTATAGAAATTGGATTGTATATCATAGTCTATGATAATTTTATGTTTTTCCTTAAATTGACAATGACAGTACTAAAAGTTGGTTTTCCATAACAACTTCTTGATTATTGGGAGATCGGTTATTCATTTTCTATCATGGATTTTGGATCTATGTTGTAGGTGGATTGTGGTTTCCTTTGGGACCTCGTGTGGCTTCATTTGTGAGAAGTAGATTCTTCCAGAAACATTCGACTTCACTGAAAAACCGTTTCAATGTTTCTATTTCGTGTTCTTTAAATGAGACTACTGCAAAAGTGATTTATAGTGTAGCTCCAGCAATGGGTCATAACAAGGTAAATTACTTATGTTCTATTTGCAGTGAGTCATAACAAAGTTTTTGCAAGTATTTATATCTTAATAGAATTGTCTTTGAATAAAAGTATCCATTTTTCAGTTCACATAGAATTTCTTTTTGTTTTGTATAGAAAATGTGTATTGGAGAGACTTGGTCAAGTTTTACATGATATTGGTAACAGGAGGCACATCCAGAATGCAGTTCAAGGGTTCCTGCAATTGTGAGTGCTCTTGAAAAGGTGGAGCTCACTCCAAAGGTAATTTTCAAGAATCATTTACTTTTACACTTCATTGAATTCCAAAATTGAACTGGCCGTTGAACCTGATCATGTATGCTAAAATGAAATTTCAGTTTCGAGGATCTGAGATCATTCAACTTCAAGATTTTAGAACTGCTACAGTGGAAGATATTGCAAGCGTGCATTCCAGATCTTATGTTTTTGGCCTTGAGAAGGTATTACATGTTTATTAGAGGTGATTGCTGAAAAAGCACACAGTGAAAGGATTTGTGATTGCTAAACAGTAAAAAAACATATTTACTGTTTATCAGAGATAAATAATTTCGACTTGTTTATTTAAACTCAGGTTGATTTGTGATGTATATGTCTCCAGTTGGTCAAACGGGTAAAACTTCAAAACATAGCTAAAATGGAAATGGGTAAGAGTCTCCCCAATTGCGCTCAAATGCTTTATTAAAAAAACATTATCTTAGGAACATGATTTTTGTAATCTTATTTACTATTGTTAAGTATTATAGATTTAAAAAAATAACACAAATAAGATTTGAAAAATGAGTAAAGGTGACTCATTTAGACTAGCATTAGAAAGTTCTGTTTTGACCAATCTGTCCACCCATTCGGCCATTTGATCATCCCATCTGTTAATATCTGCTTAGTCTCAAATTATACATGTTGTAAATACTCTTATTTGTGTATTTGCTTTAGTTAATTGTTCCTTGTAAATCTATTTCTACAGGCAATGGAGCAGGCTGCAGAACAAGGTTTTATACACATTGATGGCTCTGGACCCACATACGCCACTGCCACAGTAAGAGAATTCCATTAACATGGCCTCCTTAAACTGATTTCCCTTTCTCAATCGTATTATTATAATACCATAAACAATGCAGACATTTGAGGAGTCGTTGATTGCTGCTGGAGCAGGCCTATCCTTGGTTGATCATGTGGTATTGCATCAATAGTATGCTTTTTAGTGGGTTGAAGCAGACCTGTTTGACCCATTCCTTTTTTATTTATCTCGTTTGAGATTAATAATAACCCAAAATCAACCCAATTTGTAGATGATTTGATATGGCCACCTCTAGGACTCTTATTTTATTTGATGAAATTGTAGGTGGCAGCATCAAAAATCAGTCTAAATCCCCCAGTTGGTTTCGCCTTAATACGGCCTCCTGGACACCATGCAGTTCCTAAGGGTCCCATGGGTTTTTGTGTGTTTGGTAATGTAGCTATTGCAGCCCGATATGCTCAACGGGTCCATGGCCTAAAACGTGTTTTCATCATTGATTTTGATGTCCATCATGGTAATGGGACTAATGATGCATTTTATGATGACCCAGATATATTCTTTCTATCAACACACCAAGTAAGCAACAACCACCATCTATTTATTTTTGAAGTGCAATTTAATGAATTACTTTCATATTTTAATGGTGTTTTAGGAGGGAAGCTACCCTGGTACTGGGAAAATTGATAACATAGGATCTGGTAATGGTGAAGGGGCAACGCTTAATTTACCATTAGCAGGAGGTTCAGGTGACATAGCCATGCGAACCGTATTTGACGAAGTCATAGTACCGTCTGCCCAAAGATTTAAGCCAGATATAATTCTTGTATCAGCAGGGTGATTTTCTTTCAACCAAAACAATAATGTTTGCATTAATTTATTTGTTTATAAGTAGAAGTGGCAAGCTGAACAATTAAGCCAGAATCAGGTCATTTTAGGTACTAGTCAAAATGGGTGGGTCTTGTTGGGTTGGCCTGCAACCACTTTAGGAAGTTGTATGCATTAAAAATTGGGAGACTTTTAGCACGTTCAACCTGTGCGATACATACCCTTTTAGCTAAATGTCATATTTGATCCACTGAGACAAACACAACCCAATTGACCCACTCATGGACACCCTTTGCCCTATAGGTGGTATTTAACCCCTTACATATGAATGGTCAATTTGAGTTATGCTTTATCTTTGGCTGGTCAATAAGTCCACAAAAATTAACAAAAAGGAAATGAGTCAAATGGGTTAAGGCCACCCTAAGTGTTTCTTAATGCATACTCTCTTATTAATCGGTTCATACAAAAAAACTAGAATAACATAGGTTTTGTATGATTCGAGTCATAAAAATCATCCAATCAGACCCGCACCAAAAGTAGCTTTTGACACCAACTGTTTTGACTCATTTTGCTTGACCTTTGACCCTTTACCATAAAGTGTTTGACTATCAACCAATTACTGATTTGTAATCAAAATCTTTTTCAGATATGATGGACATGTACTGGACCCACTAGCCAATTTCCAGTTCACAACAGGAACATATTACATGCTGGCATCAAACATCAAGCAGCTTGCTAAAGATTTGTGTGGCGGTCGATGTGTGTTTTTCTTGGAAGGAGGATACAACCTGGATTCTCTTTCGAATTCAGTTGCAGATTCTTTTCGTGCTTTTATTGGGGAACCGAGCATGGCAGCAAAACTTGATGATCTTGGTTACTTGTACGATGAACCGTCTACTAAGGTAAAACAAGCTATTCAGAGGATCAAACACTTGCATTCTCTTTAGAAAGTTATAACTTTCCCCATGGTGGTCTACTGGTCTAGTCTTGTATATGTTTAGTTTTGCACAGGCCAATGCGCATAGATAAATTTTATTTACTTATTTTTTTCAAACATAATGTCGTGGAGTCCTGTATTATGATATTAATTATGAGCTCCTTTATTAATTATTACTATTAATATTACTCATAGAGTCATAGTAGCACGGTTAACAATTGATTTTGCATTATTTTAGTTGTTGGTTAGCAGTTAATAAACCAAATTTATACTATTTGTTACCACCCAAGGCGGTAGTGGTAATGGGTTTATGGTGAAAATTGTTATTGTTAAGGAGATTTTAAAAGAAAATGGTTGTAGATGATAGCTCTTGAATTTATGGTTAGTGAAAGACGAATATGGTTGTGTTAAATGGGTCTTGTTTGCGGGTTGTTGGTTGAATCCAACACTTACCCGAATCTAAAATGCATGTCAAAAACTTGAACTCAAAAATAGCTGCAAGTAAAGGTATTAAATGGGTTGTGTTTGAGGGTATGTGGACCAAACTTGGATTTTAAAACATCCCAAGTGCACATATCCATTAAGCAAAGGTGTTAAATGGATTGTGTTTGAGGGTTAGAAAGATGGATACCAAACTATAAAGCACACAACACAAGAACCCATATATGACTCGCTTATTCCCACATTACTAGAAGCTTGTTTACATTAACACGAATGCTTATAAAACAATTTCTTTTAACCAGGAACCGAGAGAATTACCAAGTTCTTTCATTAGTTAAGCTCATCGTCTTAGATTCAGACAGTTGTATATTGAAAATGGTCATTTTGGAAAGCGAATAAACCAAAACCAAGTGAGGTCCTATGGTTATTCGTTTTGATATTTATAGAGAGACACCTCCCATGTAGAGGTGGGCATAAAAACCGGTTCGGGAAAAAAAATCGAAACCGGTTTGGGAAACCGGTTTCAAACCGGCCCAACCCGACGGTTTAGGTTCGGTTTGTAGGTTTCCTCTTTCAAACCGGTTTCTAACCCGGTTCGGTTCCAAACCGGTTTTCAAACCGATTACAAACCGGTTTTCAAACCGATTACAAACCGGTTCCCAAACCGATTTTCAAACCGGTTTCAAACTGGTTCCCAAACCGGTTTTCAAACAATTATTTAAAATTTTATGTCTAATTGTTTCTATGTTTTATATATTATATATTTCACTTTGATTTTAAATTATGTACTTAATTTGAAATTATGTACTTTGTTTTTAAAAACAATTATGTAATGTTCCTAATTTTATATGTTTTAATTTTTACAAATAAAAATACGTAAATGCATCTTATAGGTTTATTTAATTTATATAATTGATATGTAACATTCATCTTATAAGTTGATTTAATTTTTACAATTAATTGTTTATTTAATTTATAACACTTCAAAAAAAACTAACCGGTTTGGGCCCAAACCGGTTTTCAGACCGGCCCAAACCGGGTTTCAAACCGGCCCAAACCGGGTTTCAAACCGGCCCAAACCGGTTTTCAAACCGGCCCAAACCGGTTTTCAAACCGACCCAAACCGGTTTTATAGGTTTGGGTTTTTTTTAAGTCCAAACCGGTTTAGAACCCGAACCGGTTTGAACCCACACCGGTTTTGACCGCCGTTGACCAAACCGGTTCCGGTTTAAAACCCAAACCGGTTTTAGAAAAAACCGGTTTGTACACCTCTACGTCCCATGGATCCAAATGGGACCTCTCATTTGTGTAAAGGATTGTTTCCCAACTAGCCATGAGAATTTGGTGTAATATGTAATGTTAAAGATTAAACATTGTTTCCATGTCTCTATTTCTTTTCCCTTGGTTTTAGTGCTGCGTTTTTATGTTCTACTTTTTTTTGTTTTTTAGATAAATAAGTCGATAACTAATGTTTTGTTTTTCTTTTATCTTTTCTTTTACTTATTTCTATAAAATATCACTTCCTAGTTAATTAGTTTTTTTAATACATTAGAATTGTAAATTCAACATCTTGAAAGCATTGCCAACTTTAGAGATTTGGTATGTATGTTTGTAGCAATTATAACCTACGCCTGATTTTTCACACTAAAAGTACATGTTCATTTCAAAATTTTGACTTTTCATATGCACATATCTAGAATTTTAAAGCATGAAACTCTCATAACGTTTACTCGATAATACTAGATGAAGTGCATCAACAATTGGTTTGTCGAGAGTTTTGTTTGTTCACCGTTAAGGCTTATCATGTTCGTGTTTTCTCAGCATCACATGATAGCACTTACGATAATGGTGTGATACCTTTCGTTGACTAACCAAACTATATGATGTTTAAGGTTAAAGATATATATGAACAATATTATAAATGACATAGGGTATATCGGAAACCAAAAATGTATTACTATAATAAAGAGGGTTTAGATGTAGGGGTATTTATTTTCGAATGACATATGGTTACACGAGTAATAAGACAACATTCAAGTCAAGTAGTTTAGAAAGCCTATAAGAAATTGGGTTTCATGTTGTTCAAAGTGATTTATTAAAGTGGTATTTATTTATTTATTTATTATTGTAACAATTGTAATACTAAATGTCAAATGTAGTAAAATGAGTTGGTTAAAAAAAAGATTATAATAAAATATAAAACTCATTACTGTAATTAAAATGTCATGATGGTCATCAGAACGAGTCCAAGGGACTACAAACTTGTACGGTATACTCGATCCCTTTGGTAACCCTTTTCACTTGCCTATTTTTATGCTTCATGTGCCATTTAATCTCTTTCACATGTATTTATATACCAAACAAAACAAAACGTGGCCTTTTTTATGCAATTCATAATAAAAAAAAACGTACATAGAGAAATGGAAGACGGAAGACAAGGAAAAAGAAGCCTTGAAAACCCGTGTCTAAAGAACAACAACGATAACAACAACAATAACAAAGAACAAGATAGGTTCCTGCCAATAGCAAACGTAGGTCGCATCATGAAAAAGGTGATCCCATCAAACGGGAAAATCTCAAAAGACGCAAAAGAAACCGTCCAAGAGTGTGTCTCGGAATTCATAAGCTTTGTCACAGGGGAAGCCTCGGATAAATGCCAACAAGAGAAGAGAAAGACGATCAATGGTGATGATATAATATGGGCTATCACGACTTTAGGGTTTGAAGAATACGTCGACCCACTCAAACAATATCTTGTTAAGTATAGAGAGTTAGAAGGGGATAAGGTTAATAACAATGTGCCTAAGCAACATCAGTGCATTGAACAACAACATAATGCAACAAACGGTTTGCCGTATGAAAGCGTGTATTCTTCTTCGGCCATAAGCATCATGTCTCAACCGCCTTTCATAACGGCTTCGGATCAGCAGTTCGTTTTGCCTTTTTCATCGAGTTCAATACAAACACAAATACATAACCAACAAGAAAGCATTGATTCTGTTGGACATTGGTAATTAAATGTTATTATTTGGCTTCATAAATACAAGTTCTAACAATGAGTTTTCTTTTAAGTGTTTGACTACACACTGGAATTCCTATGGAACCTTTGTTAGGCTATGGGCCAAAAGAGGAGTCGTCTGGTTGGTCAACAACATTTTTCCAATTTCTTGAAATTTATAAACAACAAAATATATTCTTATTTTCAAATAAGATAAATATAAAAAAAAAGTATATGTGAATTGTGAAATTTATGTTAAGACAGTGATTGGCATTGCAGGATGAAGAAAGATGTTAAAAGTTTAAAAAAACATTTGGAACAATGACAATCACGCTACTTGCAACATTACAAATAAGAATACATTTACCAGGAAGTCAAGTGTATTGATTAAGCATGATAAAAGATTAGACTTACAATCTTATAACTAAGATAATACCTCAAGAATAATTTAAGGATGGCTGAAACGACCTCACGGTACAAAAATAGTCCATTCTAATTTGAGTAATATAACTTGTTTGCTAAAAAAATTACTCAAACACAATTTTTTATTTTCTTCAACTTTATAACTTGTTGAAAATTACTCATCCTCACTTCCTATTGTGTAATATGTTTTTCATCAAATCCTCTTATCTCGAACTCAATATATATAAAGTCAAGTTTGTAAATTGTAAATGGGATTGTGAGATAAGAAATAAGAACAATTGAAGAACACTAATTCCAAAAAAAGGGTTCATTCCCATTTGAGTCACTAGTGGTGTAAGTTATTGGTGAGTCATTAAGTAATACTTAATGGGTCAACTCGAAATACGACACAATATAAAATGTTTGCGAGTTAGAATTAATGTTATTTGGAGTTCACATATTTGTCCATCAACCTATTAAGAAATCCTTTGACCAATCATCCCACCAATCTGCTAACCATACACTTCTTTTGAAAGACTATATTTCTAAACACTTAATGAATGATCTTAAAGTTCGTCGTTACTTACGTATGGATCATTTGTGGGTTGTTCAAAAGTTTATAATCCGTATGCATGTTCATGTTTTCATTGCTTCAAAATTAAAGTAAGTTATATTTTTCGTCGTAGCAAATTTCAAATATTATACTTAAACTAAGGAAATAACAATAATCGTCTTTTACGTTTAAAAAGTTTGCACATTTCATCCTTTGTACTAATAAACGTTAAAACTTTCTATTAAGTCCAGCCATATGCCTTCCACACGAGGACAATTTTGTCATTGTACACTTTTGAATATCAAAACATTTAAAATAAACCTAAATGGGAAAACACCATCAACATACTAAGATGGTGTTTGTTTTTTACCAAAACCTCTTCTCCACCTCTTCATCTGCGCGCACGCAGACACGGGAAGAGGTTTTGAGTGCACAGAGTGTTTGTTTTTTGGAAGACGTTTCATTAAAAAACGTCTGCAGGAGGTCTGCATGGAGAAGATGTGGACCTATGTCTTCTGAGATCTTCTAACCTCTTTTCACCTCCCCCACCTCCCCAACCTCCCCCACCTCCCCTATCGGCCGCCCCCACCGCCCCCCATCGGCCGGACCACCGCCGTCCCACCACTCCCACCGGTTGGACCATCGCCGCCCCACCTCCCCCCACCGGGCGAACCATCGATGCCTCCCCTCCCTCCACCTGCCCTCGCCTCCCCCTCCCCCCCCTTGCTCCGGCCCCCCCTCCCACCTCGCCAGCCGGCCGCCTCCACCTCTCCTACCTACGCTCGCCTCCCCTCTCCCCCTACCTGCGCCCGCCGACCCCCCTCCCCACACCTCGCCTGCCGGTTGCTTGTACGTATGGATGTGTATATATGTTGTATGTACGTACGGATGTGTGTGTGTGGTACAAGTCCAAGAAAACAAGTGTTAAAAAATAGGTTTAATTTAATAGGTTTAAAAAATAGGTTTAATCTAATTACAAAATATGTTTTTACCATTCTGTAGATGTTAAAAATAAACAGTCTTTTTATTGCAGACTGCAGATGTTTGGTCCACCTCTTCTGCTGCAGATGTCTGCAGATGTGGTCCGCAGACTGCAAATGTTTTCCTGCAGAAATAACAAACAACACCGAAGTGTCAACATCTTCCATCTTCATGATCATCCACAGCCACCATCATCCACAACAACCATCGTCATCCACCATCATCTATCACCATATCATCGCTACTCCCTTTTCACCCACCAGATCCATCACCATCTATTCCAAAATCCACACAACACACCACCATCTTTGCACCCAATTGTGCCCCTGTGTTGCGATGTGGATGAACAGGCCCTACCCGCTTGTCACCCCCATGTCATCTCCTTTTCTCCCAACAACACAATCTTAGAAGCTTGTAATTTGTACATTATCACTTTCAAATTTAGATTTTGATAATAAATGTGTGTTTATAAAAGTGGAGTTGGTTGAGATGGTCATACCCTCTCACTCTTAGTCTAGTCACCCGGGTTTCGAGGCTGCTACAACGGCTTGGTTTTTTCAATCATTTTTATAAAAGATACGTTTAGCTCCTTAGAAGTTAGTTTAGACGATCTAAAGTTTTAATGTATTTGCTTTTATACTCCATGCTTTCACATTGGTTTTTTTCCTTGTTCTCTTGACCACCTTTTGATACATTGTTTGCTCATGATTTTTTGACTCTTTGCTGTTATAACTTCCAATGCGTTTATTTTTATAAACATCTCAACGTGAATTCTTTTCAAATCCAAGTTGCAGAACATAATGTCAAAACTGCAACACAACAAATTGTCATCCAACCTACACTCCCTTCTAATTTATAAGATTCAAGAATGAACTAAATATCAATCGAACAATAACCTTTTAATATCTTTTGTTTATATTTTATACCAAGTGATAAGATATTTAGTTTAAAACAAATATTATTGTGAAAAGTGTTTACAAGATAACTAAACAAGTTTTCTTCTTTCTCAAAATAACTAAACAAGTGTTCTTAGTTCTTACAACTTTCTTTCTTCTTCCTTCATTTGCATCTCACAGCTCCTAGTCAGCAAATCAAGCAAGATCATAGATGTTGTTAACCATCAACACGACCTCGCAAGTGCCCTTCATCCCCGAACCGAAACATAAACCTACTTCACCAAATCAAATCGGGTGTTGACCAACTTCCAAAACATCACTTGGAGATGACTGGCTATCTAACAGTCGACCCCCCTAACTTTTCCACTTTCCGATAAGGTTTGATACACGACCCTGAAAGTCTAATGTACTACGCAACTATGTATTAAGGCTGCGTTTGGTTGAAAGGAATTGAATAAAATGGAATTGAGAAATTACTATAATTTTCAAGTAAAATTATGTTTGAGTGAGTAATGAAATGTAAAACCCAATGGAATGTTTCACCTCAAGTTCCCTTGGTTGTGGGCTTTCAAATTCTCTCTCTAGGTGGAAGGATTTCAAAATCCCACAACCAAAGGAATTTGAAGTAAAACATTCCCTTAGGTTTTACATTTCATTACCCACTCAAGCATAATTTTACTTGAAAATTATACTAGTTTCTCAATTCCATTTCATTCCTTCCAACCAAACACAACCTAAAAGTCACATACACATAGCTTTGTAACCTACAGTATTGATGTTACCCCATAAAAGTGTGTAGGCTTAAATTGTTACAAGTACTATGCTAAGTAAATTTAGAATAGAAAACTTCTTGTTAAATAAATTAATAATCACATAGTGTCATGAATGAATCGATTTAATAAAATTGCTTTGTTTTCACGTATCTTATTTAGCTTTGTTAAAATGTAGGTGCACCTTTACAGCCAAAGAATCACTAGTTTGTCAATTTGTTGCATATCCTATCCCCACCATTTACTAAATCCACCATTGCTGCTGCCACATATGTGGTAGTATCGGTGGCACCTAATAAGCGGTGGGTGACAATGCAAAGGTCCATGGGCAGTGGCAAGAATTTAGTGAGGATGAGGTGATGTTGATAGATTTCAATTCCTTTATAATGGTTGTCACATATAAACTCAAAATCCTTTGTATGGATTTAGATCCCTATCAATTCTAGATCCAACACTTAAATGTCAACTCCTTTGACAATTTTCAAATCTTGGAAAAAAATTCAAGGAACCAAAGAGGTTTTCATCTGACACTCCATCCTACTCCAAACACTTGAAATGGCATTTAAAGACTCACATATGATCCCTCATATTTAGAGATTCATTGCTTCATTTCCATTTTCTTGTGATCGCAAATAAAATGAAGACAAAAAAAATTAACTGATTGATTAAATAGTGATGGAATGTAAGAAAATTTTGAGAAAGAAACAAAACTAAAGAAAAAACATGTGAATTTCAGTTAAATTATAAAAGTGAAAACCAAAGAAGACATGCGAATGCTCTAAACCCCGTCTCTTTAATCATTTGCGGTTTGCTAAAGCCGATACTTTTTTCTTTGTTTATTTGCAAAGAAAAGTTTGTTAAAAAAAGCTTGGGTAAAACCGTAAAAGGCCACTTGGAAAGGCACAACATGAACCAGCTTATGCGAAACATGCTTTGAGAACCGATCACCTTCGAATTATGATTTTGAACTCAAAATATGAGTTCCAGGGAGGAAAAGAAAAAGTTGAGTTGGGGAAAAATTTAATCAACACCTCTCCTTCCAATGAATTTCAAATGTTTTGACATCACATTCAGTTTGAACTAGTAACTGTAACAAAGTAACAGTGAAATTTAATCACCAGCATTCATTGCATGAAAACTTTAGATATTTGAGAAACCACCAATATTCATTATATCATAAGAATACAGTTTCAGTTTCAGTTTAGGGTTTGAGAAATGGAAGGAGAATTTGAAAATTTGAATAAAAAAAATAGATAATTAGAAAAGGCACTACTATGAACCATCAATAATTTACCTCATGCTATAGGTGCTTCATTAGATGGAAGATTGCCCAAGATGGACCCTCGATTCTTCTCCATTTCAAGAACTCTACCCACAATGGATTTGAAGCACTTCATGCCCATTTACTCACTCTATAGATACATCATATTGAGAAGTACTCAAGATCAAGAGTTATTGATGTATGTATTGATGAATCGATATGGGTATTTTTCTCAAAAGGGTCAAAACACTAAAATGGATCCATGTCAAAACTCACCAAAATTTTACCGAGAAAGGATTTGAAGCACTTGATGACTATGTACAGGGTATATTCATTTAAATTAAAAGCAATCTTCAATATATACAGTTCACAAAAAATTAGATGCCTCATTTTTGACCCATGAATGTATTGATAAGTCGATATGAGTTGTAGTATTTCTCAAATGACCCAAAAGTAGCTACATGGATACAGGTGAGAACTCACCAATATGACTCAAGGGCATAAAACCTCCTTAACTGTTTTATTAAATAAACATTTTTGTTTTTCCATTTTATACAACCTAGACAAAAAATGTGTTTACAGGTAAGCACAATAACTGGAATGAAGTTGTATATTACCTGGATAGCCACCAATGTAAGATGGTTTCGGAAGTGGCCCATGTGTAAACAAATACAGAACCAATAAGCCCAAATAACAACCTGACAGAGATGTTACAGTTCTGAAATGATTTTATGGGATCACTGAAAAGGGTAAAGATTATAGATTCAATATAGCATTACTACGATTAGGAAATTATAGGAGGTTGAAAGCCTAGAAAAGAAATGCATCAAACATTTTAAAATACCAGTCATGGAGTTTAACATAGCAAAGAACTACCATCCTCGACGCATTTTAGAAACAGATAAACATCGTTTTTTTTAATAGACCATAAAACCTAGTAGATAAAGAAAATACACGCTTTTTTATTCTGCTAAGCAAGTCATGACTTTTTTTGGTAGATATTGTAAAGACTTCATTTGCATGACTGGCTGGAACTTCAGAAGAATCAGCAGAGTCCAAAACAAAACAGATTGATGCATCTATGGTTGAATCTGCACAATGAATTGTAAAAAAACCATAAAAACTTGATTTCAAAAGCAACATTTCGAGCAGAAAAAACATGGTCAAATAAACAGAAAAGCATTTCCACAACCCTTTAAAATCTTTTAACTTGTGATAAATGTACTCAAATTTCTAAAAATAAAGTTAGAATATCAACGAAAACATGAAAAACATGTTAGTTGTTGGTACAATTACTAGCTTGTAAGTTGAAACCAAGGAACAATTACAGTAGTACCACATCACCTGCATAAATACTTATCTGGACTGACAGTTCCCAGTAAAGTTTTAAAACTGAAATAATTATTTTCTTCTGGGATTTCCCTCTATTTTTTGTCAACAAAAAGGCATATTTACCTTTTTTGAGGGACAACCTTAAGACAGTATATCATTTATTTCACTGTAATAATAAAAATACATTTTTGAATCAAACGTAATAAAGAACCCAAATACCAAAGATAATGCACACTTGTAAAAGAAAGGAATATTGATGTCAATATATGAATTTTAAAAAGCATTAGTAGAGAAAGTTTACGTTTGAAATGAAAGAAGGTAACATAGAAACTTTTATGCTACTGATGGAACCAAGAAAGATTAAATTAGTAGGCTTTAGTCATATAAAACAAATTCCTTCTATTTAACCCTAAAAGTGAAATATATATATTCAAAGATTAAGTCTTCCTCCATTTCCACCCTTTATGCAGGACCTGAGATCTTATCCATCATCATATGTTTTCTCACATACCAACACCTGATATAGTTAACATGGGCAATACAGGTTGATTAAGTTAATGGTTAGTTGTTCCATCATTATATTTCACAGATAATTATTCCAAGTTAAAATTATACACGTCTGAGATTACATAGTAGCTACTTGTATCAACCTCTAAAATCACAGAGAAGCAAGCAAGAAACACATGCTGCATATGCACAACAAATCAAGTCCTTGGATAGTAAGATCAGGATAAAAGATATAGACTCTACAGGAAAGAAAGGGAAAGCACACTACATTCATTCAACTCATGTGTATAATACAACTATCTTTCATGTCTAACCTACAACATAATGTCAAAATGCAACTTTCCCTTGTTTTTTAAAAATGTGTATCATAATCATATTAGAGCTTAAATAGTAGATTATGTAGCTTTCAGCACTTTCCATGTAGTTTCATTGAAGAATAGTACAAAAGAGTATGAGCTATTCAATTACCCTGTTTATCTATCACCTCCACTTTTCAGAAGTCAGAACCCATCTATGCATACCCTTAGTCATAACTTCCCACAATGAAGAAAACACGATATGAATGAAACCCATATACTGTTATGTTCAGACACCAAATCAAACTTATTTACTCTGAACTATAAATGTATTATGCAGTTCTTGTGGTGCATGCAGTACTTTCTTTGGTGTACAAGTCATTTCCTTCTTCTAAACCACGCAAACAATAAAAAATGCAATAGGTGTGTTGCTACCATCATTAAAATATTCAAATAGCAGTGTTAGATGACCTTCAAATTTCAAGAGTATACTATCATTCATTTAAAAAGGGGTCTTCTAAAGTGTGGATATGCATTATAAACTAGTCACTTATTTTACCCTGGCCACTAGAATCAATCAGAAAAACAAGAAACAAGTAGTCAGAACGTCAAATCAGGCAAACAGCACTACTTGCAAGCATACCAAAATTTCACAAAATATATAACGTTTTACTCACCTAGTGACCCTGACCCATGTAAGATCCACCACCTTGTGGCCTGCTGCCTCCTTGACCCATCTGCGGATTAGCATATCCACCTTGCTGGTAGCCTGCACCACCCTGATTCCCATATCCACCTTGCTGATTAGCAGGGGCACCAAGACCACCTAAAAGATTAGTAATTCCCAATCCAGCTCCTTGAGTAGCAAGAAGTGCAGTCAACGCCTGCCCCAAAACAGGCGTTAATGCCGGTGGGGGGATAGGAGGAGTGTAACCCACAGGCGGTCCAGAAGACCCCATCATGTGACCTTGCCCTGCACCACCTCTCATACCAGAAAACTTAGCCTTTTTCGAAGGATGATGATGATGACCACCAAACTGTTGCTGTTGATTGAAACCCCCCTTGGTTGGTTTCGGACCATCAACAGCCTTCTGGCAATGCAAAGTATGCCCTTCAAAGATCTTGTGTGGCTCTTCCAATGCCTTCTTTGCACTGTCAATGCTCTTATACACAAAAAGCGCAAACCCTTTCGGCTTTCCTGTCTGCTTATCCAACCCCAATGGACCCTCCTCTATCTCCCCAAACTTCGAAAAGAACTCTGTAAGCTTCTGCGGATCGATATCCGCTGCCACGTTGCTCACGAATATCTTCCTCTGCGTGTATTCAGACACCAAAGGCGCAGTCGGTGGCGGGGCTGGAACCGGACCGGCAGAAGCCAGCTGACACGAGGTTATTCGATTTCCAATCTTCTTCTGAGGCTCCTTCAAGGCTTTCCGAGCACCTGCTCTATGTTTAAACAGTATAAACCCATATCCTTTAGACTTTCCGGTGTTCTTATCCACCACAGCCTTACAGTCCTCAATTTCCCCGTATTTCTCATACTCACTAATTAGGGTTTCGGTAGTGGTATCCCAACCTAACCCGTGCACGAATATCTTCCTATGAGCAGGATCCGCATCGGCAATCTTCTCGACACTTGCGATCAAATCAGGATACTTAGAAACAGCCTCTTTCATGAGTAACACAAGCTGTTCCTTCGAAAACGGTTCAAGAAGCTTCTCTACAGGCTCTTCCGTCAAATATTCGCCGTTCGTTTCAGCCTTAACTTCTTTGGCATCGTTTTCGGTTGTTTCTTCTTCGTTTTCCTCTTCTTCATCTGGATCTTCTTCTTCTTCTTCCTCCTCCTCCTCCTCTTCCGCTTCTCCTTGTTCGTTGATTTCTTTGGTCTCGTCGAAATGTTGATCTTCTTGCTGTGGCTCCTCCTTTACAAGAGCGTCAGCGGGGGTTTGTTCCTCAACGGGTAATTGATCTTCTGCAGAGGATTGTGAAGGTTGTGAAGCACGAGACTTTCGCTTCTTGGCCATGGCGGATTTAGGGTTTCTTTCGGATTTGGGATGGATAGGGTGTTGTACGCTAGGGTTTGTGAGGAGAAATTGAACCTTTACGGGATGGTGTCTTTAAAGGTGTTTCGGTTTTGAATCCGGATATGTTGATGCTTTTCCACTCTTTTTTACTAAACGTTTATATACGTTTTTAACTAAGTTTTGTTATACTAACGTTTTTTAGTATATCAAACTGAAGTCATCAAACTCGAATGACACTACCACCTCCTTACTAGCCATCGGGGAAACAAAAACAACCACCACCACTAACTTTGGTAGTCGCTACTCTTGATGTTAGACTCATGAAAACAACCAAACACATTTTCTGAATTTTTATACCATTAAAAATGGATAATCATAATTCTTTCACAATGCTCATTGTAAATGGTATGGAAATCAACCAATTTACTACCACAAGTCCTATAACAAAGATCATTTAGATTAATATTATCGACATAAGAGATAAATTAGAAATATAAAATTCTACAACACTTATCCATCAAATATGAATCAAGCAAATAAACTTATATACTTTACCGGTGTTGAAAGTCGAGGTATTTCTTAATGTGTTTTTAGTTATTGTTTTCCGAGCCTGAATCATTTTTTTTTCCATTTAAAGATGTGATTACGTGTATGAAAGCATCATGAGTTAATTGTAACCGCAGTCATATCGTATTTTTCATTTGTCTTATTACCTTTGAATATATAAGTAAGTTTGACCATTTAAATGTAACATTGAACATATTATCGGTTTTTTGTTTGTTTTTTGATTACTTGTTGTTTGTGTTTGTTTTCTGCTTGTTTACGTATACGTAATTTTGTTTACATATACATAGTTTTTTCAGGTGGTTGTAACAAAATTAGATTTCGTACAACAAAAAAACTATACATATATATATGAAATTGATAATAATAATTTATATATGCTAACAGGATGTAAAATACATTTGTTTATTTGTGAATTAGTATATTATTGTGTTATAATATAATTTTAATAATTTAATAATTGATTTTATCTTTTGTCCTTAAGCAGATTCTTTGTATCAATGTATGTGAATCTTCTAATGGAACACCATATTGGTCTCCTAATGTGCCAGCTGAGTACGAGCCTGTCGAAGAGACCAAATTTGATACATGGTAAGATGTGACGAACATGTATGATGTGTATGTAGAAAGGCTGGTTTTTCTACTTGTTTAGGTGCGATGAGAATAAAAGAACGACATGATTACATATAGATACATTATGTGTACCAAAGTTGGTAAGCCTAAAGGTCAAGTGGTTGACACATTGGAGTCCAAGTCAGAGTCACCCATTCTTCGGGCCAATTTTAAAGTTACTAACTATCAAGTGTGTATAAAACTAAGAGCTATAACAAGTACTTCAGCTTTTGAGTTATATGAAATTGATGAGGTTTGTAATCATGGATTAGTGAATTCGTACAGTTTGGATTTGACTTGTAAAAGACGGAAGATGAGTTTTGTTGATTAAGAGTATACTGCTAAATGTCAATTGGCAAATATTAGGTTAACCAAAGCTCATACGCTGCAAGTTGCATTAAAATGTGGTCATCATATGGTGTGTGGTACAAAAAACGGGGTAGAAAAATTTTAGTTGTGATATCACCAAGTTTATTGGTGAAAGAGATGAATAAATGTTTGTAGATACTTTTAAAAAATGCAAAATACATAGAGAAAACGAGTTTAAGGTCCATATTTCTCTATATTTTTAATAGTTATATTGTTAATTTATTCGCAAGATGGTATATAATCTCACATGTTGTATATTTTTGTTCTTTTTTTATTAGATAAGTTATACTCCATTCATATGACAACTCAGCGATGTGTTCTTGCATGGGCTACATACATATTTGTTACCTTTGTCGTCATGTATTTTCTGTTATTAGACATCATAATTAAGAGAATTTCAAACCAATACGTGCATGCATGATGGAGAAAAAAATGCTATTCCTAAACATTTATTTAGTATTCCAACAAATATGGTGTTTACCAAAATTCAATTACTAGGCATCGTGTTTTGGCAAACATGCAACAATGTATTATAAGTTAAGACACGACACAGAAAGACTTGCTTGGCTTGATCAACGTATCAAAAAACTTAATTTTCTTTTTTGCAAATACTCCATTTGAGCCTTCTCAACATAATGCAATTGTTGTTGAAGAGGTCATAGGACAATTGGAACAGTAAAATGATGAACTTTATGCTCCATAAGGAATAAAAAAACACAAGATGCGGTACAAAACGATAACTACTTGGTCTTGGTAAGATGTCAAGGTTAAGACAAAAGAGAAACTACAAGTTGTGCGACTTTTGTCAAGCAGTTGTAAATGATCATGGTTCTTGAAACTGGCCTGAAAAAAAAAGAATCTAAAGGAAAAGATAAAAGAAGCAGGTTACTCAAATGGTGTATCCCTACACGAATCTGAAAAATTGAGATCTTAAGAAGAATCAAAAGATACTTATGAGGATTTTGATGGAAATTAGTAACATTTGATTATTGTTTACATACATGTAACCCAATTATTACTTTAATAGCAATGCCTTATGCATCTTTTTTTTATTATGATCCACGATTGAGTCAAACATGATACAACTATGTATCTTATACACTTACGTATTATAAGTAACATCATTTGGTTTATATAATTTCATTGATTTATATATGATTTTCTAGATACATAAACGTGAATTTAAACTTCTGTATATACATTACATATGCATTTACTTATCATAGCACTAACGATATTATAGTATATATAACACAAAACTAACTCAATTTACATAGTTAATTGTTACATAGAACCGTAAACGTAAACAAATATTATTTTTCCTTTGATAATCATACAAACATCCACATTCACATAACTTGCATCATGTGGTAAATTTCATTTACATATTACATGCTACATAAATGTAAGCAAGCATCACTCACTCCATATATTTCCGCAAACATATTTAAAACCAAGCATCACCCGCTATGTATATGCAAGCAATAATAATTATTAAAATTTTGAAATATTTAGATGCATGTAACTGATATCATGAGGTGCATGTATTTTATAAATCACCAGTTACATATATGTAATCATTAAAGGCTAATATTCCCATACCAAAATTAATAATAATATCAAAATTACTAAAGGTTACTAGTTGATAAAACAACATTCTAAACATAAGAAATACTTGGTTGTAAAAGATACTAGAATCATAATATAGAAGTTACATAAACAAACCCTAGAATTCCATTTACTTTATACTTTCTTTCCACAAGTCGTCTGCTTCTAATATTACTTTGTCTCGATATATGTTAATATCTGATGTCAGAATTTTAATAGCATACTTTTTCATTAAAGAAACAATTTTACTTTTTTCTTATTTTCATCTTTCACGGTCTTAGTTCTAGTTCTTTAAATGAGAGGTTTAAGTTCACGCATAAAGAGTACAAATAGTATCAGGTGAAATGGCAACATTAATATCACTAGACACCCATAGGTATTGCACCATCCAACTTAATCAACACTAATGTGTCAAACCATATATAACTACAAATTCTATTACAATACTATAATAAGATTCAGGTAATACATAATATCTTGTTTCAACAGATACATCAAAAAAATAAACGTTAAACAAAAACATAAGATATGAGAAAAATTTATGCAACCAAAAAGCTTGAATAAAAAAATTTCAATTTGATTTTATTTTAAAGTGCAAATTGATTATGCTTCTTATCCATGTAAAACTGACTTGTTATTAATTATAATACACTCGGTCATTTTAAATTGTAAATCTATACACCTCAATTTTGAAGGAAATTCTAGACATGTATAATTTATCTTACCTTATATGCCATAATTAGTCTGCTCAAACACTCACCGTTCACCGTTAAGGGTGGAGTCATGGGAATGGGTCGTAGTTGGCGGTATACAAAAGACCACCATTATCGTTTCTAAAAAATCTTACAATGAGTTGAATGTGGGCTGGTGACCAGGAGTTCGAACCAAAAGATAAAAAATAACTTCGGACCTTTGGAACTAACCTTTTTCTTTGGTAATTGAAGGTACCGTTTGACAAGTTGTTAACCCATCCACATGTGCCACTAAAGTTCCTCTTTTGATAATACTGACACGTTAGGTAGATTTCAATAATAACAGTTCTTCTGGCATAGAGATCACCTCGTACATCTGTAAGGAATACCAATAATCATTAACATCTTTATAACAAAATTAGTAGATCGACATTGAATAATATGAATTACCCACTATAGAGCATCAAAAGGTCGCATGAACGAATGACTGAGGAACAATAATTTGTAATTTTTGGTAACTGAATCGTGGGATAAATTTTATGAATTGGACATCCAAATTCAATTTGTTAAGAACCTTGATGAAATCATATAGATACATATACAAAATTCAGATATTTTAATCTAGTAATGGAGGGAATTGTTGCATAATCCAAAGCCACATAGATTGAAATGATTAAATTACATTAATATCCCTTTGTATATTTTTGTAAATAAAAAAATCCTATAATAATTATAAAAAATCTAATTGGATGGTGTTGGTCCTTTTAGTTTTTTACAAAATCTTAGTTCTCATTTGAAAGCCTATATATATGTATATATAGGAAAGATCCTAGAAAACCACATTGTTATGTGAAAACTAGAGAAACCCAATGATACCGTGGATCAGATGTAAACCGTAATATAATGTTACATATACGTCACACATAGGTTATGTATAAGTAACCATTTTACATTTAATATAATGTTACGTATACGTAAGACTCTTCATTCTTGTATTTATATTTAATATATAAGTAACAAATACTTTGATAACCTTTTAACGATTAAAAGAACAAAAAAATTATGAGTTATCTTATTGGTTTCTGTGGTTCTTTTGGTTTCGCATAACTGTTGATTTTCTATAAAACTTTATATATATATGTGTGTGTGTGTATTAATATATGTATATGTATATACAGGGGAAAGTTCAAATAAAAAGATTACTTTGCCTAAAAAGGATAAGAAAGAATAAGAGAATGACAAATGACATATTAGAAAAACTAAGAAAATGGCAGTTTTGTCCGTTCTTGTCTCCCATAAAATTCAGCACCATTACGAGCACCGACACGGTTGCTGTGACCCAACTTGACCCAAACAACTTTTTTTTGCATAGCACTACTTCTGGAACACTGTTGGAAATAACAACAAAATCTTCGTCATTTGTTTTGTCAGAGTCGTTTCTTCGATTTGAGTTTCATGTTCAGATTCACGAAATCAGGCTATAAGTTGTCTTTTTTTGTTCGATTTGGTCATTTTTTACTGTAGATGTGAATTGGTTTGAAATGAAAAAAAAGGTAATTTATTTATGGTCAATTTGGTTGTGTCAGCCGGTCTAACATTTTTTATGGGCTGGCTTGGCTGGACAACAATGGATTGAAGGTAAGATAGATTCGAGTTTAAGTGGCACAGGACCTTCGATCTACCATAGGGTAGAATACTACCGAATTCAGTCTATTGAAGCGTTACATTTCATTTTCTTGGGTAGCCCCTTATTTCAAATAAAATACCTATACTAGTAACTCTGAAGCAGGAAAGATTCTTTGCTTTTCTACACTACATTCCGGACGGAAAGGAGATGGTTGTTGAACATCTTCTTAGGCCCATTCCATTGTACTCTTCCCTTCTTCTTCCCCTCTGCTGATTTTGATTTGTTTTTTCGTCTTTATGTTTATTGAAATTTTTGTTGGTTTGTTTGTTAACTAAAGATATATACAAGAGCTGGATGTATTACATGATTTAATATTTATTTATTTATTTTAGTTTTAATGAAATTGTAGATGGAATGAGTGGAATCTAGTTCTTTTGGAGTCCAACAGAAAGATTACTATCATACAACCATTTATTCATGTGATAATTCATTTATGCTAATTAAGTTGATTCACCATGTTAACATTTTATATTTTTTTGCTTTTGTTTTGTAATCTTCTTTTCTTTTACCTATTGAAAATGATAACATTTTTTGTTTGAGTTGCATTATAAGGAACATTATTATGTTAAATATGACATGTACGTATTAACAACTAATTTTATCATGTAATCATTTTATTATTATATTCTTTTGGTTTTGGTGTTTAATGTGTGCTACTTTTTTGTTTGTGTTGCTTTTGTTGTTTTATTATGTGTGTGTGTTTTGTTGCTTTAATAAGTTACCTAAAACTTGAAGGTTTAATTTAAAACAACACTAAACATTTTCTATTCTAAATCAACAAATAACTTATTATATTATGTGAAAGCAGCACATAACGTGTTATTTAATGCAAAAGCAACATATAACGTGCTTTTTGGCAATTTTGTGTTGTTTTACTTGAATGAATGTGTTATTTTATGTTAAAATTATAGAGAACGTGTTGTTTTATTATAATTCACTTGGATTACTCTATTTACGTGAACAACACAGAACGTGTTGTTTTACTTGAAAACATCTCAAAATGTGTTATTTTACATGCTACCAACACATGAAAACATTATAGAATGTGTTATTCTACGTTAAAATTATAGAGAATGTGATGTTTTTATTATAAAATGATATATAATGTGATGTTTTACCATGTTATTTTAGAGTAAGCAACACATAAATATATGTTATTTTATATATCTTTTACCCTAAACAATGCAACTCATGATCTTTTACCGTAAAACAATGCATAACGTAAAACAACATAGAAAGTGTTTTCTTATCATAGAATAACATAGAATGAATTGTCTTATCGTTAAACAACACAATTTTAGAATAGTTTTAAGTAACGTTTCAACATAATACAACACAAAACGTGTTGTTTACCCTAAAACAACATCAACAATGTTATTGCAGGACAGTTTAAGGGATGGTTAATACACTTAGTTTCACAATGAGGAGAGAGTTTAGAACACTTAACAAATCAAATAGGGAACTGAGACTTTACAATTTGATACTAAGAACACAAGCGAAATATGAGATAGAACAATGAACAAACAACAAAGTATATGGTTTTCAAGATTGCAGTATATTGCTTCTCAAGTTCTTTTTACAAGTGTTACAAAGCATAAAAGAAAGATACAAAGACTTGAGATATTTTATACTACATCCTATAGCCGGTCATACTTAGAAGGCCAACTGAAAACATTTATCTAGACAACAAAATCAATGTAGAGTTAAACGACAAATCTACCTTTTGACTAGTGACGATGACATGCCATAGCTCACATCCTAATATATTACAAAAATGATAAAAGTATATAAAGTAAAAAAGTTACAGACTCAAGACCTCAATGTACAGTTATAAAAAGCATGAACCATACACCAACTTGTATAAGTTGGTGAGTCTTCAGAGTTGCAGCGAAAAGTTAGCCAACTTTATGAAAAGTACATCAGATAAAGCATGTTTTCCAAAGTCTTCGGAAGAAATATGTCTTCACTTCTTGGTTGCGGAAGACTTCATCTTTGGCTTTGAAAGATATTGGTATTGACTTTAGAAGGTTTTACACTTAGAATATTTCTGATGCAGGGTGTAAAACTTCCGAAGCAATTTCTACTTTGCACTAAGTGCATGCATGCAATAAATACTTGGTCTTTTTTAGGTGCATCAGCCTTTCAATAATGTTTATAAACTCCCCCTAGGCTGATGCTACCAAAATAGATAAGTGTTTAGATATTGACAGTCCTCATCATGATCATGACCATTCATTTCTTCATTAATTGGTCAGGATCATTCAGACTCTTAAAGTATCTTCTCATGTCAAAGAGATCATGTAGAGGTAAGTGAAGCATGTCTTGCCAGAAGTAGACATCTTGACCACCTTGATCTCTTGTGAGATACCATCTATCTAGATTAGTAGTAAAGGTCCAAGACAAGATGGGTCTTTTTGATGCAAGAGGCTCTACTTTAATTGCAGTTGGTTGATCAGCCTCTTCATGCACTCTCTTAGGATGATCTAACTTCTCTTGAGGGTTGGAGGTGGATGCTTTTGATTTCTTCTGCTTTGATGTAGATCTATCAACCATTCTTTTCCTCCTCTTTAGAAACTTCACTGAGAAGACTGGCCTTTAGCACCAGGTTGTTCTGTTTTGTCTTTCTCAGTTGGGTCCTTTTCTCTCACAAGTTCGGAAGGATAGGGAATTGGACCCTGCTGTGGATCAGAAGAGGAAGCTTGTTGAGGTTCAGCAGGAGGTCCAGGTTGAGTTGTCTCAAAGTGTTCAACCTTAACCTCCACTTCCGTAGGAGCTTGACTTGGTGGAGAATGTAAGTCAACCAGCTCTCCCCTCTTTATCTTTTGCTTGATCCCCTTAATATGCTCATCCATTGTGGATAGAGACATTGGACTAAGTCTCTTTTCGGAGAATCCATACAGCTTCAAGAAGCTCATCATCCTCTGTCTGTCAGCAGACTTCTTTTAACTCTTTGGGATGATGGTTCTTGACTTTGCTGCTTCTTCTCTCATCTTCCTCTTAGTAGCTCTTTGTTCTTTGAGAACTTGTAGCTCAAGCTGCTTGAGGTATTCAAATTCAATGTACTCAAATGACAAGGGAAGAAGTACAACTGCTTGATAGAGACCTATGGCACTCATGTAGTTGATCATGTTTTGTCTGTCAACTTCTTTGTCTACTTGAGGTTGTGGAGTTGCCACAGCCTCTTGTACAGGGCTTTCTTGAACTGGGGAGAGGGTAGGTGCATGTTTGTACAGCCTTTTCTACCTTCTTTCTTCTTTGATCTTGAGGATCAACTCTGCATCCTCTGCCTCCTTCCTCCTCTTAGACACTTTCATGTCTGCCAGTTCATTTAGTTCATCTAAGGGGAGAGAGATGATCTCATCTATATCATAGTTCTTGGTCTGCAAGTAGTTAATCATGACCGCTCTTAACTCATCATTTTAAGTGTTTGGTTTGTGAGCAGCCCTGATTGCAGCTTCCATGAAGCCTGAGGACCCAGTTGAACTTTCTCCCCTTAGCCTTCTTCCTCTCTCTCTCTCCTCCTCCTCAATCTCCTCAAGAGTCAAAATCCTTTTCCCTTTGTCATCCACAGCTTTGTGACTTATGATGGAGAGAGCTTTGGCCTTTATTGCCTGATGTAGCAGTCAGACTCTGGCTAGAGAGAGGTTGCGAAGCACCTTCACCAACTGGTGCCTCACTAAAGGAAATAGGTGATAAACAAGTTCATCTTAAGGTTCACATGTTCAACTACTGGGCCTTCAGTCAAGGCTTTCCCTTCGAAGCTAATCTTAGGGTCCACCTCAACATCCAGTTGACCAATAGCCTTACCTGCTAGCGTTTGTCTATATAGTCTTGATCTTAGTTTGAACTCTTCAAGCACCCTTTCTTGAATCCTATCTGCTAACCTTGCAGCTTGTCTGTGTTGGCTTGGGTTGACAAGTGGAAGGTCAATCAGATATGTACTCTTACAGAACCTTAGGTTTGAAAAGTTGAAGATTTCTTCTTGTCCCTGAGTTCTTGAGATTACCAGAGTGTTGAGATGGAGTAGGCATAGCTCTGGGTATACCCTCCTCAAATAGATGTTGTATGAGTGAGTCCATATCAATGTGAACTTGAGGAGGTTGCTGAGTATGGACAACTACAAGTGAGGGTGGTGAATCCTCTATGTCCATACCCTGTGAAGAACTCCCAGGTTCTGTGACTGCTAAGACTTTCTCCCCTTTTTGGTAGCATCACCCACTTACATAGGTGAGCTAGGAGTTAGGTCTATCACATCCACAGGTTCTTGTGTTCCTGGATGAGCTCTTCTTAAAGGTCTCCCAACTAGTTGTTCCTTGAGATAAGAAATCTCAAGTTGCTGATCATGGACCTTGTTTTGTAGGGTAGTCACTTGAAATTCTAAGTGACTAACCTTTGAGACTAAATAGGTGCATGTTTTAGAAAGTTTTTGCACCTTTAGACTCAAGTTCCCCTCATCTTCATCAGAAGAATCATGGGGGGATGAGAGAATGGGACCAATGTCTTCTCTCTCACCACCAGTATAGTGTTCTTGGCTGCTGGATTTCCTCTGCTCACTGATAACTTCAAGTGAAGTATCAATGGGCTGAGTTTCCATGGTTGAGGTCCTAATGATGTAATCACTTGCAGAAGTGAGAGCATCTTCCATATAGACCTTCTGAACAGGTTCAGGGAGGTCCACCTCAGTAATGAGTGAATGATGTGGACTAGGCATGGGAGAGACAGGAGTACTCATCTCTCTTTAAGTAGGGGAGGGAAAAAGAGACTCATGATACTCATGTCTTCATCATCATAGAAATCTAGGTTAGGAATTGGTTGGTTTGGATCAAGAGACTGGGGATGGTAACTTTCCCCTGAAGATTGTTCACTAGAGTGATGAGACTCTGAGTGAAGGCTGGAGGCTGATGGGCTAATGAGCTCATCAGACTGAGCATGAGGAACCTCATCACTGATTCTTGATGAGATAGGAGTGGTTTTGTAAGGATTCCTATAAGTCTGATGCAGCCAAAATATCCAAAGTCTCTCTGCATGCATGCACTGAAGAACAGAAGTAGAAATGCTTCGGAAGTTTTACACCTTGCACTAGAAAATATTCTAAGTGTAAAATCTTTCGAAGCCAAGACCAACATCTTCCGAAGCCAAAAGTGAAGTCTTCCAAAGCTTCAAAGACAAAGTCTTCCGAAGCCAAAGAGTGAAGACAGATTTCTTCCGAAGACTTTTATGTACATGCTTTTATCCGATGTACTTTACCATAAAGCTGGACCACCTTTCCGCTGCAACTCTGTTCAGTCACCAACTTACATGAGTTGGTGAAAAGGTCCATGCTTTTGGTAACTGTGCATTGAGGTCTTGAGTCTGAGCTTTCTACTTTATGCACTTTTATTCTTTTTGTAATATATTAGGATGTGAGCTATGGCATGTCATAGTCACTAGTCAAAAGGCAATCTGCCTTTTGACTCTACATTTGATTTTGTTGTTGTCTAGTCTTATGTATCCAGCTGGCCTTCAAAGTATGGTCGGCTGTAGGATCTAGTATATAGTATCTCAAGTACTTGTAACTTTCCATCTATACTTTGTAACATTTGTAAAAGAACTTAAGAAGCAATATACAACATTCTTGAAAACCAAATACTTGTGGTTGTTAGCTATCTTGTTCTGTCTTATTTTTACTTGTGTTCTTAGCATCTTTCACATAAGTTACCAGTTCCCTATTTGATCTGTTAAGTGTTCTAAGGAACTCTCCAAATTGTGTTGTTGTGTAGTAAGTGCATACCCTTCACCAGTCCTGCATTTGGTATCAGAGCATTCCAGGCTCTTGATATAAGATTTCACCATCTTAAGATCCCTCTCACACACAAAATACTTAACAACTCAAATGGCAACTATTACCAAAGTTGATATGGAAACTAGGACTATGAAAAAGTCTCCACTGATAACTCCTGAAGACTTTGATACTTGGTGTCAAAGAATGGAAGGTTTCATCAAGTCTCAAGACTCCAGGATATGGGACTATGTTGTTGAAGGACCTTACATACCAAGTACCACTTCTGCTACTGGTGGTGGTATGATTCCAAAGGCTGTGGCTGATTATTCTGAAGAAGACATGAAAAGAATAGAGATTGATCAGAAAGCCATGACAGCTCTTCAAATGGCTCTTCCAAACTCCATCTACAGAGGCTTCAGAAGTGCAAAACTGCCAAACAACTATGGGAAGCACTAAAGTTTATGTATGAGGGGTCCAATGAAGCAAAGGAGAATAAGAAGTATCTCTGAAGGAGCAGTTTGAAAACTTCACCTTTAAGGTAGGTGAAACCATGAATCAACAATACTTAAGGTGTATTGAGATTGTGGATACTCTAATGGACGTTGGAGTAACTCTTGAGAACAGTGACATTGTAAGGAAGTTTATGTCCTCTCTTCCTAGACAATGGATGCATTATTGTGTTGTTATCAAGAGAACTGAGAACCTTAAGACTTTTACCCTCACAGAGTTGTATGGTATTCTTAGTGGCTACCAGATGGAGATGAATATGCAAAACTCATCTGGTAACTCCAGCAATCAACTGAGTTCAGCCCTCCATGTGGTTGAAAGGGAAAGCATTAAACCACAAAATCATCTTATATGCTACCCTGACAACTCACAAAAGGGTCCTTTCATCACCTTCCCAGAGACTCCAAAAGAAAGCTACACTCAAGGAAGTACTTTACAAGAGACAAGTTCTTCTCATGCTTTTGTCTTTACTGATGAAACCACATGCAACTTTCTCTTCACCCTTGAAGACTTGAACTGTATCCATCCAGATGATCTGGAGTACATAGAGATAGTTCAGTAGATGGCTCTTCTCACTCACAGAGCCAAGAAGTTCTACAAGAGGACTTGGAGGAAGTATCCAAGCAACACAGCCAGTGGAAAGTTTGGGCTGGATAAAAGCAAAGTAAAGTGTTACAACTGTAACCAGATGGGACACTTTGCAAGGGAGTGTAAGGCACCAAGAACAAATGGTGGCCAAACACAAGCCAGACCAAACTACACTAAGAGAGCTCCCCAGAATGAGAAGCCAAAGCAGCAAGCTGCAGTTGCTGTTGAAGAAGGAGGCTTTGACTGGAGCTTTCAGGTAGAAGATGCATCTCCAAACCAAGCACTCATGGCAGACCACGATGAAGCCAAGGTATTGGAACATCTTTGTACTCCTGAATGTATTGCTAAAGTTAATAGATACATGTCTTATAACTTAGAAATGAGATCTAATCTTGAGTCCTTGAATATCTTAAAAGCTGATTTTAAAAGAGTTGAAAATGATTATAAACTAAAGATAGAGGACTTAGAGAAAACCATTTTAACTCTTAAACATGAGCACACAAACTAAGGACTCAGATCAAAGACCTCATTACTAAGCTAACTAAATGCCAGGCTGAGCTTGTGATCAGCAAAGCCAAGGCAGAAAAATGTGTTCTCTAAGAAGAGACCTTCAAGAACATTATATCCTCATCCTTGCATGCAAAAGTTTGTCATCAGAACAAGCAGGGACCGGGATCTAGTGAGATAGCTCCTCCACACACAATCTTGTCTGTAAGATCTCCTAGGTGTGAAACTTGTGAAGATGAGCTTTTCCTTATAGACCCCTTGACTGAAGAGAATGAAGAGGAGATGGTGAATGGCTCTGAGAAGAATGAAGAAGAGCATTTTAAGAAGGGTCACCATCCCTCTAAGGAGAGTAAAGCTGTTAGGATGACCAAGTCCAAGAGAAAGAACTTGATTAGGAAGGCCAAAAGAAAGTCCAAGAAGGCTCAAGAGATTAAGGCCACCTTCAACTCTGCACAGAAACAAGTCTTCATTTCTGCAGGATTTGAAGTGGTTAAGGCTGAAGACACAAACTTGAACTCCAACAACAAGAGTTCTAGTTCATGTCCAAATCATCCCATCATCAAGAAGAAGGCTGATCAGTTATGCACCATTGCTATACAACCTGAACCATCCAGCTCCAAGGGTAATTCTATTCCCACAAGAATTGCCACAACATCTGCAGAGATGAAGATGGAGAAGGAAAGTGATCAAGTTCAACCTTGTTCACAAAAGAAAACTCCTAGAAGGAAGAAAATGGACTGTGTTATGTGTGGAAGTACCTCTCATCTTGCTAAGGATTATGTTTACAATCCAAAGAGTACTCTTCACATGACCAAGAAAGAAACTTCTAAGAGTTTGGAGAAGAAGAAGCAAGCTTTAGAAGGAAAATCTCTTTCCTTCGGAAGCTCCAAAATGTAGAAGAAGACAAGTGGAAACTTGCCTTCGGAAGAAAATTTGGTCTCAGAAGAAAGGAATACTTCCGAAGCACTGAAGCCTATTGTAGTGAAAGCAAGATCTTCCAAAGGTCCAGTCATCAAAACTTCCAAAGTCAATAAAACTTCCAAAGTATTGAAGGTCAAGTCTAAGCTTTCAAAGGTGGTGTGGAAGACAAAGAAAGACCAAGTGGCTGAAAGTTCTTCATCAACTTCAGCAAATGATTCTTCTAGCATGACTATAGGATCAATTACTATTGCATTGTCTTCAACTTCTTTTGATGAGCCCAAGAACAATAAGGCTTGGGTTTCCAAATGTAACTAACCATATCTTTTGTGCAGGAACAGCTCAAGACAAACAGAATTGTATGGATCAATGATAATGGCTGTTCCAGGCACTTGGCAGGCAATAGGTCACTACTCCAAAAGTTTGAAAAAATTGATGGAGGACCAGTTGCTTTTGGAGGAGATGCAGGAGGTTACATTACAGGAAGGGGCAAGGTCATAAATGGTAAGCTCAGCATTGAGAAGGTAAACTTTGTCAAAGAGCTTTGGTACAATCTTCTGAGTGTATCCTAATTTTGTGATCAGAGTGATAACATGCTCTTTACTGAGCATGAGTGCATTGTTCTCAGGCCCGGAGTGGTCATTCTTCATGAGCACATCCTGCTCAGAGCCCCCAGGAAAGGGAACATGTACAAGATGGATTTGCAAGAAACATCTCCTTCAGGAGAAGTTTAATGCTTTCTATCTAAAGTAAACAGTGATGTCTTTCCTCTGGTATAAAAGAATGTGCCATGTAAACTTTAAAAATATGAATAAATTAATTAAGAATGATGTGGTAACTGGAATACCAAAGAAAGAGTTTACAAGTGATGACCACTGTGTTGCATGCCTAAAGGGGAAGCAACACAAGGTATCTCACAAGCCAAAGGAAAGATATTCCATCACTAATCCCCTACATTTATTACATATGGATCTCTTTGGCCCCACCATTGTAATGAGTCTAGGAAGGACCTCTTATTGTTTGGTGATCACAGATGACTTTACATGATTCACTTGGGTCTTCTTTCTTACACTAAGGATGAGACCCCTGAGATTATAAAGAATTTCATCTTAAAAATTGAGAATCAATGTGATCTCAAGGTCAAAACTATAAGATGTGATTAAGGAACTGAATTCAAGAATCAAATCCTTGATACATTTTATGATGAAAAAGGTATTACAAGACAATATAGTGCTCCCAGGACTCCTCAGCAAAATGGTGTTGCAGAGAGGAGAAACATGACACTAATTGAAGCTGCAAGAACTATCTTGACTGACTCTAAGCTGCCCATCACCTTCTGGGCAGAGGCAGTGAACACTGCTTGCTATGTGCAAAACAGAGTTTTAGTAGTTAAGACACATAGTAAGACTCTTTATGAACTTTGGCACTAGAGGAAACCTTTCATTGGTTTTCTCAGGTCATTTGGATGTCCTTCCACCATCTTGAATACTAAAGATCAAATTGCCAAGTTTGCAGAGAAATCAGATGATAGACATTTTATTGGAGACTCTTCTCAAGCTAAAGCTTATAGAGTATACAATCTCAGAACTAGTGTAGTTGAGGAGTAAGCCAATGTGACTTTCAATGAGCATACTCCCAGTGTTGATACATATGTACCTAGATGTGGATCTTAATGTAATATGTCATGAATGTCTTACACTTATGTAATGCTTGGGTGATTAATGAAATGAGAATGTTTGGTTGTGATTTATAATGTTTAATATTTCATTAATGAGTTGTGTATATTGACTTGATTATATAGGTTTGTGATTGTTTGAATTAATACACATAATGTTATAATAATAAATGCGTTCAAACTTGGTTAAGTGAAGTTCACATGCGTCCGACTGGACCATGCGCCCCAACAATGGTCATGCGTCCGAATGGCCATGCGACTGAGTGTCTATGCGCCTAAATAGTCCATACGCCTGAACAACTTCATGCGATTGACTCAGTCGCACGACTGAACACTCAGTCGTGCGAATGGATCAACCGCATGGCTCAATCGCACGAATGAACCATGCCAATGGTTCAGTCACACGAATGAGCAACCCTAACCTATAAATACCACCTAGTTCGTGAAAAAACGTAAGAATTGATATTAGTTCGACTCTAGACGTACCCTAGCCGTCCAGAAACTCTAAGAACCTGTTCCAAGTTCACAGATCGCACTAGATCGATTCTATATCGTTCTTAACGTTTAGATTCAATTGATAATTGATTCGACGTACGTTCTCACTGATTATTCCGCACTATTTGAGTTGGTATACACGTTAATAAGTTAGGATTCCGCACTATATCGTTCTTGTTAGGATCGTGTATTGCACGAAATACTAACTGATTAACGTGTATACCAACTCAAATAGTGCAGATCCTATTTGATTGGCAATCCAATCAGTGAGAACGCACGTCGAATCAATTATCAGTTGAATCTAAACGTTAAGAACGATAGAGAATCGATTTAGTGCGATCTGTGAACTTGGAACAGGTTCTTGGAGGTTTCTGGACGGCTAGGGTACGTGTGGAGCGAAGTAATATCAATTCTTACGTTTTCCACGAATTAGGTGGTATTTATAGGTTAGGGTTGCTCATTCGTGCGACTGAACCATTAGCATGGATCATTCGTGCGATTGAGCCATGCGGTTGATCCATTCGCACGACTGAGTGTTCAGTCGTGCGACTGAGTCAGTCGCATGAAGTTTTTCAGGCGAATGGACTGTTTAGGCACATAGACACTCAGTCGCATAGCCATTCGGATGCATGACCACTATTGGGGCGCATGGTCCAGTCGGACGCATGTGAACTTCACTTAACCAAGTTTGAATGCATTCATTATTATAACATTATGTGTATTAATTCAAACAATCACAAACCCATATAATCAAGTCAATATACACAACTCATTAATGAAATATTAAACATTATAAATCACAACCAAACATTCTCATTTCATTAATCACCCAAGCATTACATAAGTGTAAGACATTCATGCAATATTACATTAAGATCCACATCTAGGTACATATGTATCAACAAACTCCCCCTTGGACCTAGATCTATCTAATGTCTTTCTTCTTCATTACCTCCTCATACTTTTTGTACTTCTCTTCTTTTGTGACTCCTGCGTGTATCTCAAATGCAAAGCAGAGTCTTATAACGTTCTGAAACTGTAGAGCTTGTACAATATCTTGAGAGTCATAGAATAGTGGCCACTTGTATAATGTGTAGACATCATTTACAGACAAGTTAGTGAGCCACATTGGGTCAAATACCCTAATAGTATCCATTTTTCCTTCTTTGTTTAAGACTATGACTGCCTCTCCTGTCCTCCAATCATAGTACCACCATTTGAAGTGTGGAGTGAAGTCCGGCATTTCCCGTAGTGGGATCTTGGACATGGTGCGCGGAGGACTCCACTTCAGCACTATTCTAGGCTTTCCAGTTATGGAATCAACCTTAGACCTTCGGATATACCTCGTAGGTTGTTGAGGTTTGAAGTTGACCCATCTGGTGTGGTACTCTTTCTTTAATGCAGCCTCAAACCAGCCTGACATCTTTCTCGGGTCAGCATATAGCAGCTTCAGTCTGGCCAGCTGGTTGAGCTCAAAACCAGGTAGAGTCTTTAGATCATGTGGGAATCTAAAGTACTCAATTCCCTTCCCTCTCTTTATCGCGTATACATTAAGATCCTCAAAATGTGCCCACGCGATAATCTTGCCTGACACCTTGTGATGTTTCTTCACTTTGTAGAGCTTGGTGTAGACATTCGGTTTAGGAGCAGCGTGTTGGGCTCGGATCTCCTCAAAACATGCAGCCCATTCCGCCTTTCGGATGTTAACATCGGCGTCTGAGGCTTGGGCTTGTTCCTCACTCTTCTCGGACTCTTGCTCCATCTTATCTAGTATCTCAAACGTTTCACTGACCAGCGAATCACCTAGGTTGGGAACCACATTTCCCTCCTGGTCAGCATACTCTGGATAGTGCTATGCAGTGACATCCTCGATCTCTAGCTCATCAATGTCGTTCAGCTCGTCGTCACTGGTTGATTCAAAGGTTGGAGCATCCTTGATAATCTCATCAGGATTCAGCTTGAACATTTCGGCCAGTTGCTAATTTGTAAGATCATGAATTATTTCCCCCTCTTTAGGGGTGTATCCTGACAATCCCTTACAGATCAAGAATCATAGTTAGTTGTGTCTTGACCTGCTGAAAGGGAGCAATATCATATTCGTCCCTTTGAAAGTTTGGATCTGCTTGATTTAGACATGTAACACATTAATCATTAGTTAATAGTCAGAACAGAAACTCATTAAATATATATATATATATATATATATATATATATATACTGATGAGCCTGCAATTCAAGACAAAAGTAATGATTAGACATTTATGTATTTGATAGCTTTTGTACTTGAATCATGTATTAAACTTCTGTACTTAATGTTTATATATATATATATATATATATATATATATATATATATATATATATATATATATATATATATATATATATATATATATAAACATTAAGTACAGAAGTTTAATACATGATTCAAGTACAAAAGCTATCAAATACATAAATGTCTAATCATTACTTTTGTCTTGAATTGCAGGCTCATCAGTAGGTGAGGCAGAAGACAAGGCTCGTTGGTCTTGATTTCTCTTTGAACGTCTCTCTTGACCCTGAGCTGAGACAGATGCAACTGCATCTCCTTCATCATCATCATCATCATTCTGCCTTTCCTCTGTCTTTTCTTCATCATTTGCCTCATCATCATCACTATCTTCATCTTCATCCTCATCCTCATCCTCATCATCATCGTCATCACCATCGTCATCACCATCCCTTTCTTTTATCTTTAGAGGCTCATCCTTAGTTCCTTTGAGCTTGAGCATGATAGTCTTTTTGGCATCCTCCAACTCCTCCATCTTCTTTGCTGATAGAACTTTATGCTCCTGGAGTTGTGCAATCTCTTGGCTCTGAGCAGCCATCTGCTGTGCCTATTGCTCAATCAGCTGAGCCTGCTGAGAAATCTGCTGAGATTGTGTAGCTGTAAGATCTACCAACTGACGAATCTGAGCTGTCTTCTCGTCATCGACTGCCAACAGCCTCAGCACCATACGGTTTAGTGCTGAGAGCTGTTCCTCTACCCCACTAGGAGGTAGAGGTGATCCAGATGTATGGGAGGGATGTGATGATGGGCCGGCTTGGTGGCTAGTAGTGGTGGTGGTGGCAGTGGTGAAGATTGGGGTTGGTATAGATGATAGTGGTGGTGGAGTGGGTGTGGTAGATATGGTGGTAGATGGGATATATGTATTGGTGGGTGGTGTGGTGATAGTGGTAGAGGGTGAGGTAGTGGTGGTGGTAGCTGTGGTGGTGGCTGTGGTGGTGATCAAGGCAAATCTCCTTCTCTTACTTTTCATTCCATGAGGCTGAGCCATCCTTTTTTCCTCGTTCCCTTCGAGGAGGATGCTCCCCCTTGGCTGCTGGGCTGGTCTAGGGTGTAAGATGGATCAGTAACAGCCTCCCCAGACTCACCCTGGCGTCCACCTACCGCCCTAATCCCTCTCTCGGTGGCAACCACCTTGCTGCCCACCGTCCGAGTCAACGGCTCCTCGTCCGACTCGTCATCTTCATCAGCTTGAAAATCCTGAAGGAGTGGATGATGGTGATATAACTTCTGAAGGAGTGGCCCTAGACTGGGTGGGACAAGTATCACCACCATCATCTTTGTCATCGCCGTCCGAGTCATCAGTAGGGAGCACAATCGGCTCAGAGTCCGAGTCACTATCATCGTGACGCCACTTCCTCTTCGCTGGCGCCACGTAGTCAACTCTACTCAAATGTCCAAACAGTCGTCTCACAGGGGGTTTCACCTGCTTTCCCCTGTAGACCTTCATCCTACCCAAGGTGGTATCATCCATCACCTCGAGTACCACCGCGTCCTCCTTCTCCTTTGGCAAGGAAGGGAGCTTCTGGTCAATAATCATCTGCATGAGAGGGTACATGCAGAAGCCCTCCTTCCTTTTCCCCTCAATGTTTTCCACCAAGTAGGTGAAGATCATCCTGGAGAAGCTGAACGGGTGGTTCAGCACCAACGCTGCATATGCGTTCTGGATCTGATCTGACAGCTCATCAAATCCTCCCTTCCTAGAAGCTATGCACTTCAGCAGCACATGCGCGAGGTACTTGAACTGGGGGCACAGGTTGCTCTTGTTGAGCACCCCTGCGTTGATGTCCCCAGAGTACTTAGCTCGCAAGAAACATCCTCGGACAGTAAGGGGGTGTAGTCTAGTGGGACAGTCAGCATCGTCCCCGAACTGCAGCACCGTCCTGAGATCATCCTCAGTGATCTCAATGGCCTCTCCAAAAATGGTACTCCTGATGCGATGAGGCTCTGAAGATCTATCAACAACTGCGCCTTCCCAGAAGGCCTGCTGAATGGAGCGATACGGTGTACACGGAGCAGATATAGCATGAGAGATCCTCGATCTCCTCAGAAATGAGATAATGCCAGAAAAGTCTGAAGCATTTCTGGATGTCAGATCCAGATGAGCACAAATGTTGTGCTTAGTGCTCATAGTCCAGCGACTCGCCATCTGTTACACAATGAATATAAACATTAGTATCCGTTGGTTAATAATATCTTGAATCACTTGGACTTGAAAATATTCTTTTCTGTCATGCGAATGAAACTGTGCGACTGAGATCAAGTCGTGCGAATGAGCAGTGCGACTGAGATCCAGTCGTGCGAATGACCTCATACGTACAACTGAGTGTGCGACTAGGCTCATACGTATGCAAGCTCATGCGTTTACACCAGTCGTGCGACTGAACTCATACGCATGGTTCAGTCGTGCGGTTTAGCTGTTCGCACACCTCAGTCGTGTGACTGAAGTTCATCAACCTGTCCATTCGCATGACCTTCTGGCTGTTCAATTCAAATTCAATTTTTGACCAATTTTTAAGATTAGACATCGTGTTCTGGTTCATTAGACTCGCAATCATTTAATTTAACACCTAACGACTTTGATTTCATTATTTTACTTAGTTTTGTTAGGTTATTAGTCCAAACATGTTTCGGTTCTTGGATAGGTCCGACTGTCCAGATTTGGACTCAAATTGAGTGAAATACTGATGGATTTGCACCGCAATATACCTGTATAATCAGTGCAGATAGTCAGTACACAACAATCAATGATTTATAATGATCAAACGAAAATTTGGTAGAGTAACACTAAGTCGTGCGAATTAGGGCTAATTTAGGAGTGATGAGTCTCTGCGACCGACTCTCCCTCTATTTATACTAAACCTGAATTCAATCATACGACTGGACTCATTCGCTCATTTTATTCGGGCGAATGGACCTCAGTCGTGCGATTGGATCAGTCGCTCACCTTCAGTCGTCCGACTAGAGTTCAGTCGTGCGACTTGTTCATTCGCTCACTCTCAATCGACCGAATGGGTCATTCGTATAAGCCATTCGGTTGAATGGTCCATACTCATGTCCATTCGGCCATAAAAGTCATGAGTATTGTCCATTCGCACGGTTGGTCCATACTCATGGTCCAGTCGTGCGAATGGGTCATACTCATGAAATTTTCTATCTTTATGACCATTTGACATTTAAACCCTTTTAAACTGTTGACTTAACATTATGAACATTTGATCATCTCAGACATGATCATTTTAACTTGAAAAACTTTTGATCACCTCAGACGTGATCCTTTTAAACACTTTGTCACCTCAGACGTGACCCATTTACCTTTTGAAAACACATGTGGTCACCTCAGACATGACCCTTTTAGGTGATTTACTCCCTTACTGAATTCCATGATGTAGTCCGATATTAAACAAACTGAATTGACTAAATTTAAATAAACTAAAAGACTTAAACTGAAGTACAAAACTAAACTTGTTTTTGACTTTTTGTGTGAGGTGTAAATCCTAAGATAGAAATCTAATGGATTTGGTTCCGGAATAGGCAGCTTCAATTTTATTTGACCATAACTGGACCAATTCAATTTGGAATCATACAGGTAAGTCAAATCATTTGGGACATTTTATCAACACCTTTTGATGCTCAATTCTTGGTTTTCATATAGAGTCGTTAGCAAGTTTAGGAAATCGTACTGGTACTATTAGATCCCCACATTGATGTGGACTTTCAAGAATTGTAGCCACAATGATTGTCAGTATACTGGTCCTCTTAAATCCATACACACACTTTTGACACAGATTGGTGATAGTTTAAGGTTTAATTATTTCAACCAACATTTGTGGATCCCACGCTTATGTGGTAATCAACATTCTCAGGAGATTTTGAGCGGTCTACGGGTATTTTGACAAGAAGAAACTATTCTTAGAGCTTTCAAAGAGAAGCCAAGCCTCAGGTCAGTGCCATCGCACAGCAGAGAGGCGGCAAACAACAATGAATTCTAGAATATCTAGGTTATGCTTATCCTCAGGTCAGTGCCATCGCACAGTAGAGAGGCACACAACCTATCTTCTTGTTAGAGCATCTTTATTTTGTCTTTTGCATATAATCCACCAACAACATAAGTTATTAGCTTGATAGCGTTTGTTTTTTATTTTTTTTCGTGCTTTGCTCTATTTATGGTCATCCGATCACATTTGTGACGTTTATTTGCTCGTCACCCCTTATTGGAATTTTGTTGATTGTGTTAACCAGTGATAAGATGGGAACCCACAGTTAGTCGAACAACTTAGTTTGATCTTGAGATCACCAACTAGGTCTAATCATCTATTGTGTTGAATCTACCGACATATCATGTGTGATTTAGGAATCTCTAGGTCTACTTTCTTTGTGTTACCTTAGTAGTAACTAGTTAATATTATTTTTTCTTTTATATTGCTTAGACTACACAGACTTATACTTTGAATTTGGCATCTTATCTAATTTAAACTTTTAAAGTCCCACTTGATTTGTTCCCGTGTACTATCATTTTCCGAAGTATTTGAATCGGTATCACAGATACGATCTACTTTCTATCAGCTAGCCTCTCCTTCTCCCTCGTTTTTTTTAATGCTACTAGCTGACCTATACTCTCCCTAAAATTCTAAAACCGTAACCGATTTACGTTTTTTGGGATTTTAATAGACAACTAAATAACATGTATTTACATTAAATTGAAAATAGAATAAATAAAGGAAATAAAAAGAAAAAATAAAAAAATTTGACTAAATGCATCGGACTACACATGGTCATCATCTGGAATGACATCACTTTTCTTTTTAACGCCGTTGACCTCTAACAAATATAGAAAACGTGGTTTGTCAAAAGCCTTTGTATAGAGGTCAGCGCGTTGAAAATCAGTGTTTATTTTTACCACATCGATTAAATTCTTTTCAAAGCAGTCACGTATAAAATGATATTTTATGCCGATGTGTTTGGTCTTAGGATGTTGTACCGGATTTTTAGTTACTGCAATTGCAGCAGAATTATCAACAAAATAGGAGTAGAAGCAAAATTTAAACCGTGCTCCCGCATTTGCTGTTGAATCCAAATGATTTGTGAACAGCAACTTGCAGCAGCAACGTATTCGGTTTCACGGGTTGACAATGCAACCGAGGTCTGCTTCTTACACTGCCATGTCACTAATCTCCTCCCAAAGAATTGACACCCTGCTGATGTAGACTTGTAATTCATCTTGCAGCCACCGTAATCCGAGTCACTATACGCCGTGAGCTCAAAGTCATCATCATGAGGATACCACAACCCAAGTGTTGGAGTACCCTTCAAATACCGAAATATCCTTTTGACCCCTATTAGATGGTTAACCTTTGGCTTAGCCTGATATCTTGAACATAGACATGTGGCATACATGATGTCAGGTCGTGAGGCAGTGAGGTACATGAGAGATCCAATCATTCCTCGGTACATGGTTGCATCGACCAGATCACCATTTTTATCGGGTGCTATATCATGGTTTGTAGCAAGTGGAGTCCCAGCTGCAGAAGCATTCTCCATGTCAAACCGACTGAGAATGTCTCCTACATACTTGGTCTGATGTAGGAAAATTCCTTTTGGTGTCTGATCCACCTGTAACCCGAGAAAGAATTTCATCTCTCCCATGGCACTCATCTCAAATTCAGCCTTCATTACTGCTTCAAACTCTTTACATAACTCTTCATTCTTTGATCCGAAGATGATATCATCAACATAGATTTGAACAAGCAGCAAATCACCATCTTTCTCTTTGATAAACAGTGTGCAATCAATAACACCTCTGCGAAATCCATGTTTCATCAGGTGAGTTGAGAGTTTCTCATACCAGGCTCTTGGAGCTTGATGAAGCCCGTATAAAGCCTTGTCGAGTTTGTAAACTCTGTCCCGATGATATGGATCTTCAAATCCCTCGGGTTGACTGACATACACTGTCTCTCGGATTTCACCATGAAGGAATGCACTCTTCACATCCAATTGATAAACTTTAATCTTCATATACGATGCATAGGCAAGGAAGATGCGGATGGCTTCCATTCTTGCCACGGGTGCAAACACTTCATTGTAATCTATGCCCTCGACTTGTCGAAATCCTTGAACTACAAGTCGAGCCTTGTTCCTGATAATGACGCCTTGGTCATCCTTCTTGCATTTCAAAACCCATTTGGTGCCAATGACCTTAGCACCTTTAGGTCTATCCACCAGAGTCCACACGCCTAACTTCTTGAACTGAAGAAGTTCTTCTTGCATAGCACTCACCCATGCCTCATCATTCAGTGCTTCACTGACGTATTTTGGCTCAACCTGCGAGACAAAACAACGATAAGCACCGTCGTGAATGTATCCTTTTTCCATTACTGAGGCATAATTAGCTGAGTACAGCTGATTTCTGGTCTGCACTCCTGATCTGACATCCCCAATGACATTGTCTAGGGGATGATAGACATTTAGACGTGATCCTGGAGTGGTGGGAACAACTACCTCAGAGTCAAGATTATGAACATTTGGTTCTGCATCTGAGGTAGTAGGAGTTTGAGGTTCGAAGTCGAAGAGGCATCACTGTTAGATGCTTGTGGACTTGCAGGAATTGGAACCTGTTCCTCCTGATTGTTCTGGTCATTTTCCATAGCTTCATCTTCTGAGGAGGAGTCACTTGCTTCTAGTGCTCCCCCTGAGTGGTGAGTCGAGTCACCATGTGAATCAGATGATGTTGAATCTTGTGACGGTGAGTTCAATACATCATCCTTGTAGCTAACTCTTCGTCTGAAGTGGAGATAGATATGTTGAAGGACTTGAAGAATCCATCATAGTCGAAAAAGTAAGCGGGTCCTTTCCCAGTAGTTGATGTAGTGTATCTCTGAACATCAACATTACACCACACTTCTACTAGACCCGTTGAGTTGTTGTAAACTCTCTTGTTCGGTATGTTGTACCCTAGGAAGATACCTTCTTCAGCCTTCTCGCTAAATTTTCCTTCTTGAGTCTTCTTCAGTAGGGTGCACGGTGCGCCAAATGGTTCGAGATACTCTAGATTAGATTTACGTCGTTGTAGTAACTTGTAACATGTCTTTCCATGGCGTTTGATTACCAGAACTCGATTTAATATGTAGCACGCATTTGCCACTGCCTCATTCCAGAATTGGATAGGCAGTTTCGAGTCTGCTAGCATTGTCCGTGCAGTCTCTATCAAGCTGCGATTCTTTCTCTCAGCAACTCCATTCATCTGAGGCGTGTAGGCAGAAGTGAACTGGTGCACAATTCCTTTTTCCTTGCAGTAAGCCTCCATCCACTGATTCTTGCACTCGGTCCTGTTGTCTGAGCGTACCTGTCTTACCTTCAGCTTGTAGAGAGATTCCAGTGTAGTAACTAATTCCTTGAAAGACTCAAATATTTCTGATTTGGACTTCAGAAACATTACCAAAGAGAATCTTGAGTAGTCATCAGTAACCACATAGCAGTACAAGTCGCCTGCAATGCTTTTTGTACTGACTTGACCAAACAGATCCATGTGAAGAAGTTCAAGAGGAAGCTCGATGGAATGAACTTTCTTTTCCTTATGAGACTTCTTCATCTGTTTGCATTTCTTGCATGCTACACAGAAATCCGGAAGTTGGAAATTTTTGACGTTAACTCCTCTCACTAGATCATTCTGAATCAAGTGATTCATCTTCCGTTGATTAATGTGTCCCATTCTCCTATGCCAGGAAATGGAATCCTTCTCAATAGCTTATGATAAGAAGCACTGAACTTCATGATCCATTGTGGAAGCTGTTGAGAGATCCAAAACATAAAGATCTTTATATCTTGAAGCTGTCATTAAAACTTGGTCCTTCGGAATCACATAGTCCTTTTTCAGGACATAACACTTCTTGTTGTCGAATACAACCTTAAAACCTTTGTCACGTATTTGGGAAACAGAAAGTAAGTTGTTTTGAAATTGTTGAACGTAGTTCACTTTATCAAACTTAACTTTCTGATTTCCCACTTCCCCTTGAGCTGTGATATAACCTCCATTGTTACCAGCAAAGGCAACATGCCCTCCTTTTATTTGTTTGACGTTTTATAAGAGTGCCCTGTTCCCTGTCATGTGCCTGGATGCTCCGCTATCTACAATCCACGTGTTGGTTTCAGCACTGTAGCGAACACCCTGCACATTCAATTTAAAACATTAGTTCAGGTTAGGAACCCAAGCCTTTACTGGCTTGGGTTTCCCAGAGGCATCACACATCATGAATTCAACCCATTGACCCTTAGAAGGTGAGGGTAGCTCAGGTGACTTCTTGTCCTCATTATCAGACACAGAGGCTGACTTTTCTTTCCATAAGCCAGATTTGTGTAAGGCTTGTTTGTGATAAACAAACGACTGGCTAATGGGTTGAACTTTGGGTTCACTAGTTCTTCTAGGTGGAGTCAATGAGCTCCTCTTAGAAGACCTAGGTTTTGATTCCTGAAGTTCAACTTTCTTCCTAGGTGTCTGATAGTAAGGACAGTAAGAAGCAATGTGTCCACACTCTCCACAGTTGTAGCATGACCTGCTATCAACTTTATGATTGAACTGTCTATGTGGAGACTTGTGTGACACCCTAGTGACATTGTTATGTTTGGGTTTTGACTCTACTTCTTTTGATGTATTATCTTGTTTAACAAACTTAATTGTTTTAACATTCTTAAAATCTTTTCCATTTTGGTTATCTGGACTTTGACATGAAACTCGTGATAGGTTAACATTAATAGTCTTTTTAGGTTCAGATTTGAATTTGTTTGACCCCGACTTTATATTAACCTTTTCAAACTCTTTTTCCAGATTAACACAAGTCATTTTACCTTTTCCCTTTGAAGTGGCCTCCTTTTCTTTTGTTCCAGATTCATTTGAAATACATGAGGAATCTGGATCACTTACAAGAGGAGTAGACACCACATGATCCTTGATTGGATTGTTATTTATTGGTTTACTCTTAGTGTTCATCAAGGTCTCAGGTGGTGGTGGAACCACTTTATATCCCAAACCCTCCCCATTGTTACGCTCTTTCACTAAGTGTTGGACAATATGAGATGAACTTGTCCAATTGTGTAGTTTTTGCTTTAATGAATTGACTTCTACTACTAAAACCGCTTTTTGTTTCTTAGTGTCTTCTAGGGAGTTAAGATAGCACCTAATGTCATTTGCTTGGTTAAAGGCTACTACTTCTGTTTCCCTAAGCTGTGTATTCAAAAGGTCTATCTTTTCTTTGTAACTATGCTCATTTTGTTTTAAAACTCTGTTTGCCTCAGTGCATAGTTGCAAATCCTTTACTAAGCTATCATTATGATCTAATAACCTAGCAAAATTCTGATCTATGCTTTCCCTAAATTTATTACAATCAGAACAAGCATGATTTTTGAAAAGTTGGTCAGTAGTACTTACCTGAGGAGGTTCTGATGAATCAACCATCAAAGCAGCATCTGATGTTTCTAATTCTGGTGATTCTGTCTTTGTTGTAGTTGTCCCTTCTTCAGGCTTGTAGTTGACCTCAGTTGCAGTCTCTTCAATGTTTGACATCGCGAGTTCCACTGCAATATCTCCTTCACTCGCGGAATCATCATCTAAGCATTCCACACTAGCAATATTGGATTCTCCTGGAGAGACAAACCGAAAACTCCAGTCCTGTCCCTCATCATCATGAGCAGTCAAGGCTTTTGGATCCTTGCTTGATGAATTAGGACTGCTAGTTGGCTTATCTTGACAAGTGAAGGACGAGAATGGATTCCCGTTTCCAGTTTTCTTGGGCTTCACACACTCTCGTTTGAAGTGCCCCTTTTCTCCACAGTTGAAACAGGTCACCTTGCTCTTGTCAAAACCAAAAGTAGTGTCCTTAGTAGCAACCAAGTTTTGTCCAGTCTTCTTCACAAACTTCTTAGCTCTCCGGACAGCACTTGCTAAGGCTCACATTATATCCATCCTCTCCAGCTCTGTCTCATCTACCTGCTCGTAGTCCTCGTCTGCCAGATGGCAGTTTCCAATTTTCCCAGCAACAAGTCCATCATAGGAGTGGACTACTGCTGCTAAGAGATCCATGTGCTCTCTTGCTACTTCTACCGTCACATTTCCGAGATTCTCGGTCTTCAGTCTTGTAGCATTTGCTTCAGATGCAATGTATTGGGTACTAGAATACCCTGACGTTTCTGACCCTGAAGTAGAGGCTTGTGAAGGACCAGATGAGCTTGACACAAAGGCGGTCTGAAGTGGTGCTCCAGACGTCTTGACTTGTGGAGTTGCATTGTACAGAGCTGGATTCTGAGTATACGAAGACTTTTGAGCTCGATACTTCATCCTTAGTGCTTCTTCTCGCAGCTTTAGAATGAAATCATTTATGTCCAACTTCGCTAGCATTCCATTCTGTCTCAAATTTGAGACAAAAGAAACCCATTTTTCTGGCAACCCGTCTGCAAAATTCGACACTTTGTCTTCCATGGTCGTTGTGACACCATGCGTGTGCAGCTCGCTCATCAACTGGTAGAATCTATCGATGACATCATCCAAACTCTCATTACCCATCGATGAGAAGTTGTCGAACTCTTTCTTCAACTCTTTAGCTTTTATAGCCTTCAATGACGCATTCCCGTCATACCTTTTATCCAGCTCATCCTGTAACTTCTTTGCTTCCTTGTTCTCAGAAAATTGATGGAAAATATCCTTAGGAATTGACTGAGTAAGCAACGCATACACTCTCTTTTTAGCATTATATTTGACTTTCTGTGCATCAGTCATGCCACCTAATGTAAGTTTAACTCCATCAACACCTACTGGCATACTGTACCCCGTCTCAATGGCTTCCCACATATTGGGATCTACTCCATTTAAGTAGATCTCAAAACGTTGCTTCTAGTGTGGGAATTCATCTAGTGTTATTAGCTTAGGGGGTTTATTGTGATTCCCTACTTCACTTTCCAGTAGCAGTAAGTTCTGAATACGTGAGTCCTTCCCTACTGTAACGCTGAATACTGGTCCTCCATTGCGATTAACTTTAGTCTCTTAAACAAATTGTTTTACTAGTGCGAATGTAGCTGTGCGATTGGGCTATTCGTGCGATTGAACAATGCGAATGGTTCAATCGTGCGGCTGAACTAATACGGTTGGTCCAGTCGTGCGAATGAACTGATGCGGTTGAACAATGCGAACAGTCTACTTAGTCGTACGAATGAAGGTACGAATTAGTTCAATCGTACGTCTGAAGGATGCGAATGTGTCCAGTCGTGCGATTGAGTTAACCGTGCGACTGAAGCTGCTGGATTTCGAAAAAATTCTAGGTTTAAAGTGTTTTGGCCGCAAAAATCTGAATTTTCACCAACCCTAATCGCCATATGCCGGAAAAACCAAAACTTTATGAGCAGGAGACGTCCAAGACACCGTTTGACACGAAAAGATTGCGTTTTAAGTGAAAAAACACAATTTTTGTATCACAAACGATTGAATCACACGTAATCAAGAGCCAAAGCTCTGATACCACTTATTAGGATCGTGTATTGCACGAAATACTAACTAATTAACGTGTATACCAACTCAAATAGTGCGGAATCCTATTTGATTGGTGATCCAATCAGTGAGAATGCACGTCGAATCAATTATCAATTGAATCTAAACATTAAGAACGATATAGAATCAATCTAGTGCGATCTGTGAACTTGGAACAGGTTCTTGGAGGTTTCTGGACGGCTAGGGTACGTCTGGAGTCGAAGTAATATCAATTCTTATGTTTTTCCATGAATTAGGTGGTATTTATAGGTTAGGGTTGCTCATTCGTGCGACTGAACCATTAGCGTGGTTCATTCGTGCGTTTGAGCCATGCGGTTGATCCATTCGCACGACTGAGTGTTCAGTCATGCGACTGAGTCAGTCGCATGAAGTTGTTCAGGCGTATGGACTGTTTAGGCGCATAGACACTCAGTCGCATGGCCATTCGGACGCATGACCACTGTTGGGGCGCATGGTCCAGTCGGACGCATGTGAACTTCACTTAACCAAGTTTGAATGCATTCATTATTATAACATTATATGTATTAATTCAAACAAGCACAAACCTATATAATCAAGTCAATATACACAACTCATTAATGAAATATTAAACATTATAAATCACAACCAAACATTCTCATTTCATTAATCACCCAAGCATTACATAAGTGTAAGACATTCATGACATATTACATTAAGATCCACATCTAGGTACATATGTATCAACACCCAGTGTGAAAGGTTCTGGTCCTGATTGGCTATTTGATCTTGATTTAGTTACCAACTGTTTTAACAAATCTTGTGAGCATGTTTTAGGGTCCATAGATATACTTCCTACAGGTGATCTTGATCCAAGATTTGAGCTAAGAAGACCTTCAAGCTACACATCTTTAGCTCCAATGGTAACTAATCATGCAAATGAAGCTTTTACCAGTACATCAATGACAAATCCTGCTGATAGTTCTAGGGTGCCTTCAAATTCCAGCTTAGAGGCACAAAACTCAAATGAAGGAGCTTTAAATATTGAAGAAAATAGTGGTGGTGAAAGTGACCAGGAATTTCTTGATGCTGATAACCACTCCATTGAAGACAACATCAATGATGTCACACACTCATTGGATCAAGTCAATCTTGATAAGTGTGCTGATGTTGAGGGTGAATCCTCTTTACTAGATCAGAATTTCTTAAATTTAGATTTGTCTAAGCAACTTGCTATGATCCATCATCTAAGGATCCACAAGTCTCATCCTACCACAAACATCATTGGAGATGTTGATTCAGGGGTAAGAACAAGAGGACAAACCCATGATGTAAATGTTTGTCTTCACTCTTGTTTCTTGTCCCAAATAGAGGCAAAGAAGATTGATGAGGCTCTAAAGGATGGAAGTTGGATTGAAGCTATGCAAGAGGAGTGCTTCAATTCAAAAGGCAAAAGGTTTGGAACCTATGTCCTCTTCCTCAAGGGAAGACTACCATAGGAACCAAATGGGTGTTCAGGAATAAGAAGGATGATAGAGGACTTGTCATCAAGAACAAGGCAAGACTAGTTGTTCAAGGGTATACTCAAGAAGAAGGAACTGACTACACAGATGTTTTTGCTCCTGTAGCAAGACTTGAAGCTGTCAGGATATTACTAGCTTTTGCTGCATCCAAGAATTTCAAGGTCTACCAACTTGATGTCAAGTGTGCTTTTCTCTATGGGGTGATTGATGAAGAGCTGTATGTCAGACAACCACTTGGGTTTGCAAATCCTGATCATCCTAATTATATCTGCAAGCTTGATAAAGCTCTTTATGGGCTGCACTAGGCATCAAGGAAGTGGTATGAGACTCTATCTCAGTATCTCTGTCAGCATGGATACAAAAGGGGTACTTCATCAAAGGAACAGGAAATGACATAATGCTAGTTCAAGTATATGTAGATGACATTATTTTTGGGTCAACTAATCCAAAGCTCTGTAAAGACTTTGAGAAGCTCATGAAGGACAGGTTTGAAATGAGTGCCATGGGGGAACTCAATTTCTTTCTAGGAATTCAAGTGAAGCAAGTTGACAATGGCATCTTCATAAGTCAGTCAAAGTTTGTACAAGACATACTTAAAAGGTTCAACATGACTGATTGTAAGGTTGCTAAGACACCCATAGCCAGAAACTACTCCTTTGGATCTGATCTTGAGGGGGAGTGTGTTGATGAGCATCTGTACAGGGCAATGATTGGGTCTCTTATGTACCTCACAGCTAGCAGGCCCGATATCATGTTTGCTACATGTATTTGTGCAAGATATCAAGCCAACCCCAAGATGTCACACCTAATCATTGTTAAAAGAATTTTAAGATATCTCAAAGGTGCTCTATCACTTGGCCTTTGGTATCCAAAGAATGCTGGCTTCAATCTGTATGCTTATACAGATAGTGACTATGGTGGTTGCAACATGACTGCAAAGTCTACATCAGGGGTATGTCAGTTTCTTAGTGGAAGGATAGTCTCTTGGCAATGTAAGAAACAATCTTGTGTGTCTGCATCAACTACTAAGGGTGAATACATTGCTGCTGCTGTCACACCCCGGGCCCAGGTAGGGTGGGACGTCACAGACTAGCAACAACATATGGCAGCGGAAACAAACCATTACAAGAGCTCAAAGGAGAGAATATCACATGGCATTAATGTTTTTAAAAAGATACCGGGGCTAGAAACAAATCAAGCCCCCAAATGAGTTTTACAATCATCCATAAAAATAAATTGTACTTGTTCAACACAAATATAAAATTGTTCAAATGATTCATTAAGGAAAATATGCCAATGCCATGGTCACGGGATAAGTCTAGGTCTTCACAACAGCTAGGATCTCTTCATACATTACCTGAAACATGCTCAAAAGAAATTTGTGTCAACTAAAAAGTTGGTGAATTCAAGTGCTTAAAGTTTAAAAACAAAAGGACTTAACAAATCCTTCTTTGATTAAAAAGAAAGTAAGCATTGTTTAACATCGTGGGAGAAAAATCATAATCAACCCTGCACTCAGTCCCGGTTGGCCTCTTCTAAAGTTGTGTTTAACCGGATATTCCCGAAGGAAGAACTGAGCCCCAAACCAGTGAACCCTACCTGCCCGGATGGTTCACCATAGTTTCTTAGCAAAACCTGTTACATGCCACAACGACCTCTTAGGATCTCAGTGGGGTAACCTTCCTGGAACGGAAGCCACTGTGTGTGGGGGATTCCCCAAATAGATCTATTCATATAAAACAAGCGGTTCACGAAAGAATTAATGATCATGATATAAGTATCAGCAGGTAACCAAAATCCCACATACAATCATCAAGTAAAGCATAATTATAGTTCATAAATAGCAGAGCATGTTTCATCCCAAAACAATAGTAAAAAGGGGAATCACTAGAACTCACCTTAGGTTTCCAGTCAAAAGTCTCTTGGTGTGCCGGGAGTGTCTCAAGTCTAGCACCCTAACATGTACATATTAAGTAATAAGCTACTGCCCTAAACTCATTTAAGGTGCAACAATGGTGTCAAGAGTTTAGCTATTGGGTAAGGCTTTGGTTTCGTGAAGGTTTGTTATAAAAAGTTTCCTTTTATGGCAGGTCAAGGCGTCTTCACGAAAATTGGGATTTTCACTTCATTAGGTTAAGTATATTAAGGAATTTTGTTGTTCAAGTGATTATTAGCTTCCTGGAAGTCGGTTATAAGGTTTGGAAAAATTTTACAGTTTGGTCCCTCAAGTTTCAAAATTGACAGTTTCTACCCTCAAGTTTGGTTTCTTGCCCTTTATGACATTTAAGACCAAAAATCAGATTCTTACAGTAATATTATACTTATTATATAGTAAGTGTTTCAAAATTTTAGTTTACGGGTCCGATTTAAAACTACGCGTTTAACGCTCCCGGTTACGGTAAAAGCCCGAGAGTTTTAACCGTAATTTACGGTTTTCATATATTTGAATCTTGGACCAGTAGGTATTTTCTAAAGGTATCTTTATAAATTTTAAGTCCTTAAATTGTGAAATTTGGCCTTTTATAGTTAAAAAATTTCGTTTTTACGTTTGACCCGTTAAAACGCGGTTTTGACCGTGTTTGACCATTTAAAGCTTGTTTGACCAATTTTTCAAATCCTTTAAGTCTTTTATTACTTAACTCACTGAAATCATATGATTTTTATAAATCTTAGCTTCGAACTCCATTTTTATGGATTTTTCTCAAAAACGATGCTCGGTTTGTACCCGTTTTTAGTTAAAACGTCATTTATTTGTTCTTTTGACCATTTAAATTATCCATTGACTCAAGAACACTTTATTTATCATTTTTAAGCCTGGAATACTTTTCAAGAGTGTTAAATTCATATTCTTACTATTTTTAAGGTCGTTTTACCACGTTTTCGGGTCCCGAAAGTGACTAAAAGGGGACTAATCACAACATGTCCTTTATTCCAGAGATTTCACATTACTAACACTCTTAATATTCATCAAAACCTACTGAAATTTCAGTCCCAAAGAGTTACCTAGTTGTTCTACACATTCATAGGCTTCAAATATCTAGAAAATGTCATAACCAACCATATCACTTGTGTAAATCATCTTAACTCGAGCTTAAACATTACCAACACTTCATTTAACTTTATAAACAGATTATTAAGGTGTCATAAAGTCGTTCATGAGTAGGTTATGAGTCTTGGTTGAAAGGGTTTTTCAAACAAATGCTTAAAGGGTGTTGTTACATGTAGAAAGAAGGGTTTCAAGGTGTAATCCATGTAATAACCGTGGATTCGAGTTATGTAGCCTTTTGAAACTTTTAAAACAAGTTCTTTGGAGTCCATTAAGCCATTAACTGAACCATTAGCGTGGTTCATTCGTGCGTTTGAGCCATGCGGTTGATCCATTCGCACGACTGAGTGTTCAGTCATGCGACTGAGTCAGTCGCATGAAGTTGTTCAGGCGTATGGACTGTTTAGGCGCATAGACACTCAGTCGCATGGCCATTCGGACGCATGACCACTGTTGGGGCGCATGGTCCAGTCGGACGCATGTGAACTTCACTTAACCAAGTTTGAATGCATTCATTATTATAACATTATATGTATTAATTCAAACAAGCACAAACCTATATAATCAAGTCAATATACACAACTCATTAATGAAATATTAAACATTATAAATCACAACCAAACATTCTCATTTCATTAATCACCCAAGCATTACATAAGTGTAAGACATTCATGACATATTACATTAAGATCCACATCTAGGTACATATGTATCAACACCCAGTGTGAAAGGTTCTGGTCCTGATTGGCTATTTGATCTTGATTTAGTTACCAACTGTTTTAACAAATCTTGTGAGCATGTTTTAGGGTCCATAGATATACTTCCTACAGGTGATCTTGATCCAAGATTTGAGCTAAGAAGACCTTCAAGCTACACATCTTTAGCTCCAATGGTAACTAATCATGCAAATGAAGCTTTTACCAGCACATCAATGACAAATCCTGCTGATAGTTCTAGGGTGCCTTCAAATTCCAGCTTAGAGGCACAAAACTCAAATGAAGGAGCTTTAAATATTGAAGAAAATAGTGGTGGTGAAAGTGACCAGGAATTTCTTGATGCTGATAACCACTCCATTGAAGACAACATCAATGATGTCACACACTCATTGGATCAAGTCAATCTTGATAAGTGTGCTGATGTTGAGGGTGAATCCTCTTTACTAGATCAGAATTTCTTAAATTTAGATTTGTCTAAGCAACTTGCTATGATCCATCATCTAAGGATCCACAAGTCTCATCCTACCACAAACATCATTGGAGATGTTGATTCAGGGGTAAGAACAAGAGGACAAACCCATGATGTAAATGTTTGTCTTCACTCTTGTTTCTTGTCCCAAATAGAGGCAAAGAAGATTGATGAGGCTCTAAAGGATGGAAGTTGGATTGAAGCTATGCAAGAGGAGTGCTTCAATTCAAAAGGCAAAAGGTTTGGAACCTATGTCCTCTTCCTCAAGGGAAGACTACCATAGGAACCAAATGGGTGTTCAGGAATAAGAAGGATGATAGAGGACTTGTCATCAAGAACAAGGCAAGACTAGTTGTTCAAGGGTATACTCAAGAAGAAGGAACTGACTACACAGATGTTTTTGCTCCTGTAGCAAGACTTGAAGCTGTCAGGATATTACTAGCTTTTGCTGCATCCAAGAATTTCAAGGTCTACCAACTTGATGTCAAGTGTGCTTTTCTCTATGGGGTGATTGATGAAGAGCTGTATGTCAGACAACCACTTGGGTTTGCAAATCCTGATCATCCTAATTATATCTGCAAGCTTGATAAAGCTCTTTATGGGCTGCACTAGGCATCAAGGAAGTGGTATGAGACTCTATCTCAGTATCTCTGTCAGCATGGATACAAAAGGGGTACTTCATCAAAGGAACAGGAAATGACATAATGCTAGTTCAAGTATATGTAGATGACATTATTTTTGGGTCAACTAATCCAAAGCTCTGTAAAGACTTTGAGAAGCTCATGAAGGACAGGTTTGAAATGAGTGCCATGGGGGAACTCAATTTCTTTCTAGGAATTCAAGTGAAGCAAGTTGACAATGGCATCTTCATAAGTCAGTCAAAGTTTGTACAAGACATACTTAAAAGGTTCAACATGACTGATTGTAAGGTTGCTAAGACACCCATAGCCAGAAACTACTCCTTTGGATCTGATCTTGAGGGGGAGTGTGTTGATGAGCATCTGTACAGGGCAATGATTGGGTCTCTTATGTACCTCACAGCTAGCAGGCCCGATATCATGTTTGCTACATGTATTTGTGCAAGATATCAAGCCAACCCCAAGATGTCACACCTAATCATTGTTAAAAGAATTTTAAGATATCTCAAAGGTGCTCTATCACTTGGCCTTTGGTATCCAAAGAATGCTGGCTTCAATCTGTATGCTTATACAGATAGTGACTATGGTGGTTGCAACATGACTGCAAAGTCTACATCAGGGGTATGTCAGTTTCTTAGTGGAAGGATAGTCTCTTGGCAATGTAAGAAACAATCTTGTGTGTCTGCATCAACTACTAAGGGTGAATACATTGCTGCTGCTGTCACACCCCGGGCCCAGGTAGGGTGGGACGTCACAGACTAGCAACAACATATGGCAGCGGAAACAAACCATTACAAGAGCTCAAAGGAGAGAATATCACATGGCATTAATGTTTTTAAAAAGATACCGGGGCTAGAAACAAATCAAGCCCCCAAATGAGTTTTACAATCATCCATAAAAATAAATTGTACTTGTTCAACACAAATATAAAATTGTTCAAATGATTCATTAAGGAAAATATGCCAATGCCATGGTCACGGGATAAGTCTAGGTCTTCACAAAAGCTAAGATCTCTTCATACATTACCTGAAACATGCTCAAAAGAAATTTGTGTCAACTAAAAAGTTGGTGAATTCAAGTGCTTAAAGTTTAAAAACAAAAGGACTTAACAAATCCTTCTTTGATTAAAAAGAAAGTAAGCATTGTTTAACATCGTGGGAGAAAAATCATAATCAACCCTGCACTCAGTCCCGGTTGGCCTCTTCTAAAGTTGTGTTTAACCGGATATTCCCGAAGGAAGAACTGAGCCCCAAACCAGTGAACCCTACCTGCCCGGATGGTTCACCATAGTTTCTTAGCAAAACCTGTTACATGCCACAACGACCTCTTAGGATCTCAGTGGGGTAACCTTCCTGGAACGGAAGCCACTGTGTGTGGGGGATTCCCCAAATAGATCTATTCATATAAAACAAGCGGTTCACGAAAGAATTAATGATCATGATATAAGTATCAGCAGGTAACCAAAATCCCACATACAATCATCAAGTAAAGCATAATTATAGTTCATAAATAGCAGAGCATGTTTCATCCCAAAACAATAGTAAAAAGGGGAATCACTAGAACTCACCTTAGGTTTCCAGTCAAAAGTCTCTTGGTGTGCCGGGAGTGTCTCAAGTCTAGCACCCTAACATGTACATATTAAGTAATAAGCTACTGCCCTAAACTCATTTAAGGTGCAACAATGGTGTCAAGAGTTTAGCTATTGGGTAAGGCTTTGGTTTCGTGAAGGTTTGTTATAAAAAGTTTCCTTTTATGGCAGGTCAAGGCGTCTTCACGAAAATTGGGATTTTCACTTCATTAGGTTAAGTATATTAAGGAATTTTGTTGTTCAAGTGATTATTAGCTTCCTGGAAGTCGGTTATAAGGTTTGGAAAAATTTTACAGTTTGGTCCCTCAAGTTTCAAAATTGACAGTTTCTACCCTCAAGTTTGGTTTCTTGCCCTTTATGACATTTAAGACCAAAAATCAGATTCTTACAGTAATATTATACTTATTATATAGTAAGTGTTTCAAAATTTTAGTTTACGGGTCCGATTTAAAACTACGCGTTTAACGCTCCCGGTTACGGTAAAAGCCCGAGAGTTTTAACCGTAATTTACGGTTTTCATATATTTGAATCTTGGACCAGTAGGTATTTTCTAAAAGGTATCTTTATAAATTTTAAGTCCTTAAATTGTGAAATTTGGCCTTTTATAGTTAAAAAATTTCGTTTTTACGTTTGACCCGTTAAAACGCGGTTTTGACCGTGTTTGACCATTTAAAGCTTGTTTGACCAATTTTTCAAATCCTTTAAGTCTTTTATTACTTAACTCACTGAAATCATATGATTTTTATAAATCTTAGCTTCGAACTCCATTTTTATGGATTTTTCTCAAAAACGATGCTCGGTTTGTACCCGTTTTTAGTTAAAACGTCATTTATTTGTTCTTTTGACCATTTAAATTATCCATTGACTCCAGAACACTTTATTTATCATTTTTAAGCCTGGAATACTTTTCAAGAGTGTTAAATTCATATTCTTACTATTTTTAAGGTCGTTTTACCACGTTTTCGGGTCCCGAAAGTGACTAAAAGGGGACTAATCACAACATGTCCTTTATTCCAGAGATTTCACATTACTAACACTCTTAATATTCATCAAAACCTACTGAAATTTCAGTCCCAAAGAGTTACCTAGTTGTTCTACACATTCATAGGCTTCAAATATCTAGAAAATGTCATAACCACCATAACACTTGTGTAAATCATCTTAACTCGAGCTTAAACATTACCAACACTTCATTTAACTTTATAAACAGATTATTAAGGTGTCATAAAGTCGTTCATGAGTAGGTTATGAGTCTTGGTTGAAAGGGTTTTTCAAACAAATGCTTAAAGGGTGTTGTTACATGTAGAAAGAAGGGTTTCAAGGTGTAATCCATGTAATAACCGTGGATTCGAGTTATGTAGCCTTTTGAAACTTTTAAAACAAGTTCTTTGGAGTCCATTAAGCCATTAACATGCAGGTCACAAGTTTGGTTTACAAGAGTTGCAACATTCATAAGTTAGATGATACCAAAACACCCAAAAAGAGGGTTTTCATGGTGGAAAGCGGTTTCCACCCCAAGAATGACTATTATAACATGAGATTTACCTTCAAGAACGTTGGGAACTCCTTAAGAACAAAGTGATGGTGAGAAGTTTCTGCTACAACAAGGAAAAAGCAAGGTTTTTAGGTGAAAAATGAAGAAAACAAGAGAAATGTCAAAACCGACAACATGGAGCTTACACTTGATGTCACTCACGGTTTGGAAGGTGTTGATGGTCGTGGATGGCTAGAAACTCCTTGGACTTGGCTGTAGAACCTCGAACCAATGCTGGAAAAGTCGAACAAGTGCGGGTGTGAGTCCAAGACTCGCGATTGAGGCCACCTCCTTGCGGTTTGCACTTGGCCGATGGTTGCTTGGTGTTGTTCTTCACGAATCTTGTGCTTGACTAGAGAGGATTCTTGAGAGAGTTGTGGTGTGTGTGTGTGTGTGTGTTTCCAGCTGAATTCGAATAAGAGGGAGAGAGGGAGAGAGTGGAAGGCTTGCATGGAGTGTGAGTAGTGGGTGTGGTGGTGGTGTAGAGAGGAGAAGAGTGGAGGGAGAGGGGGCGGCCACTTTTGGCTTGTAGTGAGGAGAGTTTTGATTAAATTTTTAATTATAAATTGTTATTATGTAGTGTAGTTTTGTAGTATTGGGTATAATTTATTGTTTAGTGGATGGTGTAATTGAGGTATCTAGTGCATGACCATGCATGCATGGGCCGAAAATATGAGGGTGTGAGTGTGTATGCTCACATTTTAATTGCTTTCTCTTGAAATTAATTTTTGTAAGGGTGACTAGTCGACATTCCCGGAACACGAATTTTTAAAAAGTAGAAACCTAAATTAGCTAAAAGTCAATAATAAAATCATATGAAACCATAATTTGAATCAAGTAACAAGAATTGTTTCCAATTTCATGGTAGGGTTGAATAGTTTCAATTATTAGCACTCATAAGATGGATAATGATGCAAGTAATTTAGGGTTAGGATAACAACCTGGAGGTCGGTTGTCACATTCTCCCACCGTTTAGGAAATTTCGTCCCGAAATTTTAGCTTGATTAGGGACTGAACGGGTGGGTTTGAAGAGGTGTGGATAATTCTTCCTCATTTCATCTTCACGCTACCAAGTAAATTCAGGTCCTCGCTTGGAGTTCCATCTAACCTTAACATTGGGTATGCGGCTCCGCCGGAGTTGTTTGACCAAGCGATCCGTGATCTCCATGGGTTCTTCCACAAAATTCAGTTTGTTGTTTATTCTTGCTTCTTTTAATGACAGTTCTAGGGTTTTGTCTACCATTCTCTTCTTCAAGTTCGACACATGAAAGGTGTCGTGTATGTGACTCAACCCCAGGGGTAGTTTCAACTTATACGCCACTGGGCCAATTCTTGCCAGTATTTCGAATGGTCCAATGTATCTTGGGCTTAACTTTCCTCTTTTTCCGAACCTCATAGTTCCCTTCCATGGTGCTACCTTTAGCATTACCCTGTCGCCCACTTGGAACTCTAGAGGTTTCCGTCTCCTGTCAGCGTACTTCTTCTGCCGATCTCTGGCTGCTTTCAGTCGCTCCTTTATCTTATAGATCTTGTCGGTGGTCTCCAACACTATGTCGGGTCCCATCACTTGGCTATCACCAATCTCATTCCAACTCAAGGGTGATCAGAATTTGCTGCCATATAGAGCCTTATACGGAGCGGCTTTAATACTCGCGTGGTAACTATTGTTATAGGCGAATTCCACCAAAGGAAGATGGTTATCCCAGTTTACGCCAAAGTCCATCACGCAAGCTCTTAACATGTCTTCCATCGTTTGAATAGTTCTTTCGCTCTGTCCGTCGGTCTGAGGGTGGTAAGCCGTGCTTAGATCTAAACGGGTTCCTAAAGCTTGCTGGAACGATTTCCAGAAACGAGAGGTGAAACGGCTATCACGGTCGGAGTTGATCGACAAGGCACTCCATGCCTCGTTAATATCTCGTCGACATATAGTTGGGCCAATTTCGTCATGTCGTAGTCTTCTCTAATTGGCAAGAAGTGAGCTGATTTCGTTAGCCTATCTACTATCACCCAAATAGCATCGTGGCCTTTAAACATTCTGGGCAACTTGGTAACAAAATCCATCGTGACATTATCCCATTTCCATTCTGGGATTTCAGGTTGTTGTAACGTTCCTGATGGTTTTTGGTTCTCAGCTTTTACCATGGCACAGGTTAGACATTTCCCCACATAAACGGCGATTGATTTCTTGATTCCCGGCCACCAGAAAAGTGCCTTTAAATCTTGGTACATCTTATCACTTCCAGGGTGAATCGAATACCTAGACTTGTGTGCTTCGTCGAGGATTACTTCTCGAATTCCTCCGTGTTTTGGCACCCAAGTCCTTCCTTCATATCTGTATGTACCATCGTCCCCTATCTCAAATTGCTTTTCCATTCCAGTCAATCCTTCTTCCTTTAATCTTCCTTCCTTTAATGCCTCGCTTTGAGCTTCTTTCAGTTTTGCAATAAGGTTGGTATACACACTCATCCTTAAGGCTCGTACACGAAGAGGTTTTTCTCTTTCCTTTCGGCTCAATGCATCCGCCACAACATTGGCCTTACCGGGATGGTAGCGGATTTCGCACTCGTAATCGTTTAATAGCTCGACCCATCTTCTCTGACGCATGTTGAGCATCTTTTGGTCAAGGATATGTTGCAAACTTCTATGGTCAGTGTAGATGATGCACTTTGTGCCATAAAGGTAGTGCCTCCACATTTTGAGAGCAAACACCACGGCACCCAACTCCAGATCGTGTGTCGTGTAGTTCTTCTCATGATCATTCAGCAGTCTAGATGCGTAAGCAATCACCTTGTTGCGTTGCATCAATACACATCCTAGCCCTTGACGCGAAGCGTCACAATAGACCACGAAGTCTTCTACTCCTTCTGGAAGAGCAAGGATAGGTGCACTGCATAACTTCTCCTTAAGCGTTTCAAACGCCTCGTTCTGCTCTCGCTCCCACACAAAGGTTGTGTTCTTCTTGGTTAGTGCGGTCAAAGGTTGCACTATACGCGAGAAGTCCTTTATAAATCGTCGGTAGTAGCCAGCCAGTCCTAAGAATTGCCTTATCTCCGTAGGAGTTTCAGGAATCTTCCAATTCTTTATGGCCTCAATCTTGGAAGGGTCAACTTGAATCCCATCCTCATTCACCACATGACCTAAGAATTGGATCTGGCGCATCCAAAATTCACATTTAGAGAACTTGGCATATAGTTGCTCATTCTTGAGCAATTCAAGAATTAGCCTGAGATGCTTCTCGTGCTCGTCTTTACTTCGGGAATAGATCAGTATGTCGTCAATAAACACGATCACAAACTTGTCGAGGTAAGGGCGGCAAACGCGGTTCATGAGGTCCATGAATGCTGCTGGAGCATTAGTCAGTCCAAAGGGCATGACCAAGTACTCATAGTGTCCATACCTAGTTCGGAAGGCTGTTTTGGGTATGTCTTCTTCTCTTATCTTCAGTTGGTGGTATCCTGACCTCAAGTCTATTTTGGAGAAATAACTTGCTCCTTGCAGTTGATCAAATAGGTCATCTATTCTCGGAAGAGGGTAACGGTTCTTTATGGTCAGCTTGTTCAATTCTCTGTAATCAATACACATTCGCAGGGTTCCGTCTTTCTTTTTCACGAATAGTACCGGGGCACCCCATGGAGAGACACTCGGACGTATAAATCCCTTGTCCAGTAGTTCTTGAATTTGTACCATTAGCTCCTTCATCTCAGGTGGGGCGAGTCGGTACGGTGCCTTGGCTACCGGTGCAGCACCAGGCAACAAGTCTATCTGGAATTCGACTTGCTGATTCGGGGGGAGTCCTGGTAGGTCTTCGGAAACACCTCTGGGTATTCAGAAACCACGGGAATATCTTTGATCTTCTTCTCCTTTTGGGTTTTCATCACATAAACTATAAAAGCTGGACATCCCTTCATTAAGCTCTTGGTAGCTTTTAAGTGGGATATCATAGGGTATAGGGTGTTACTCCTTTCACCCTCTACCACTAACACTTCTTCGTCGCTCAACGGTATCTTGAGTAGTCGCTCATCACATATGATTTCGACTCTATGCTTCGCTAGCCAGTCCATACCCACAACCACATCAAATCCTCCTAACTTAATGGGCATCAAGTTAATCCTAAACGTATTCCCCTTTAGATTCAGCGGGCAATCCCTAATGATTTCGTTAGCTTCTAAAATATTACCGTCAGCTAATTCTACGGTAAACGTATCAGTCAAGGTACACACGTCTAAGTCAATCAATGGCCTAAAAGTACTAGAGATAAAACTAGCAGTCGCTCCAGTATCAAACAGTACAGTAGCGGGATGATTGTTTACAAGGAACGTACCGTTGACCACGTCAGGTTCCCTACGAGCTCCTGCTGGGTCCATTACGAAAGCTCTTCCCTTAGGCTTGTTGTGCTTGGCATCCTTGTCTCTACCCAGCTTAGGACACTTGTTCCTCATGTGCCCTGGATCTCCACATTCATAGCATTGTTTTCCTGGTGCGTAAGTACAGTCTTTAATTAAATGGCCTGTTCTCTTGCACCTAAAACAGGGCATCGGGTTACATTCCCCTTGATGATGTAACTTGCACTTGTTGCAAAATGGGCTTGTCCCCGAATACAATCTCCGGTTTTTGCTTCCCTGATCATCGCGCCTCGCACCTTCAGAACTCTTTCTACCTGACCCACTACTACTTCCAACCGCTCTTTTCACTTCAAACCACTTCCTTTTCTCACCAACAAACTTCCTCTTCTCATCAGCCCTTGCTTGATCAGTCCATCCAGCCCTAATTAAGTCATCAGTCAAACTGCTGGTAAGGTCGACAGCAGCTTGTAGGGTTACAGGCTGGGAGGAACGGACCATTCCCCTAACTCTTGGGTGTAGTCCCCAGATGAACCGTGCTACACCTTTGGCTTCTGGCGTCACCAGATGTGGCACAAGTCGGGATAGGGCTAAGAAACGATTGATATATTCTGTGTAGTTGGGACCTTTCATCTCCAAGCTTAAAAATTCTGTCTCCAGCTTCTCGAGTTGATTGATGGGGCAATATTTGTTGGTCATTAGCTCTCGGAATTCAGTCCAGCCCATTCGATTAGCCACATTTCTTCCACGGCTTTGAGTAATTGACTTCCACCATTCAAGAGCTGATCCCTTGAGAGATTGTGATGCAAACCTCACCATATGCTCCATCTTGCACTCGCTAATGTCCAAGACAGCTTCCATTTCGTCAATCCATCTGTAAGTCTCTATAGCACCCTCGGTGCCATAGAAGTCCTTAGGCTTACATGCCATGAAGGTCTTATAGGAGCATCCATTCCTTAACGCCTCGGCTTCTTCGTCGTGGCCCTCATCGTTCACCGGCCGTTCATTACCAGTAGTGTTATCCCGGTCTGCATTTATCTGTGCAATAATAGTCGGAATGGCGTTAGCCAGTTGCTGAGCTACGAGGTTAGCAATTCTTTCGTCACTCTCTTGATTAGCATTTTCCCCGTGGGGAGTCCCTGGTGGAGTAGGTTGGTTTCCAGTCGGCCTTGCTTCCTCACGGCCCCCTGGTGGCTCCACGCCGTCCAAATCGTGTTCCTCTGCGAGTCGGCATTCTGATAGTATCACAAATAGATTCGTTTAGCATCTCAAAATTTGTTTCGAATAGCCTATGCATCATTATCCTATTACACCATGCCTCGGAAGAGGGATCATGGCATGCACATATGTATTTACAACCCACTAAGGAAACCTTACAAAGTCCAAATCAAAACATGACATAACAGTTAGGCAACCAATTAGAAAAAGGCACAGACCAATTTCAAGGCACAACACAACATATAGCAATTTAATACAGACAGTTTAATAAATCTAGCATCCCAACAACAGTTCATGATAGTATCATCCAACAAAGTAGAATCAGAGTCAAGCTCTTACAATTTGGAAGGTGCCATCACCCCCATGATAATAAAATAATAGTATCGAATAATAATTCAAATAGTTTCCTTCTACTGTCTAGAGACAGATAATCCCGCTGAGTACTCCTACTCTCACATCCACTTTTTCTTCAGCCATCCAAACCATCCTGTACTCTTCTTCCTCTGCTCCTGCTCCAAACGCTTCACTCCTTGCGTAGCCATCATAGCCTGGAATTGAGCAGACTGGGAGGTTCGAGTGGCGTGCTGAACAGTCAACTCATGACGGCGAACAGTCCTCAAGATCTCATCCAATGTCGCATCAGAGGGTCCTACATCACTTGCCCGGCGACTCGACTGGGAGTACCTATCACCAGCCAGTACGCTAGGGCCGTCATACATACTATGTCTCGGCGGCATCAGGCGTTCGTCACGTGGGTCAAACAGTGGAGGTACCGAAGTCGGAATCCTAACAGGCGGGGGAGGAGGAGGAGGCATCCTAAAGGATACGGAGGATCCTGGCCTAACGCTTTTGCGAGGTCGGGTGACAGTACGCGCACCCCTATTCCAATAGGTGGGATGGGTGAGAGGGTCGGAGCAGCTACTTGAGGAGAGTGGGAACGCGTTCGGCTTCGGGAAGGTGATGTGGAGGAAGAGTCCTCGGAAGCTTCAGTGTCTTCGGACGTGACGGATATCCACCCTGGATGTCCGCATCTCCGGAGGTACGCCTCATACTCTGTCTGGGGCTTCGCCCTCCTCAGGGTTCCGGTAGGAGTGGTCTCAGTGTCGGGGTGAGCAGGCGCCTTTCCTTTATCAGCCATAGACGTTGTCCTGTAAGAAATACATCATGAGTAATTTGGTTTCTCATAGCTCATGATTATAATAATAGTACTAGTAATAGTAGTGATGGCAATAGTATCTGTTATTCCAACATATAACTGTCTGTTTTGCCCAGATCAATAGTCTCTTCAAGTAGTATCGGATAACATAGATCATCATAAAAATCATTTAAATCCCCTTTTGAAATTAGTTTCAAAATCATCAATATAATTCAGAAAAAGTCCAACCATAACCTAAAGATCAGTGATGGAAATTACGCGTCCGGTAAATTCATGATTACGTTGATCAAGTGTAATCATCAATTTACCCAACCCGATCATCCCAACACTTCCCACAAGGACAGTCCTAGGGTATCAGGGTTGTAGCCTAGGGTCTACTATGGTATTCCCGACTTCTCTACAACCTTTGGCTCTGATACCAATCTGTCACACCCCGGGCCCAGGTAGGGTGGGACGTCACAGACTAGCAACAACATATGGCAGCGGAAACAAACCATTACAAGAGCTCAAAGGAGAGAATATCACATGGCATTAATGTTTTTAAAAAGATACCGGGGCTAGAAACAAATCAAGCCCCCAAATGAGTTTTACAATCATCCATAAAAATAAATTGTACTTGTTCAACACAAATATAAAATTGTTCAAATGATTCATTAAGAAAAATATGCCAATGCCATGATCACGGGATAAGTCTAGGTCTTCATAACAGCTAGGATCTCTTCATACATTACCTGAAACATGCTCAAAAGAAATTTGTGTCAACTAAAAAGTTGGTGAATTCAAGTGCTTAAAGTTTAAAAACAAAAGGACTTAACAAATCCTTCTTTGATTAAAAAGAAAGTAATCATTGTTTAACATCGTGGGAAAAAAATCATAATCAACCCTGCACTCAGTCCCGATTGGCCTCTTCTAAAGTTGTGTTTAACCGGATATTCCCGAAGGAAGAACTGAGCCCCAAACCAGTGAACCCTACCTGCCCGGATGGTTCACCATAGTTTCTTAGCAAAACCTGTTACATGCCACAACAACCCCTTAGGATCTCAGTGGGGTAACCTTCCTGGAACGGAAGCCACTGTGTGTGGGGGATTCCCCAAATAGATCTATTCATATAAAACAAGCGGTTCACGAAAGAATTAATGATCATGATATAAGTATCAGAAGGTAACCACAATCCCACATACAATCATCAAGTAAAGCATAATTATAGTTCATAAATAGCAGAGCATGTTTCATCCCAAAACAATAGTAAAAATGGGAATCACTAGAACTCACCTTAGGTTTCCAGTCAAAAGTCTCTTGGTGTGCCGGGAGTGTCTCAAGTCTAGCACCCTAACATGTACATATTAAGTAATAAGCCACTGCCCTAAACTCATTTAAGGTGCAACAATGATGTCAAGAGTTTAGCTATTGGGTAAGGCTTTGGTTTCGTGAAGGTTTGTTACAAAAAGTTTCCTTTTATGGCAGGTCAAGGCGTCTTCACGAAAATTGGGATTTGCACTTCATTAGGTTAAGTATATTAAGGAATTTTGTTGTTCAAGTGATTATTAGCTTCCTGGAAGTCGGTTATAAGGTTTGGAAAAATTTTACAGTTTGGTCCCTCAAATTTCAAAATTGACAGTTTCTACCTCAAGTTTGGTTTCTTGCCCTTTATGACATTTAAGACCAAAAATCAGATTCTTAGAGTAATATTATACTTATTATAGAGTAAGTGTTTCAAAATTTTAGTTTACGGGTCCGATTTAAAACTACGCGTTTAACGCTCCCGGTTACGGTAAAAGCCGGAGAGTTTTAACCGTAATTTAGGGTTTTCATATATTTGAATCTTGGACCAGTAGGTATTTTCTAAAAGGTATCTTTATAAATTTTAAGTCCTTAAATTGTGAAATTTGGCCTTTTATAGTTAAAAAATTTCGTTTTTACGTTTGACCCGTTAAAACGCGGTTTTGACCGTGTTTGACCATTTAAAGCTTGTTTGACCAATTTTTCAAATCCTTTAAGTCTTTTATTACTTAACTCACTGAAATCATATGATTTTTATAAATCTTAGCTTCGATTTGCATTTTTATGGATTTTTCTCAAAAACGATGCTCGGTTTGTACCTGTTTTTAGTTAAAACGTCATTTATTTGTTCCTTTGACCATTTAAATTAACCATTGACTCCAGAACACTTTATTTATCATTTTTAAGCCTGGAATACTTTTCAAGAGTGTTAAATTCATATTCTTACTATTTTTAAGGTCGTTTTACCACGTTTTCGGGTCCCGAAAGTGACTAAAAGGGGAGTAATCACAACATGTCCTTTATTCCAGAGATTTAACATTACTAACACTCTTAATATTCATCAAAACCTACTGAAATTTCAGTCCCAAATAGTTGCCTAGTTGTTCTACACATTCATAGGCTTCAAATAGGTAGAAAATGTCATAACCGACCATATCACTTGTGTAAATCATCTTAACTTGAGCTTAAACATTACCAACACTTCATTTAACTTTATAAACAGATTATTAAGGTGTCATAAAGCCGTTCATGAGTAGGTTATGAGTCTTGGTTGTAAGGGTTTTTCAAACAAATGCTTAAAGGGTGTTGTTACATGTAGAAAGAAGGGTTTCAATGTGTAATCCATGTAATAACCGTGAGTTCGAGTTATGTAGCCTTTTGGAACTTTTAAAACAGGTTCTTGGGAGTCTATTAAGCCATTAACATACAGGTCACAAGTTTGGTTTACAAGAGTTGCAACATTCATAAGTTAGATGATACCAAAACACCCAAAAAGAGGGTTTTCATGGTGGAAATCGGTTTCCACCCCAAGAATGACTATTATAACATGAGATTTACCTTCAAGAACGTTCGGAACTCCTTAAGAACAAAGTGATGGTGAGAAGTTTCTGCTACAACAAGGAAAAAGCAAGGTTTTTAGGTGAAAAATGAAGAAAACAAGAGAAATGTCCAAAACCGACAACATGGAGCTTACACTTGATGTAACTCACGGTTTGGAAGGTGTTGATGGTCGTGGATGGCTAGAAACTCCTTGGACTTGGCTGTAGAACCTCGAACCAAGGCTGGAAAATTCGGACAAGTGCGGGTGTGAGTCCAAGACTCGCGAATGAGTCCACCTCCTTGCGGTTTGCACTTGGCCGATGGTTGCTTGGTGTTGTTCTTCACGAATCTTGTGCTTGACTAGAGAGGATTTTTGAGAGAGTTGTGGTGTGTGTGTGTGTGTGTTTCCAGCTGAATTCGAATAAGAGGGAGAGAGGGAGAGAGTGGAAGGCTTGCATGGAGTGTGAGTGGTGGGTGTGGTGGTGGTGTAGAGAGGAGAAGAGTGGAGGGAGAGGGGGCGGCCACTTTTGGCTTGTAGTGAGGAGAGTTTTGATTAAATTTTTAATTATAAATTGTTATTATGTAGTGTAGTTTTGTAGTATTGGGTATAATGTATTGTTTAGTGGATGGTGTAATTGAGGTATCTAGTGCATGACCATGCATGCATGGGCCGAAAATATGAGGGTGTGAGTGTGTATGCTCACATTTTAATTGCTTTCTCTTGAAATTAATTTTTGTAAGGGTGACTAGTCGACATTCCCGGAACATGAATTTTTAAAAAGTAGAAACCTAAATTAGCTAAAAGTCAATAATAAAATCATATGAAACCATAATTTGAATCAAGTAACAAGAATTGTTTCCAATTTCATGGTAGGGTTGAATAGTTTTAATTATTAGCACTCATAAGATGGATAATGATGCAAGTAATTTAGGGTTAGGATAACAACCTGGAGGTCGGTTGTCATAGCTGCAAGCTGCTGTGCTCAAGTGCTTTGGATTCAAAATCAGATGCTAGACTGTGGATTCAACTTCAAGGAGACTCCCATCCACATAGACAACAACAGTGCTATTTCAATCACAGAAAATCCTCTGCAGCACTCAAGGACAAAGCACATCAATATCAGGTATCATTTGATTAGAGACAACTTTGAAAGGGGATTAATCAAACTAGTCAAATTTAACACAAATGAACAATATGTTGATCTGTTCACCAAAGCTTTTGATGAACAAAGATTTAAATATCTTGTATCAGCTATTGAGATGATTAACTTTAAATAGCTTTTCTTAAAACTTAATCATATTAGTTCTAAAACCTGTGTGTTCTAAGTTGTCTATTTTATCACCTTCATAAGCCCTTGTTCTCTTTGGAAGAAAAATCTTTTTGAAAGACATTCCTTAGATTTTTGAAAATTTTGATTTCTTTTTCCCTTCGGAAGATTTCAAATTACATTTGGAAGAAACTTATGTCTTAGCAAACAAATAATTACTTCAGTGGATTTACCTTTGGAAGAGATCTCTGAAAAAATCTTCCGAAGATTAAAATCCACTTAAGTACTTTTATGTTTTAAAAGAACAATTTTCTTCCGAAAGTAATTTACCTTCGGAAGTTTTTATTCATTTTAGAATAAAAACTCTAAGTATTAAATCTTTTTCGAAGCAAAATTCTCAAAAATCTTTGAAATATCTTTCGAAGCCAATTTGCCTTCGGAAGCTTTTCTTCAGATCTTCCGAAGCAGAATAACGTTCAAAAGATTTCTCGACTTCCAAGAAAACTACTTTTTGGGCAAAAGTAAACTACTTTTTAAGAGGTGGGACCGACATCCGGATTTTAAAGTTTATCCTCTTTCATTAACTTTGTCTCAAATCCTTTTCACATAAATACCCAACAGTTCCCCCCTCTTTCACTATCTTCAAATTACACTATTCCTTAAACCTAAATTCTCCCAAACCGCCTTTGTTCTTCACCTTCCTTCACCCTTAAGCTTCTCAAAATGGCCAACCTAAACCATAGAAACAACCCTGACTTCTCAATGCAACTTCACAGGCAACACAACTAGGTTGCTCTGTTGAACTCTGAGAAAGATGCTAGTTTCTCAGAGGTTTGCCGTTTTCTGGCTTTATCCAACTACTTCACCTGATCCTACTCTCTATGAGGATCATTTGCTTGAATTTTGGAAGACCTGCCAAGAGGTCATCATGGATGGGGAGAAGGCACTATCTGTCACAGTGCAGGGGAGGACAATCTTCACCACTCCGGCTATCATCAACACTCATCTTCAGCTGGATGATGAAGAAGGTGAGTTGTCTTTCCCAAAGGAAGCTGTTAATCATTCCTTTGTGTAGATGGGCTATGAGGGAGATTTCTCTGTAAAGACCTTTAGGAAAGGGAAGGTCTCATCCCAGTGGAAATACCTACTCCATGTGGTTATCCACAGCTTGTCAAACAAGCATGGAAGGTGGGACTAGATTCTCGAGATCTATTCTTCATAGTGCATGACTGCATGGAATGGTTCAAGGGGTCAAGTTCTGGTACTCTCAGTTTGTTTATACAAATTTGCTTGCTAACTTGGACTCCTTAGAGTATTACATATTTCCTAGATATGTTCAATACATTCTCAACTCTAAACTGGGCTCACAGTTAAAGGAAACATGTAATATTCTTAAATTGGGATAGATGAAGCCTGACATCTTTAAAATAATGAAGAAGCCAATTGTAGGCTTCTCAGGGGTTGAAACAGCCCTTGTCAAAAAATGTTAGAGCTCATTGCTCAAGGTGACAACCTAGCAACACAAGCTAGTGTTGAACCCCACCTCCTACGTCTCAACCACCAAAAAGACCACAAATAACCCTCACCTACCAAAGAAAATCCAAACGAATCCCTGCTCAAACTATTGTTCTTGTGCAGGCCCCCACACACTCACCCATACAGGAGGAAGTGAATACTAGAGTTCCCACTTCCCCAGAGGAGCAAACCACTCCTATCTCTTCAAGAATTAGTGCTGAGGTTCCTTATGCTCATCCTGATGAGCTCACAAGCCCAACTGCCTTAATCCTTCACTCTGAGTCTCAACACTCAAGTGAACAACCTTCAGGGGACAGTTACTATCCCCAGCCGTTAGACCTAAATCAACCCATTCCTAACCTTGAATTCTATACTGATGAAGACTTAGGTTTTAGTAAGTACCATGAGTCTCTCTACT